>BLBF01000010.1:37722889-37779294 GCA_015471245.1 Laticauda colubrina | reverse complement strand
TAGATAGATAGATAGATAGATAGATAGATAGATAGATAGATAGATAGGTTGAGGCTGGGTGTCACAAGGAATGGTTGGGAGGGGAGGGGCCAGGTGAGACACCCCTTGACATGAGTGACATTGAGTTGGTTACTCCCATCCAGTCACGTGACTACCAAGCCAGACTCAGCCAGTCATGTGACTACCAAGCTACACCACCAGCAACCATAGCCACCCAGTCACATGACCACCAAACCACACCCACAAATTAAACCACACCCGTAAATTAAGTCACACCCACAGAGCTGGTTAAGAAATTTGAATCCTACCTTTGAGTTCCCTGTTCATATGAGGGTATCTACATAGTTATTTGTACACATATAGGAATCTATCTCACAAAGATCTGCCAAATATATGTGATTATTGTGAGAGAAACTACCCCTGATTCTTCACTAAAGTGGCTGCTGAAAGTGAAGGCTTTTTTTTCTCTTTTACTCACAACCTGCTGTGTTCTTTGGTGGATTTGAATGGGGACCTTAGGAATGGCCCAAGATGATTTTTGGGTTGGCTGTGGACTCACCTGGGATAGGGAATCTTAAAGATTGCAGATCCTTGTGGGAGCAATCAGAAAGTCAATGGACAGGACATTTTTGTAACCATGTGACTTTTAACTTCACTTTTTGAATTGTCCTTTACCTTTAAATATTAATTGGCTGGTTGCATGCTGATTTATTTCAACCCCCAGCTGGCCTCTACCTGCTTTTTCTGATTTCTTTTAGATTTATTTATTGCTTACATCACTTTCTGCTTTCTCATATGAAAACACAGCCCATATCTTTGGATGGTGAAAAGTTATTATATTTTGTTGAACATTCACCACAGAGAATTTGCCCTAAATATTTTAAATCCACAAAAGGAATCTGTTTTTAAAGCAGAATATTCATTGGCAAGGAATATAGACTCAGAAACAATACCAACTTTACAGACTCAGAGCCAAGAGTATGATTCCCTAGCAGTAAATTGGTCAGGAAGAAACATAGATCCAGAAAAGTTAGAGGAGGCTTCATACACCTTTCTAAACTTAGTCCTGTGCTTTTATATAATAGTAGAGGGTAGATAAGCAGTAAATGGATCTTTTTAAAGTAAATGGATCTTCTCTGGGTAGATAAGCAATAAATGGATCTTTTTAAAGGGGTATAAAGGGATATGAATTTAATACATCTAATTGGAGAACAATCTCATTTGGCTTTTGAGGGAAGATACATTGTTTTTGAAAATTGGTCTTATTGTATTTTATCAATCAGCAACAGATAAGAGAAGGCATTAAGAAACAAACATAAATAATTTATCCAAGACTATTAGGATTATTTTTTGGGATGATCTGGAATTGAAGTTGTGGTAAATTTTGTACAAGTTGATTTTAATAGTTTGTTAAAAGAGAGTTTTGGAAATTCAGTCTTTGTTGTATTATATAAATCAGCATTCAACTAGGCAGGATTGTAGGCATATATGTGTCAGTCTTTTTTTCTAAGACACTTTTAGGTTTTTTTTTTTTTTAATTGATTTTTAAAACAAGCATGAACAAACAAAACATAAAAACATCAAGCCATCTTCCATATGTATACATACAGTGTGCCGGTTGGTTTACAGATTGTTTTGTGCTTCCATTTTATAGTCTTCAATTACAGTTACATTGTATATACTCTCATACTTTCAATCAAATATTAAATACATTAATATCATTATAATCAATCATTTGACCATACTTTTATTCATTCATGTTTTACGGAACAATCATATTTTTCTAAATTTGTTTTATAACAGTTCATATTAGCATCCCAAATCTACCCTAAAATCATTTTGTAGATATAATAAGAAAAGAATACATCTTTATATATTTATTATTTTCTAAGAATCTACAAATTTCATTACTATGTTTTATTATCTAACCATTGATAGAATAGATTCCAAATTTTATAAAATTGTTTATCATCTTGTTCTCTAATTTCAAATGTCAATCTACTCATTTCAACACATTCCAATATTTTCTTAATGGTTTCCTCCTGTGATGGTATTTTCTCATTTTTCCAGTTTTTAGCAAATACAATCCTAGTCGCTGTTAACACATTTACAATTAGATATTTCAAGTCTATATATTTCAGGTAAAATTCTCAATAAAAATATCTCTGGTTTTAAATCTATTTGTTTTCTTTTTCATTTTTTCCAACCATGTGTGGATTTTAAGCCCATGTCACACTGCACCAACGGATGCAAAGAGGATGTAAAACGGACAAAAAACCTTGCCATCCGTTCGAAAACGCGATGTACTCACTGCCTCCGTTTTGCTTCCTCTCTATCCGTCCAGCATCCATTTATTGACATTTCATCCGCTCAGAAAGTTTTGGGCTGCCTAAAACTTTTGCGTGGAAAATGTATCCAATGCATCCGTTCTGCATCCTCTAGGCATACGGGGGACATCCGTTCTGCATCCATTACACATCTGCTATATCCGCTAAGCATCTGCTGTGCATCCACACAACTAAAATCCGTTCCAGTGGTAAATGGATGCAGGGAGGAAGCAGAACGGATGCGCAGCATTAGTAGCACGGATGGAGAAAGGATGAAAGCGGATGCAGCTCATCCGCTCTGCATCCACTCTGCATCCTCTACGCATCTGCTCTGCATCCTCTACGCATCCTCTACGCATCCTCTATGCATCCGCTACGCATCCTCTATACATCTGCTCTGCATCCTCTATACATCCACTCTGTGTCCTCCCCACGTCCGTTCCTTTCCGTGTTATCCGCTCTGCTTGTGCAAATTTTTGCCCCTTTTGAGAGCGAATAACAACAGATGGAACATTTTGCTCGTCCGTTGTGTCCTTTTTGCATCCGTTGGGCAGTGTGACATGGGCTTAAGTCCAATATTTTTTAGCATCCTCACATATCCACCACATATGGTACTATGAGCCAGGTGTCTGATGACATTTCCAATATTTTTCAGATTTATTCTTGAACATTCTTGTGATTCTTGTTGGGGGAAAATGCCACCTGTAAAACATCTTATACAAATTTTCTTTATATGCTGTTGACATTGTCATTTTATAATTTTGAGACCACAATTTTTGCCATTTCTCCAGATCAATCCCATATCCAAAATTCTTCCCCCAAGCAATTATATTTTCTTTAACTTCTTCTTCTTGTAGTTTGATTTCTAATAAATATCCATACAATTTTTAATCACCTTTTCATCAGTACCTGTCAAAATCTTATCTAAGTCGGTCAGTTTATCATAGAAACCTTCTATTTTAGAATCTTTATCATACCTTGAATGTATTTGCGCATATGAAAACCAATTCATCTTTATATCTTATTCCTCTCATTTTTGCATAGATTTAATTTCACCCTTTTCATTCAATATTTCACAATATCTAACTGTTTGTTCCTTTTTTGTATATTATAGGATAAGAAAATGCTTCAGTAGTCGATAACCAGACTGGAATTTTCAAATAACATTGTCTTTTAATCTTCTCCCAGTTTAACCACAGAGACTCCCATATATAATGTCTACTAAAGTACCCCTGTGTTTTCATTCCTTTATACCATAAAAAAAGCATGCCACCCCAACAACAAATCATATCCTTCTAATGTCAACAGAATAGTATTTCTTAATGTTATCCATTCATTAACTCACATCAAATTTGTAGCTTGGTAGTACAACTCCCAATTAGGCAAACCAAATCCTCCTCTTATTCTAGCATCTTGCAAAAGTTTTAATTTTATTCTCTCTTTCTTACCTTGCCATATATATTTCAACATAATTTTATTTAAATCTTCTAAGTAATCTTTTCCAATTCTAATTAGAATTGTTTGGAACAAATATAAAATTCTGGGTAATATATTCATCTTGATTGTTGAAATTCTCCCCATTAATGATAGTTGTAAATTTTCCCATTTCGCCAAATCTAGCGCTATATGCTATTTAAGTTTGATATAATTATTCTCTTTTAATGAACTGCATCTTGCTGTCAAATATATCCCCAAGTACTTGATCTTATTCATGACCTGGATTTTCAATAGATCAACCAGTTCTTCCTTTTGTCTTGATAACATATTCTTTGTCAAGATATTTGTCTTTCCTTTATCTATTTTCAAGCCAGCCACCTTTCCATATGTCTCTATCTTTTCTATCAATTTTGATGCTGTTTCTAGTGGATCTTCTAAAATGAAAATCAGATCATCTGCAAATGCTTGCAATTTAAATTCTTCCTTTTTAATTTTCATCCCTTTTATATTCTTTTCATCTCTAATATTTCTATTTAGCACTTCAAGGTTAACACAAACAACAGAGGTGATAGTGGGCACCTTTGTCTTGTTCCTTTTCTTATAGCAATGGAGTCTGTCAGTTCTCCCTCTTTCATTACCTTTGCCATTTGTTTATGATATATAGTTTCTATTGCTTGAATAAATTTTTTAGCAAAGCCCATCTGTTCCATCAGTAATAACATGAATCACCAATTCACATTATCAAATGCCTTCTGCGCATCTAAAAATATCAAAGCCATTTGTTTTTCAGGATGTGCCTTGTAGTATTCCAAAGTGTCCAAGATTACTCTCATATTGTTTTTAATTTTTCTGTTTGGCCGAAATCCATTTTGATCAGGATGGATAAAATTGTTTAAGTATTTTTAAAGTCTTTCTACCAATTTTGAAGCAAAAATTTTATTATCTGTGTTTAGTAAGGAAATAGGTCTATTGTTCTTGATTTGTAATGGATCGGCCTCCTCTTTTGGAATAAGTGTAATATAAGCTTCTGGCTATGATTTAGATATCCTCTTCTTTAACATAACTTCATTGATAACTTCTAACAATGGAAGGTTCAACAATTCTTGTAATGTTTTGTAAAATTCTTCCGGAAGTCAATCTGAGCCTGTCACCTTTCCATTATTTTGCTTCTTGAGTGCTTCAGTTAACTCCATCATCGTTGTATTGCTTTCTAACATTGTTTCAATCTCTTTAGGTATCTGGGGTAGATTAGCATTCTGTAAAGACTGTTTAACTCTTTCCTCATCAATATTCTCTTGTGTGTATAGTTTCCTATAATAGTCTTGTATAATTTCCTTCTTCTCTTGACTACCATAGCAAGCTTGGCCTTGGTCGTCTATTAATTGCAATATTTTCCTTCATTCTTTCTCCTTTCTCAATTTATATGCTAACCATCTACCTGGTTTATTTACATCTTCCAAGTAGTTTTGTTTAGCACCTCTAATTTTCTGTGCTAGTTCTTCTTTTCTATTAGACTCATTTTATGTTTGGTTATATCCATTTTTAACTTGATGTCCTTTTTCTGTGGCATTTTCTGTAACTCTTTTTCAAGTCCTTTATACTCATCCTCTAATGCCTTAGAGCCTAATCTTTTCATGGTATTTATTTTCCTTGTATAGTCTATTATCAAGCCTCTGGCATATGCCTTCATTGTATCCCATACATTCTGGATTGATATATCTTCTTTTTTGTTTTCTCTAAAGAAAAAGGCCAGTTCTTTCTCCATCCACTGTATGAAGTCTTTTTCCTTTAAAATAGTATTATTTAATGTCCATCTCGATCTTCTTCTTTGTCCTTTCCATTTAATTGTCATTAGATTGTGATCTGCCCAAGTACTTGTTTCAATAGTTATTTCTTGAATATTAGTTAACAATTCTGTTGACAGCCATATCATATTTATTCTGGACCATGACGAATGTCTATTTGAGTAGAAGGTGTATTGTTTAGTTTTAGCATTTCTTTCTCTCCATGTATCTTTTAAGTTTATTTCATCTACCATTTTAAAAAAAAGATTTAGGGAGGGTCTTTCTGTTTTGCTTTATTGTTTTCTGTGCTGTATAGTCCAGTTTATTGTCTACAATTTCATTAAAATCTCCAATCATAACTATATTAGCATAGTCCAGTTCAATTATATTTTTTCATATGTAATTTTTATAAAATTCTTCTTGATTGTCATTCGAGGCATAGATTGCAATCAGGAGTGGTTTTGTATTATTGTCCATTATATCCACCATTAGTATTCTTCCGTTGTCGTCAATATAAATCAATTTCGCTGGGATAATATCTTTAATGTATAAACCACTCCTCTTTTCTTGCATTGTGTCAAAGAAGTAAATATTTTCCCTAACTTTGGCTGTACCAACAATTGTTCATATTGCTTTTTAATATGTACTTTGTATTGCTTTTTAATATGTACTTCTTGTAGGCAGATTACATCAAATTTTAATTTCTCTAATTTATGGAAGGTTTTCCTTCTTTTAACAGCTGAGTTAAGTCCATTTATATTAATTGTAATCAATTTTTTCTCTTTCATGGTTATATTTTGTAGTTTGGTTTAACAGCTCTCGTAGATCTTGGTTCACGTTGTTCTTTGGCTTCCTCCTTTCCATCTACTGCACCTTCTTCTTTTTCAATTGTCATTTGGCAGTCCTCTTTAGTGAAATTTCTTTTTCTGCCTCTTCCTCTTTCCCTCTAAAAAATTCTGTATAAAATGATTCAGCTTTCTCAACTGAGTCAGTTCTATATCTCTGTTCTTGCTATGTGAACATTAAACCATCTGGAATCAGCCATCTATAATTCACTTCTTTTTTAAGTAGAAATTTGGTCAAGAATCAGTATTCTCTTCTCTTCTCATCTCTCTTACTCTCCTGGGTACTTGTTTCAAGACCACAATCTTTGTATTTCAATGTTTTCTCTCTTGCCACTTGTAATATTTGTGTTTTAATGGCTTTCTTTGTAAATCTGATGTGAACTTCTTTTGGTAAGCTATTTCTCATTGCATATCTTGTGAAGACTCGATAGACCTCATCTGTTCCATCCATTATCTTCTCTCCAGTTATTTCCAAAGCTGCAGCCAATATTTCTATCATTATCTCAGCTAGGTTTTGTCCCTTTTCTTCCTCTATGTTTTGGAATCTAAGATAAAATTCTGATCTGTCCCTCTCCCATCTCAGCATACCACTTTTATATTGTTCAACCACAGTTAATCTGATATCAACATCTCCAATCTTCTTGTCTCTTTGTTTATCTTCTTCAATTTTTTGGAATTTCTCATTGTACTTCATCATCATTTGTTGGATGTTCTCCACTTTTTCATCAGTTTTCCCTGTTCTTTGTTTGATATTCTCTGTTTCCTTTTCAATATTCTCTGTTCTTATTTGAATATTTTGAAATCCTTGCATCATCATCTGCAGTTGTGGTAAATTTTGTACAAGTTGATTTTAATAGTTTGTTAAAAGAGAGTTTTGGAAATTCAATTTTTGTTGTATTATATAAATCAGCATTCAACTAGGCAGGATTGTAGGCATATACGAGTCAGTCTTTTTTTAAGACACTTTTAGCTTTGTTTGTTGTGGTTTTTTCTTTATTTTTAATATTTTAGTGTTTTGTATTTTAACCTTTTTTGAATAAACTAAATATTATGAGAGAGAGAAAAACTACCTGATGTAAGATAAGAGTGTCTCTTAAGCACACTGGACAAAGCACAATACTTTTATGAGCACTGCTTGGAATTAGATGAAGAACAGCATAGTAGAGAAGAGATAGAGAGCAGAAACTAAGATGAACAATCAGTGGAAGAAAAGTGATCAGATCAAGAAGTGAGAAAATGATGGTAAATCGAACAACAAGAAGTAGAGAGGATAAAGACACTGTCGCAAAGAGACATCAGAACAAGGAGAGGATAGAGAACTAAATACAAACAATAATATGGCAGAAGAAGTTATACTTTTATCACTTAATATTAATGGACTAAATGCTCTGACTAAAAGAAAAAAGTATTCACCAAACTCCAGAAACAGAACACTTATGTTATCTGTCTGCAAGTAGTTACATTGAAAAACAGTATGGCAATATTTTAGAATTACCTAAATTGGGAAAGTTGCATCTTGCATTGGCACAGAAAAAGAAAAGAGGGATAGCAATGTATATAAAGCAATGGTTAAACTCGAACTAGATGAAGAAAGAACTTTAATGGTAGAAATACCAATAAACCAAAAGAAAGTATTGTTAATAGCAATTTACACTCCAAATACCAACAAAAAAGAATATTACGGTAAGGTGCATTAGAAGATAGTAGAATTAGAACAGGAAAATATATGTATCATAGGGGACTTCATTGCAGTTGTAGATATAGAAAAAGACTACACAACTAAAAAAAAACCAAGAAAAATAGGAAAGCACATTTCATAAATTGGCACAAGAATTAAATTTAAAAGACATGTGGAGAGAACTCAACAGACAGGAGAGACAACATACATTTTTCTCAAACCCACATAATTCCTGGTCTAGGATTGATATGGTGTGGATGGATTCAGAAGTAGCAAAAAATATAGAGAAAATAGAAATTCTGCTGAATTCATGGGCAGACCATAATCTACTTATATTGAAATGGAAAGGAAGAAAAAAAGATAAAAAGGAATAAAAAATACATAAAATATTCAAAGAAGAAGAACTAAAACTATTCCTTAAAGAGAATGGAAATGACCAAACAACTTTACAAAATCTATGGGACACAACCAAAGTGTACATTCAAGGCCTAACAATCACATATGGAGCAAGAAAGAATAAAGACAAGAAAAAACAACAGATAGAACTATAAGAGAAACTTGAAGAATTGGAATATACCCTGTTTCTCCAACAATATGGCCTCCCCCAATAGGAAGTCCCAGCATGTTTTATAGGCATGAAATGAAATTAAGTCCCTCCCCTCAAATTAAGGCCTATATTAAAACATGCAAAATGGGGGGGGGGATGATGAGGGGGCTTGCCGTTAGGAAGTACTTTTGTTGCACACCTGGATATGGTGCTGCCTGCGTTGACCCCAATACAAAGTGTCCCACCAACGCCGAGATCAACATCCAAGCTATTGCTGTCCGCCCACCTGAAGATGCAAGGGGAGGGGGGAAATTAAGTCACCCCTGAAAAGATGGCCTAGTCATTTTTTCAGGGCTCAAAAAAAAAATAAGACCCGGCCTTATTATATGAGAAACATGGTATAATGCAAAAAGAACCATAAAATGAAGAAATTTAAAAAAGAGAGAAATGACCAAACATAAAATAAACCTAACTTTACAGGATGAAATGGTACAAAACCTCAAGAATGGTGAAGCAAAATTACTTTGAGCATGCTAACAAACCAGGGAGGTGGTTGGCCCATAAACTGAAAAAAGAGAAGGAGAAAAAAATAATACAAACCGTACAGGATGAAAATGAAATCCCCACACCATTTGGCAGAAGAAAAACAACTTATTGCCCAGAAATATTTTGTAGCATTATATACCCATGACAAGATACCAGAAAAGAAGATTAAACAATATTTGAATGAGAAAAATATACCTACTATCCTGGAATTTACAAAGAAAATTTTAAATGCTGAAATCACAATGATTGAAATTAAAGAGGCAATTAGTAAACAAAAATGTAACAAATCACCAGGACCAGATGGGATCCCTGCAGAATTATATAAGGAAATTCAAACACCATTGGAACAATTAATGTTGGAATTGTATAATGAAATATTAGAACAAGCAAAACTCCAAACTCATCTTTTAAGATAAGGGTAACTATATTACCCTTATCTTAAAAGAGAATACCAATGACCAACAGGTACAAAATTACAAACCAATTTCATTACTCAATGTGGACTATAAAATATTTGTCAGAATAATTGAGGAGAGGGTTGATAAAATTTTCAATGAATATATCCACCCCGAACAAAAACGATTCATACCAAAGAGACATCCAAGAAATAACACCAGAATAATAATGAATGTGCTAGAGTATTCTGAGGCACACCTGGATAAACAATTGGTGTTGATGTTTATGGACGCACAAAAAGCCTTTGATAATTTGAACTGGACATTTTTATCAACCAATTACATCTCATGAACTTTGGAGAAAAATGTATGGACATGATTAAAACCATACACACCACCCAAACAGCAAAGATAATCTTGAATGGCAAATTAACGGAAAAATTTAATATATCAAAAGTAGTAAGATGGGGTGCCTGCGACTGCCGCTAAATAATTTTTTAAACTAATAACTGCAGCAGATGTACTATGAACACAAATTAGAAATAACCAAGAAATAAAGGGATTGAGAATCGAAACAGAAGAATATAAAATGTAAACATTTGCCAATGACATGCCATTCATTATAGAAGACCCTTTGGAAACAGGAAATATATTGTTACAGGAAATTGAAGAATTTGGCAGAGTGGCGGGACTAAAAATAAATAAAGAAAAAAACAAAGATATTGACAAAGAATATGATGGTGAAGCAGAAGGAGGAACTGGAGAAGAAATTGGGGAACCAAACAACAACAAAATTGAGATATCTTGGGGTGTGGCTGACAGCTAAATGTTAATCAATAAAAGCAGATAACTATGAGAAATTATTAAAACAAATACAAAAAGATCTGAAAAATTGGGGGAAACTTCAGATATCATTGATAGGGAGAATTGCTGCTATAAAGGTGAATATATTACTATTTTTCCTTTTTCAAACAATTTCAATAAAATTAGGCAAAACTTTCTTTGAAGAATTAAATAAAACAATTATAAAATTTATTTGGCAAGGGATAAAGGCCCAGATAAAACTAAAACTCCTGCAGGATAGTAAAGATAAGGGAGGGTTCAGACTTCCAGATTGGGAACTCTACTATCAGGCTGCAACAGTAACATGGATTAAAGATTGGGTAAATTTGAACAACAAAAGAGTGTTAATATTAGAAGAATATGATTGGCTGGCATGCATTCATGTGGGAGGGGAAAAATAAATTTCATCCATACTTTCAAAGACACCAAATCAGAGATACCTTACTAGGGGTTTGGAAAAAACTAAAACGAAACCACTATACCAAGATCCCAATCTGAATGTCAACTATGGTATATCTGAATGTCAACTATGGTATATCTGAATGTGTTAGATCTAAATAAGACACTGACCTATAAAAACCTACTAGTTGAACAAGGGAAATTAAAATCCAAGCAGGAGCTTGAGCTACAAAGAACACAGGTAGATTGGTGGCCATACCTACAGATCCAACCAGATATAAGAAAGACATAGAACAATATGGGATACATTTGGTCCAACAAGAATTGGATAAAATCTTACAGGGGGCAGAAGGAAAAATTATTACCAAAATGTATAAATATTTATTAAGATATAAGCTGGAAGAAGAAGAAACTGTGAAAGAAACAATGATAACCTGAGCCAAAAATTTTGGATATAGTATTAATTTGGAAGATTGGGAAAACCTATGGGACACAAATTATAAATTAACACTATTAGCAAGATATAAGGAGAATTTATATAAAATGTTTTATCGCAGGCACTTACCGCCAGCGAGGCTCGCAAAAATGTTGCCCAATAATTCAGCAAGTTGTTGGAAATGTGGCCATGAGCAGTGAACCTATGTGGTGGACCTGCCCAAAAGTAAGAAAATATTGGTGAAAAATCAGAAATTAGGTAGAAGAAATTACAAAAGTAAAAATCAAAATGAAACCAGAGATATTTCTGTTTGGGATTTTAAAACAAAACATTAGTAAAAAAAAAACAACCTGTTTTATATTATACTCCATATTCTAGCAGCAGCAAGAATTGCCTTTGCCCAAAATTGGAAATCTGAAAATATCCCTCCCCCCTGACTTTATGATCATAAAGAAAACTTTGGAATGTGCAGAAATGGACAGGTTGTCAATGGAACTTAAAAACAAAGAGGAGACAGAGTATTATGAGATCTGGAACTTATGGTACATTAGTAAAATACATTTGTAACATACCAATTAGATGAAAATTTGTGCTACATATCAATGTAATAAGTGTGAATGATTATATTTTTCACATAACTTGAGAGATGTCAAAAATTGAGTGAACGCAGTCTTGCTCACGTTGCAATAAGCGACATTGTATTTCTGTAAATAAAATTCTGTTTAATAAAGTATTCTTCTAATTAAAAAAGAGTGTCTCATAAAAATATTATTGGTAACAACAGAGCTATTTATTTAATAGGGTTATAGAGTTCACTAGAGTCACATTTGTTTTCCTATCTTACAATTCAATATTTCTTTCAATAGACAGTACTATAATTACATAAATTTATTTGTAAATCAAAGTAAATTAATTGGGTGAACTGGTTTCCTGCACTTGATATTCAAAATGAATAATCTAAATGTATCTCATAATACAGGATTCATTCATCAAAGCAAATGAGCTACCAATTCAGGTATTAACCAAACCTAATAATTTGTGTTCCTTTTACTTCAGCATTTAACGTTAAAGATTCTAAGTCAAGAGGCAAACAAAACAAGAAGCCACAAACAAGAACAAAAATTGACTTATTTGTGAACTTGGGATTAGTATAGAACAATAGGTCTTCTGTGTAGTCATATAAACATTATCTGAAAGTTATTCTTTACAAATAGATGATAGATACAGTAGATACAGAAGATAGATAAATAAATAGATATAGTCATATAAACACTAACTGAAAGTTATTCTATCTATCTATCTATCTACATATATATATATATAAAATATCTCTCTATATATATAAAATATCTCTATATATATTTCTAATATCTTCTATTGTGTTAGAAATACCAGTCAAGCAGAACACAGCAAACTCCAAGACCAATAAATACAGACCAAGACTCCCAACCATCAGGATGAAGAAAAAACCATTCTGGCACAGCAGTAGGCTCGCCCTAAATTTAAAACTGAAACAACTGTAAAAGTCTGACTCAGAGACAAACACAATACAGAAGCTTGATGATGGCAGATGAGATTCTACCAAAACATTGCTACAACTTTAAAAGCACAACTATGATGACGTGGGAAAATACCTGAACAAAGCTGAATACCATACATGTAAGTACCTGCGAAAACTTAAGAAAACAAATATCAGACCTCTACGGGGAGGAAATAAATAGCCAGACCAAAACCTATGAGAAGCTGGAAGTTAAAAGAGCAGGAATACTATGTGACCTCAAATTCCTACGCAGCTGCAGAGACAACAGTGCAACACCAACCTGCTTCAAATTAACATTTCATCACAGCACAGCAGCTACTAAATGTACCCTGAAAAGAACTGAAATGGCTTTACTCAGGAATGAGATCCACAGAAAGAGATTCCAATTGGATCAGTTAAACAAAGATTTGCTAGCACTACACCTGGAACTGAGCAGCAAAATCCACCCTCTACTTTGGGACAAGATAAAACAACTTACAACTTGGAGAGCTGAAACTGAAACAACTTACAAAAATGACAAACTCCTGAAGAAATTAAAGAAATTAGAACATGACAAGAAAGCCCCCAACAACTCACAACACCTGAAACAATCAGTATATAATGTTTTTAACAGAGAACTCACCAAAACAGAAACAGACGTCCTAACCAAAGGATTCAATTATGCTATAGCATCCAAAAAATTCCCACAGAATCCATCATATGTGCAGTAGAATCCAGCCTAACTAAATTAAATACAGATGAAGCTGATAGAATAAGACACCAAATCCGAACATCCTTTGCACAAGCAAACCACCCAAAAGCAACTTGCACAAAGAAAAACTAAAAGCCCTGAAAGCCCTAAAAAAGGATAGTAGCATAATCATACTTCCAGCAGACAAAGGGAATGCCACAGTAGTAATGGACAGAAAAGATTATGAAACACAATTGACAGACCTACTCCAAGATTCCACATACAAACCCATAAACACGGATCCAACCACATATCTGGAAAAAATAACCAAGAAGAAAATTATAACCATCCACATGAGCAAAGAGATCCAACAGACAATCATCCCAAGAGTAAAATCTTCCAGATGCCCCAAACTATATGGCCTCCCAAAAATACAGAAAGAAGGCATACCTCTAAGACCCATGGTCAGCTCCAGAGGAGCACCACTACAAAACCTATCTAAACACTTAGCAAAACAGCTACAGCCCCATGCTGAAACAGCAGCTTCACAAGGACAAAACTCATACCACTTCTTGGAAATGATCAAAGATCTACACGTGGAACAAGAAGATCTGCTTGTAAGTTTCGATGTGGTTTCACTATTCACTCAAGTCCCCATAAAAGAAACTTTTGAAATCATCAAAAATAAATACCAACCACCCAAACACCTCATGGAACGAACAGAACACTGTTTAACCAACACATATTTCACATACAAAGGACAAAAATACAAGCAAATCGAAGGAGCCCCTATGGGATCACCACTGTCACCCATCATTGCAAACCTGTTCATGGAAGAATTTAAATCCAGAGCCCTAGCCAATGCCACCCACAAACCCAAACTATGGCTAAGATACATTGATGACACATTTATGATTTGGCCCCATGGAAAAGAAAACCTAAACAATTTCCTAACACATCTAAACAACACACACCCCAAAATCAAGTTCACCATGGAAATGGAAACAAACAAACAACTTCCATTCCTAGATGTACTAATCTACAAAAAAACAGATGGCACACTAGGACACACCATATACCAAAAGAAAACACACACCAACCGCTACCTCAATGCCCAATCCGACCACCACCCAGCACAGAGAAACTCCATGGCCAAAACACTAATTGCCAGAACCAAACGCTTGGCAGAGAAGACACATATAAAGACTGAACTATGCACCCTGACTAAAATACTGACAGCCAACGGCTTCCACAAAAGCAAAATCACCAGCTTGATGCACAAAAACACACTAAGACATAATAGAGACCTAGAAGATCAACAGACCTGTGGAACAATTGTCCTGCCCTACATAAGAGGTACTACAGACAAAATCAGTAAGATACTACACAGGCATCACATCAAGACTGCCTTCAAAACAGACAGAAAAATAGCAGCTATCCTATGAAACCCCAAAGATAAAATTAACCTGGAAAACCAAGGCATATATGAAGTTCCCTGTGCATCATGCCCGGCCACATACATTGGACAGACCAATAGAAGAATAAGTACGCACCTAGATGAACACAAAAATGCAGTTAAAAAGCTAGAACACACCTCCTCACTAGTCCAACACATGAAAGCCACAGGTCATAGCATCGACTTCAATGGCACCAAAACCCTTGCCACTATAGAAAACCCCAGCCACAGAATTATCAGAGAAGCCCTAGAGATTGAAAAAAGACCTAAAAGCATGAATAGAAGAGATGATTCCACCAGACTGTCAATCATTTGGAAGCCTGCACTCACAAACAAAAAAATCTCCACACCACAAGCCAGGCTAACACCTGGGCACAAACAGTCTCCCTCTGATACCTCCAGCTCAAACACACCCCAACCAGCCACCCAGATGAAACCTATCTTCCTAATAAATGATAGCGCTGTTTACTCGGAGCCAAGCTGCACTAAAAGCCTCCAATACAGGAACACAATGTTGCTAGCCAATCAAAGCCACAAAATAGACAGAAGAAATTAGAAACACCAAACAAGCAGAACACAGCAAACTCCAAGACCAATAAACACACACCAAGACTCCCAACCAATCAGGATGAAGAAAAAACCATTCTGCCTCAACAATAGGCTAGCCTCAAATTTAAAACTGAAATGGCTGTGATAACCTGACTCACAGACAAACTCAACACAGAAGTCTGATGATGGCAGATGAGATTCTGCCGAAATGTTGCTACAACTTTAAAAGCACAACTACAATGACATGGTAACACCCGAAGGAAGCTGAACAGCACACATGTAACACACACAGAATATCCCACTATCCATTTGACCTCTGAATTACAAGCTTAATTAATGCTATTAAAACAGTAGTCTATTGGACAAACTGGAATATTAAATCCTTGTTGATAAGTGTTAATAAACTCTTCTTTTTAATATTTAAGTTTTTTTCAATATTATACATAATATTAAAGAAGTTGAACTTCATGAAGCCTTACTTAGTCCAATAATAATGTATGGATTAGAGTCCCATAATCCATTGCTATTGCTATTGCTTAGGCTATGGAATTTAAATTGAGAATATCAGGATACTTATCTTTGTACAAAAATATACCATAGATTATAATTTTTGCTACCATCATTTATGGGAAAACATATTTTTATATTAAAAGTAGGAAAATAAAAATATAAAGTTACACGTATTTTTAAAAAGCCTGCAAAAAGAAGATAAGCCTTATTTCTTGAAGGAGAATCGTATGGCAGAAGCCCAGGAATAGAAGAAAGAAATTAATTTAATAAGATAAAGTGGCACTTTGCCATTGAGTAGCTCATTTATGATAGGCAATAGGCTAAACTTATTGTCCTATTGACTTCAACCTTTCTGCTCTTCCATATTATATTAGCAGCTAGATTATAAACAGCAGAGATGCAGATTTGCTCTGTAGTCTCAGCTCTCATCCACAATCTTTTGTCATTTCAATCTTAATTTGTTCCTACAATTGCAAAAAAAAAAAAAGATAGTGTTAATCAGCAGAGCAATATTAGTTATCATGCCAGCCCTTTTTCATTATCTAAGAGCTAAAGGCACAAGCTATTTCTATATCATAGCACCATGGCCGTTATATCAACATCTGTGACTCACATTTTCTCAGTATGGTATATTTTATTACATATAGGAAGACTGTCAAATGGATTAGTCTTTTACAGAGTAGCCCCGTTTTTCAAAGTTTCTCACTTTGTGAGAAATCACATTATGGCTTGTGATTCAATAATATTTTAACTATTTACTCCATCAGCTATCTCCTGTGATCTAAAATATAAACTGAAATCAACATCCCCTAAGAGCATTCTAAAAATTAGAGAAAACAGCAATAAAATTATTAACAAAAAATAATTTCAGAACTTCACTTTCATAATTCCAAAGTCATTTTGTTTATGCAGTCTAATATTAATACCTGAATTAAGAAGTTAAATAACTATCAATTTCATTATGACCTTATTCATAAAGATAATAATAATGCCATTGTAAAATGGAACTTTGTACAATAGCAATAATTTATACAATAAATCAGCATTTTACTTATGACAGTATAATATAAAGACATTTTTTATTCCACTCTCATACACTTTTTTGGAACATTTGACTGTTATTGTGTCTGGAGTATTCTAGATTTTCTAAATCTCAGTCCATTATCTGAAATTATTTTGAGCTACGCATTGATGTCATGGCAACATAAATAGATTTCATGTCTTGCACTGATGCTTAACCCATTGTCCTTCAAGAGAAATAATTATGGCATAGAAGCCTAATCCTCATGGTTTAGGATAAGACAAGACAAATGAAAATAAGTTTTGTGTCTCTTTGTTTGCAGCTGAAAACAGTAGTTATTATTTAAGGACTAAGCTTATAAGAATACAGATGTTTCCATCAGAAAATAGTCCGTTTGTTGCTTATGTCTTTTCTAACTAGAAAAAAAAATCATCAGAAAAACTGTTTCATAATAAATGTATTTAAAGCTCGCTAGAATCAATGTCGTACACGAACAAGACTAAATAGAAATTTCCAGTGTTTCCCTAAGTAGTCTTGTTAAAGTACTTAAAAAAACAATAGCACTTAGACTATACGCCTCCCCATAGCTCTTTATAGCACTCTCTTAGTGGTTTACAATATCAGTATAGTGTCCCCAACAATCTGAATCCTCACTTTACCAACCTCAGTAGAAGGTAATGCTGAGTTACCCTTGAGACCCATCAGGATCAAACTTCAGGTTGTAAGCATAGTTAGTCTGCAACATTGTAGTCTAACCACTGAGTCAATGGCCTTTGAACTACTTTTGGATGTAGAAGAATATATCAACAATTGGTATCTATGAAGGAGATTCTCAGTCATCCAGGTCATGGTTGTCCCAAAAGTTTCTTTTAATAGAAATGGTCCTTACTGTACTTAGGATCAGATGAGCCTGACCCTAAGCACTAAGTGAAAAAATTCTGAACAGCTTTTTTTGAGTTCAAGGAATAAAGTAATCTTGGTAGCTCATTCAAAATCATCTACCACCAGAGGAAAGAAATAGAGTTTTTCACACATCACATATCTAATGTTAAAAAGTGAGGAAAAATAATCTCTTTTTACTTGGATTCTGTTATACTTACATATTTTGTCAATTAGTGGCAGAAAAACATGTCTTAATCAGTCTCATAGGAAATTGTAGGCTTTGGTGTTTTAATTTCACTATGCACACTTAGTCCAATGTTGGCAAAATGATCATTAGCAAAATATGAGTTTTAAGAGTGTACCAGGCAGAATCAAACAAGTCAAGATGACGGCTACAACATTATGTGTGCAACTACATAAAAAAAACCCTTCATTTGTGTTGCTGGTGCTATTTTGTCTTCTTTGAAATACCTACACAACTGAAGACCTGAAGAAGCTTCTTGGATGAGAAGCGAAATGTCTTCAAAGAAAAAAACAGAAAATTCCATCGCCTTTTGAAAAACCACTTTTGGGATAAACAATTGGTACTTTCTATTTTTGTTCAGTTTTGTAATATATGAAGTTTATAAGAATTTTATAGGACATATGTAGACTTTTGAGAGCTTGAGAAGTTATCTAGCATTTGTCCAGGTTCAAAGCTGTCTGGGTACTATTTGTTATATACCCATATGACATTTTTGGCTTTTAAACATAACCTGTTGCCATCAGGAAACCTATGCTATCATCTTGACTTTTCCCCACCATCACCACCACTATGGGTGCTCCTGCTTATAATGTTTGAGTCTATTCATGCACTATCGATCTAGATTTAAGCAACTACATGTGAAGTAATTCCCCCTGTATTTCTTAAGTGCCTTAAGTGCCAGGAGATAAGTATTCTTCCTCAAAAGATAGGCTGTGAGACCTCCTCCCACTGAAAGTGTGAAGGGCATTTAAGCTGTTAAACAGAAATAAAAAGAAAGATAAAACAGTGTGTGCAGGAGGCAGGGAATAACACTAAACCAGGTGATAGAATCACTTAAGATGGCCTTCAGCATGAATCTAAAAGGTTGAAAGATGGAATATCTGGTCCCATTGACGAACCTTGATTGGATCCTGCAACATTATCTTGGGACATATATATTCGCCTTCATTCATAATAACATTAAATATTAGAACATTTATTCTTTAAAACAGTGATAGAATAGTACTCCAGCTTGAAAAAATCCAGTTTATCACAAGGTGTCTTGGGTAACATATTCAGCGCTATTGAAGCTGATGAATAAAGTTTTTAGTCTTAAATAAAGGTATACTTTGTTCCCACCAAGATCACAGGAAGATGCATGTCAAATTGCTTTTAAATCCTTCCTCTCAGTCACGTCATGGAAAAGAAAGAAAAATTTAAGATGAGAATGAAAAGATGAGAAACCCCCCAGCCACATACACACAAGGAAATGGAAATATTTTTTAAAAAGATACCACTCTCTAAAGCCTCATTTCATGAAGCCAAATATCTTTGCTGCTTCAAATAGCCAGAAAACATAAGAGACCTCCTTGCATGGTCGTGATTAACTGCTCTCTGCTCACATAAGGGAGAGGTTGTCTTGCTCAGTATAGAGCAGATGAGTTGCTTCCCCTGCCAGGCATCAGGAGAAAGAAATGACGCAGATGGCGTTTATTCCCTTCTATATTTTATTTTAAAAATCCATTTTAAAGCAGAGTGTGGTTTGCCTCTGTCTCTCCCTCTTTCTGTAAGTGTGTGTGTGTGTGTGTGTGTGTGTGTGTGTGCAGCTATGTGTGTGAGTATCTATCTGCCTTGATGTGTAATATAGAAGGGCTTCCATAAGTAGTTCAAAACACTACTGAATAATCATAGCCAATCTCTTTTTACATATGTCAACAATTCTATGATGTAAATAAGGAGAAAAGCCCACAGTCTCCATGGTTGTGTCAATCTAGATTGGGGGAAAATACTTTACTTGCATTTGTTGGCTTTCCCCTACCCCTCTGCTCAGAGATTCAAGCATTTATAGTGATATACTATATACTATAATATTTTGGACTTCAATTATTGATGATAACAATAATGGTAACAGGTGGTAACAGAGGTGGCTTACTTTAGTTGCTTTTTCACAGCTAAATTCACAGATTTCCCAGACGGCTGTCTGTTTTATGCCCTGTGCATATAAATCCAAAGTCTTGTTTTATTTTATTTTTTCCATGTCACAGTACATAGTCAGAACCTTTGAAGAGAAAAGGCAGGCTGCCTTTAGGCTTAACTCAAAGTGTTAGTAACTGGATTGACCTAGAATTTATCAGAACTACGTCATCTTCAGAAACATACACTTACCTTGGCTGACCTTTCTCGATAGTTGCCAATCTATACAAATGCAAAAAGAATGGTGTGTACCAGTTCCTTAGAAGCTCTTGAAAATGCACTAGTCAGAAACTGCAGTCGTGAACTGTTGTTCCTTCTAATTAGAACCCAGCTTTTCAGTCCGGTTTACTCATTAAATGATCAGTGTGCCAGAATCAAAGAACTAAAACAGATCTTAGTAAACATCTTTCCAATCCTAGTTCAGTTCTGTAATACTATCATTGTCAAATGAGCAACCAGCATCTGCTTATAAACATTCACTAAAAAGAGTGTCATCAATCTTCTCAAGGAAATCTGTTTCATTGGCAATTAAGCCTAGCTTTAATATATTCTTTTGCAACTTTCAGATATAGGTTCTCCTGTTTGTTTGTTAGATTTAGCTCACCTTTCCAGGAGAGGTCAGAGCAGCTTCTCTGAAGTTCTCTATTTTATCTTGTGGTATGTATATAAACTAACAGTACACTGAAGATCCCAATCCCAGATGTCAAGTGACCCAGCTTTATTAAGCATATCACTTTGCCCAAACACATCTGATTTTGTTCCAACAATTATGCTGCTTTCAAGAGTTTTACTTTTTCACTTTCCAGAATGCATGCCAATCAACTGATGTGTTTATTCATTTTTGAGGCTTCTATGGCCATGTGCCATGAACAGTTTTACAAGTAGATGATAACCATCATTTTAACTTGTACTCAGAAGTCTATAGGAAACCAGGGCAGCATACAAAATAATATTGCTACATGATCATATTGTGATGCATACCTATGCTGTTTCATTTTGGAGTAATTATACCTTCTGGATGGCCTTTAAAAATATGTGTTGAATACATTGTGATAGTTCAAGTGGGAAGTCATAAAGTGTATTTCAGGTGGAAAGTCATCAAGTGTACAAGCAGGGCCTCCCAATCCAGTAAAGGGTACAATTGACATGTCAGATGGAAAGACACTCTTGGCCATGGCTGGCACCTACTCTTCAAGCCAGAACTTAGAATCCAGGAGTCCAAATTATACACTAGGTTTCTCTGGGGGATTGCAATCTCACTCACTCAAGTAAATGAGGAAAATCTACAGATTCAGAGAGCCTAAAATCCAAAGCCCTTTAGCTTTTCTTGAGTTAAGCTAAAGCCCCATTTTTCAACTTTCAGATCTCCACTGTCTCTAAACATTGATCAGGATGTTGGTTGGCCATATGTTCGTTGGCCAGATATATAACAGAGTACCATCCATTGTAATACTCTCCAATTATTTCTCAGGACCTAAAAATTGCTGTAAACCAGTAATTTTCTATTAGTTGATAATTAATACTATCAATTATTAATACTTACTAAGAATTTAGTAGCAAGAAAGTTTGTATGCATCCTTCCTGCTTTCAATCATTTTATCAAGTTAATTTTTCAGAAGCCACAACGAGAGGTTAATCGGTCAGCCTACATAACCTAAGCAGACCCTAAGGTATACAATATGAATCTACCATAAAATAGAAAACAAAAACACTTTCTGCCCCCAAATAGAAGTGGTGTAATCCAGTTGGTGCCTCCCTCTATGTAAAGGGCCTGTCACATAGGCCGACGGATGCAAAAAGTATGTAAAAAGGACACAGCAGACGAGAAAATGTTCCATCCGTTGTTATCCGCTCTCAAAAGTGCCCCAAATTTGCATAAACAGAACGGACAACAACGGAAAGGAACGGACGGGGAGAGGACCTAGCGAGGATTTTAAGCGGATGCTCCACGGAAGCCTAGCGGATGGAAGCGAATGGAAGCAGATGGCATGTACGCAGGGCTTCCGGGGGAGCACAGCGAAGCGGACGCACAACCGAAGGAGCGGGTGCAGAGTGGATACCGAACGGATACAGTGGGTGCATCACGGACACCTAGCGGATGCCTAGCAGATGCAAAGCATTCACTGCGCATGCGGGGAGGATGCATTGCATCAGCCCCACAGATATAAAAGGATGCAGCTCGCAAGCAGGTCACCATTCAGAGGAAAGACCTGCTGCCAGACACATCTCCAGCCAACAACCATGGGAAAGAAGAGGAAGCCTGTGCCATCTACTGCCAGCCCTGGCAAGAAGGACACCATCCCACCCACTGGCCCTGACTCTGCTTCTGCAGGGGCTTCTGTTGCTGGTGCTGACTCTGCTGGTGCTGCTGCTTCTGCTGGTGCTTAATCTGCTGGCGCTGCTCCTGGTGCTGGTGTTTCTGCTGGTGCTTACTCTGCTGGCACTGCTCCTGGTGCTGGTGCGTCTGCTGGTGCTTACTCTGCTGGCGCTGCTCCTGGTGCTGGTGCTTCTGCTGGTGCTTGCTCTGCTGGTGCTGCTGGTACTGCTTTTGCTGCTGCTGTTGTTGTTGCTGCTGGTGCTGGTGGTGGTGGTGGTGTGGTGGACCAGCCCCTACAACCTCAAAGCCCTTCTGATGAGGGCCCAGAAGGTCCTGCCAGAGGGAGGAAGAGGCATACACGAGAAAGGGAGAGGAGGCAGTACTCCATCGAAGAGGAACATGAGGATGAGGTGCTCGAATGGCTGAGGGAGAACAAGTACCTATGACGGAAGGGACACAGGCTCTATCGAGACACCAAGAGGAAGCAGGAGGCTTGGAGAGAGAAGGTGAAGAGCCTGGGCTACACTTCGGAGGTCCTCCTCAGCTGGTGGAAGCACATGCACACCTGATACGGGAAGCTGCACCTCAAGAAGTCTGGCCAGGCCGCGGTCAAGCTCACCGACCGGGAAACCTACGTGATGGCCAAGTGCAGCTTCTTGGAGGGTGAGGTCCACCACTGAGGAGCAGCCCCTCTGTCAGGCAGCCCACAGAGAGCCAGTCCTCTTCTGGCCAAGAGTCAGCTCCTGTGTCCAGGCAGGTATCTGTGGAGGGCTCCATGACAGAGACCCCTCCGACACCTGCACTCCCCGTGGCGGAGCACGTGGAGGACCCCCTGATGCAGTGGGAGCAAGGAGAGGGCACTGACACCAGAGAACAACCCACACCCACACCCAGCTCCACCTCCACAGAAAGCAGGCAGAGAGGCAGACCGGAGGGGCAGAGCCACACTATCCTGCTGGAGATCAGGGACACCATCAAAAGCAGCGTAGAACTCCTCTCTCAGCTGGTACACACTGACTGTCAGGCGGAGCTCCATTCAAAATCCAGGAAAGAAATACTTAGACTCTTTAGTTTAGAGAAAAGATATCTTTTACTGAAAGTGAAGTGGTTGCAACCAAAGAATTCTGAATCTGAGAAATTAGGCGCGCAATTCACATATACAAAGTGATGGAAGTGTTCCCACCCCCAATAGTTCATATGAAACTTCCAATTAGAAGTTGTGAATATGATCATGTGGGCATCTTCAGGTGATGATGAGGCCTCTCTCCGTTGACCTTGGCATACTTTGATAACGGGTTGCAGTTGCACAGAAAAAAGAAAGCTAAGTGAGAAATAGAAACCTAACTCTATTGTATGCTCCTCCCCCATTTACACAACAGAAGAATGTAACCCCTCCAGATCACTTCCCAGACTTATCTCTGCCTCCCCTTCCCCCCATTACTTATGGCAGCTGAAAGATGCAAAGGGATAGTAGAAGATCTTGAAGGCTGACATTCGGCCCTCCTAGAAAAAGGAAAACCATTAGTCCTAAAAGAGAGAGAGGAGAAAATATAAAAACAATTATTCATCATTAAACAATCACAAAAGAATACAATCCTAAGGCTTATCAGGATACTTGGAACGAAATGCCTTGACCAACTTAGGGGCTTTAACGTTGGTTTCGTTAACCCATTCGGCTTGTGAAAAAGGGAAATGTTTCCAGGCTACGAGATACTGGAGTCTACCCCTCCATTTGCAAGAATCCCGAATTTCTTTAACTTCAAAATGTTGTTCGCCTTCAATCAGTATTGGTATGGGAGGGTCAGCCTGGATGGGTCTTAAGTCAGAAGTATGTTCAGGTTTTAGCAAACTAACATGGAAAACTGGATGAATTCGTTGAAGAGTTTTGGGTAAGTTCAGCTGGACTGTTACAGGATTTATAATCCGTTCAATCGTGAAAGGACCAACATACTTAGGACCAAGCTTCTTTGACTTTTGAGTGGTCTACAGGTATCTGGTGGACAGAAAAACTTTGTCGCCCACTTTATATTCTTTCTGTGGAGATCTTTTCTCGTCTGCAAACTTCTTATGAGCTTGATGGGCCTCATCTAGTGCATTGCATGTCACTGGCCAGTTAAGTTGGAGTTGAGTTATCCATTCATCCAATGAATGGATGTTAGGCTTTTCACGAGGGAGTTCAGGTATGGGTACGAAATCTTGTCCCAAAGCCACTTTAAATGGAGTAAATCCAGTACTACTGTGTACGGAGTTGTTATATGCCACTTCGGCAAATGGTAGTAAGTCAGACCAGTTATCTTGTTGATAATTTATGTAACATCTAACATACTGTTCTAACACTGCATTAGTCCTCTCACAGGCCCCATTGGTTTGGGGGGGTGGGCGGAGCTTAAACCCTGGGTGGAGCCCATCAACTTCAGGAACTTTTTCCAAAAATTTGAGGTAAACTAGACCCCTCTGTCAGAGATTATGCGTTCCGGAATGCCATGTAACCTATAGATATGTGAAATAAACAATTTAGCCAGCGTCTTAGAAGATGGAATCTTGGAACAAGGTATGCAATGTACTTATTTGGAAAACAAATGAGTTCCTACCCAGATGACCGTTCCTACCCAGTCCACCACTTTCGGGTAATTCTACTATAAAGTCCATAGAGATTTCCTTCCAGGGGGCCGTTGGTCTAGCTACATTTTGTAACAATCCTACTGGCTTACCAGGAGGTCTCTTTGCCGAAGCACAAATTGGACAGCTAGCTACATAAGCTCCGATGTCCTTCTTTAAACTGGCCACCAGAATTGCTGCTTAAGCAGATGTAAGGTCTTCACAAATCCAAACTGGCCAGCTGCTTTAGAATCATGAGCCTGTTGTAGTATTTGGCCCCTCAGCCCCTGTGGCACATACAACTTGGAGCCCACCCAAGCCAAACCATCTCTAACTGTATAGTCACTTGAATGATCCAGGAACCATTCATCCAGTTTTAAAGCTTCTTTTAATTGTTCAGTTAGGTCATTTGATAAATCCACTTCTTGGTTCTTCTTTTGGGCTCTGGTGATCACTGGGGCAGCTAGATGTTTGGTTGAGACAATTGGGCTTATCACCTCCTGGCACATGCTATTATATTGGGGTAGTCTAGAGATTGCATCCACCTTGAAGTTCTTCCCTCCTGGAATGTACTTCAATGAGAAATTGAATCGCTTGAAATACTGGGCCCAGCGAACTTGTTTAGGGGACAACTTCCGGGGCATTTTTAAAGCTTCCAAATTCTTATGATCAGTCCAGACCTCAAACGGTTGTTTTGCTCCTTCCAGGAAATGTCTCCAGGTCAGTAAGGCCCAATGAACTGCAAAAGCTTCTTTCTCCCAGATGGCCCACCTTCTCTCTGTTTCAGACAGCTTACGGGAGGTATACGCACAAGGCTGTAAGGTCCCTTTCTCGTTGATTTGAAGTAACACCGCTCCAATAGCCACATCACTTGCATCAGCTTGAATCACAAAAGGAGTTTCCATATCCGGGTGCTTCAGTACTGGTTCTGCAGCAAACAGTCATTTTAGCTTTGCAAAAGCTGCTTGGCACTCCATGGACCACTCCAGCGGCTTTCCTGGCCTTGGCTTCACCTCCCCTTTTGTTTTTAAGAGATTTGTGATGGGCATTGCTATCTTAGCAAACGTCGGGATGAATTGCCGGTAAAAATTGGCAAATCACCAAAAGCTTTGAAGTTGTTTTCTGGTGCGTGGTGGAGCCCATTCCAAAATGGCACGCACCTTCTCTGGATCCATTTCTATGCCTTCAGATGAAATGCGATATCCCAAATAGTCAATTTTGTCTTGGTGGAATTCACACTTTGACATTTTAGCAAACAACTTAGCAGCACACAGTTTCTGTAGAACCGACCGCACTAGTTTCACATGTTCATCCAGAGTTTCCGTGTAGATAAGGATATCATCAAGATAAACCAGAACCCCCCTGTATAAATGTTCATGTAACACTTGATTGATCATTTGCATGAATACAGCTGGGGCCCCTTGTAAACCAAAAGGAAGAACGTTGAATTGGAAGCTACCCATCGGGCAGTTAAAAGCGGTCTTCCACTCATCCCCTTCCTTAATTCGAATTCAGTAGTATGCTTCTCTCAAATCCAACTTCGTGAAAATCTTCCCCTTCGCTAAATGGGCCAACATGTCCTTCATCAAAGAAAGGGGATACACGTTTTCCACAGAAATAGCATTCAAATTTCTGTAATCCACCACCAAGCGTTTGGAATCATCTTTCTTTTCACAGAACAACACTGGGGCCGCTACCCGGGGTCTAGCAGGTTGAATGAAACCACGTTCCAGATTTTTAACCTATAAACAATCTTAGCTCTTCCAATTCCCGTGGAGTCATTGAGTACAACTTTGGTTTCGGGAGCTTCACCCCAGGCAAAATCTCAATAGCACAGTCTGTTGGCCAGTGAGGCGGAAGCTCATCCGAGGCCTTCTCACTGAACACTTCTTTTAAATCCCAATACTCTTTGGGAATTTTCTCCTCCCCTTTCACGGGCTCAGTACCTGTGGAAGGTACCGATTAGGTCCTCGGGCTTCGGTTGGGATCTGCCCTCTTTTCCCAGTTGCTGCTTGGTGCATATGCGCAACAACCCCTTTCTCCAGTTAACCTGGGGGTTCCATTTCTGAAGCCAGGGCAATCCCAGTATTAATGGTTGCTCCATCCCAGGGACCACAATAAAACGCAGGGTCTCATCATGCTCTCCCATGATCATTTCTATAGGTTCCGTGACAAAACGTGCAGTGCAACCTCCAGCCACTGATCCATCTAGTTGGCAAAAGGAAATGGGCATCTTCAAAGGTTTTAGTTTTAGGCCCATTTTCTTCACTACTTCCGTGTTGATTATACACCTTGTGCACCCAGAATCTAACAGGGCTAGCATTTCCCCTTCGACCCCTGAATTGGGTACCCTCAACTTCACCGGAATGGTCATGGGGCCCATGCTTGGACTTACCAGGAAGTCGTCTTCCGAGTTGAAATCCTCCTCCTCAGGGGTCACTGGGGTTTCTGATTCCTCTCCTGCGGGAGGGGAGACCTCTGCCGTCTCTTTCGACTTAAGTGCTGCTTCGCGAGGCTTCACTGGGGACTTTTCAGGTTTCTTCCCTTCTTTTGGTGCCCCCTTTGGTCCCAGCTTGACTCTGCAGTTCACAGCCCAGTGACCTTCTTTCCCGCATCAAAAGCAGACCGAGGGGTTGGGTCTTGCCACCACTCCTCCCCTCTGACGTTTGGGAACTTCTTGAGGACGTGGGGGGGAAGGCTTGCTCCACCCAGAATCTCCCCGCCATTTGCTTTGGGTTAAATCAATCTCCACTTCTTCTGCCAGCAAGTACCACATCTGCAAGTCATTGGGGTCTCTTCTAGCAATGCATCTCTGGTACACATCTTCATTTAAACCATCTTTAAATGCTTCTATCAGGACTTCCTCAGATATGACCAGTTTACTTTCTAAATTCTTGGGTGTAGTCAGCCACTTTCCTCCGCCCCTGATTTATGGTCTTCATTTTAATCGGGGCCTTGCACTCTGCCAGTGGGACCTCAAACCTAGCCCGCAGTGCAGTCATGAACAGGTTATACTTCAGCAACTGGGGAGCATTATCATTATGCAACGTCACCATCCACTCTGCAGCTATTCCCTCCAGAGCCCTGGTAACACATCTCACTTTGGCTGCCTCTGAGGGAAAATCCTCCCTGTATTCTTCCATATAGCTCCAAACTTGGGCTAGGAAAATCCCAAGGCTTTGGGATCTCCCCCGTATCTTACTTCTAACGGAGGCAGCTTAGGAGCTCTACGCCTTCTAGGAATCACACCTCCCACTGAGGGCCCCGGGGCTGCTGCTGGATTGGGTTGATTTATGGGAGAGGGAGCTGCTCTGCTTCTTCTGGCTGGGGCTACTTCCCCTCCCCCTTCATACCTTTGTGCAGCTTGGAGTTGTTCAAAGGCTTCATCGAGGAGTTTCCTGGCTTGATTCAGTGAAAGTTCTCTCTTTTCCTTCTCTTGCCATGGCTCCTCTTTTCCACGCCAGCAGGTAGTTATGACTCCAGGAGGGGGTCCTTCTCCGGATCTTTCCAACCAACCACCACTGACCATCTGGGCTTCACAGCTGGATCCTCTTCCAGACTGAGCTCTGCTAGCCATTGGGCTTCCTGTACCAGCAGAGAATCTTGCCCTCCAATGGCTCCCAGGTCCTCCTGATCACGAGTTGAAGATGTCATAATGTCCAGGCCCCCTCGAAAGAAAATTGGGTATTCTCTCCAGGTGGGCTGGTAGAGGAGATTCAGAATAATGTCAGGCGGAGCTCCATTCAAAATCCAGGAAAGAAATACTTAGACTCTTTAGTTTAGACAAAATATATCTTTTACTGAAAGTGAAGTGGTAGCAACCAAAGAATTCTGAATCTGAGAAATTAGGTGCGCAATTCACATATACAAAGTGATGGAAGTGTTCCCACCCCCAATAGTTTAAATGAAACTTCCAAGTAGAAGTTGTGAATATGATCATGTGGGCATCTTCAGGTGATGATGAGGCTTCTGTCCGTTGACCTTGGCATACTTTGATAATGGGTTGCAGTTGCACAGAAAAAGAAAGCTAAGCGAGAAATAGAAACCTAACTCTATTGTATGCTCCCTTCCCCCATTTACACAGCAGAAGAATGTAACACTTCCAGCTCACTTCCCAGACTTATCTCTACCTCCCCTTCCCCCCATTACTTATGGCAGCTGAAAGATGCAAAGCGATAGTAGAAGATCTTGAAGGCTGACACCGACATACCATCCTCAAACCGCAAGCCCTTCCTCACCTACGTCAACCAGACCCTCATGGACATGTCCAAATCCCAGTACCAGGTGATAAAGGAGAGGATCACAGGTCTTCTGCACAACCCTCCAGACCCAGTCCAGGTCTGCTCCTCCACCCTGGGTGATGTCACAGCCCTTCCAAGGCTTTCCACAGGCCCTCACCTACCAAGGCTATGGCTACCAGGAGTTCCAGCAGCACAGGCAGCCCTTCCCAGTCCAGGCACAGGTACATCGTACGCCACCGATGCCACTGATGCAACAGATGCCACCGAAAGCCACCAATGCCACAGATGCCACCGACGCCACAGATGCCACCCACACCTCACCTCGCTCAACTGCAGACCAGACAGCCCCACTACACTCCTCCTTCCTCCACCCCACAACCAAGCCCGGCCTCAGAACATCTGTCATCGGTCTTGGGACTGACACCCCATGTCATGGAGGAAGGGGCTCTCAACATCACAGGACTGAGCCAGCTCTCTCAGAGCTTCCTCCACACACCATCCCGTGTTGTCCTCTCGGGGCCAGGCACCCCAATGGTGCCTCAGACCAGCACTCCATCAGCAGCCACCTCCACAGCACCTGGACCCTTCACCCCTGAGACTATGGGCACGCCTCAGAGTGACTGAGAAGAGTGCCAGAGACTAGGTTGCTACCTGTTGACTTTATCTTTGCTTGGGACAATTTACTTGGGTCATTTTGCTTTTACAGTTTGTTATTAATAAAGTTTATCTTTGCTTCACACACTTGGTTCAGTTCTTTTAGTAAATAAAGTCATGGTGGAAACTTTTAGAAATGGTTTAAGCCTTTGCATGCTTGTGGGATGGGCAGGGATACCTTTGGGATGGGTAATAGCTGTGGGATGAGTAATAGCTGTGGGGTGGGTTAGGATACCTGTGGTATGGGTAATAGCTGTGGGATAGATAAACCTCCAGTGCAAGCATAGTGGGACTGCATGGTCCACCCTCCCAGGTGCCACACCTAGGGCCCTTTATTATCAATAACAATGTAATCATTCATCAACACATTTCAACATAAACACAACTCTTTATTAAATGCCCTGTTCATTGTAGGGCCACTCAACATACATGGCACAATCTCATCAGTGTGATGAGACAGGCTGAAGGAAGCATTCATTAAGCATCTTCCATCCTGTCTTGCCACTCCACTGCTCCAGCTGGGGAGTTGCACCAGTGTTTCAGGAGGTTGCGCTGCTTCTTCCCTTCACGTGAAGCTCTGTTGGTGCCTTGCACATCCACAGTATCTATCAGGTTTCACCCTTGCCTCCATTCATCAGGCTCCATGTCCCCATTGCCATGTTGGTGGTCCACGAGCCTGTTCTGCAACACTGGATAGCAGGTGCACATGCGATTGTGCAGGATGCAGCAAGCTTCCACGATGTTCCTCATGGTCTCTGTGTGATGCTGCATGGTGGTGAGTAGTACCTGGAACCTGTTGGCCAGGATGCCAAAGGTGTTCTCCACCACCCGCCTTGCCCTGGACAGCCTGTAGTTGAAGATCCTCTCTTCACAGGTGAGGCATCTGGAACTGTATGAGGTAGCTTCATGAGGTAGATTCTGAGGGAGAAGGCATCATCCCCCATGATGAAGTAGGGCACATCTTGTGTGTCGTTGGGTAGGGGGTCTGGATCTGGGAAGCCCACGATGAGGTTGCGTTCCAGCCCTCCTTGAGGTGACTAGTGTTGTATACCTGGCCATCTGAAGATGACCCGTTGCCTGAAGCATCGATGTACATGAACTTGTAGTCAGCATCGACCATGGTGAAGAGGATGATGCTGAAGAAGCCCTTGTAGTTGTGATAAGTGGACCCTGACTTGGCTGGAGCTTTGCAGGCCACGTGCTTCCCATCTATGGCTCCAATGGTGTGGGGGAAGTTCCACTTCTGATACCACTGCTCTGCAATTTTCTTCCAGCTTTCTTCAGTGGAGGAGCACTGGACGAGCTCCTCCAAGTATTCTTCGATGATGGCCTGCACCACTTCTCTGACCACAATGCTGATGGTATTGTGTGGCACCCTCCGGGCATACTGCATGCTCCTGTATGTGGTCCCGGAGGCCAGGTGGCACAGAGTCAGTGCCACCTTGAGCCCAGGTTCCAGGCTGGGCCGGAAGTTGTTGTTTGCCTTGGTCAACCTGGGTGTCAGCCGCTGCACAACTTTGTCAAACATGGCTGGTGGTATCCTCATGAAGTTCTGGAATGCACGAGTGTCTTCGTTTCTCAGCTCCACCATCAGCTTGTTATACAGTCCGTAATCGGCTCTTCTTACGATCCATCTTCAGACCCAGACATTTCTTAGACGCCTCCTTTTCCTTGCGTAGAACAGGTGAAAAAGCCTGTAGAGGGCTTCACACTGTTGTAGAACGATGGCGGCTACCAAAAGGAGTATGCGACGATCCATGGTAGAGATGACTGGATGCTGTGGAAGAGCAAGAGCAAGATGAAGGCTGAAGAGGTCTGCACACCAGGGCTGCTGGACTGAAAATGAGATCCAGGTGATTTCCCCCCCTTTTTATTGGAAATATAGGTTTTCTCCTAGGTGTCCTTTTGCATCCTCTAGACATCCTGCAGACATCCTAAATATCCAAGATACATCCCCTATACGAACGTTTTTTTCCGTTTTAATGCTTTATATGCGAGCTGCATCTGCTTTCATCCTTTCTACGTCCCTGCTACTAACGCTGCATGTCCTTTCCACGTCTGTTTCACTTCCTCCCTGTGTCCGTTTTCCACTGGAGTGGATGTGAGTTGCGCGGATGCACAGCGGATGCCTAGCGGATATAGCGGACGTGTAACAGATGACGATGGATGTATAACAGATGTTCCCCATATGCGTAGCAGATGTAGAACAGATGCGTTGGATACTTTATCTGCTCAAAAAGTTTTGTGCAGCTCAAAACTTTTTGAGTGGATGAAATCTCAATAGACAGATGCTGGATGGATAGAGAGTATGAAAAATGGACACAGTGAGTACAGAACGGATGCATCACGTTAACCAATGGATGGCAAGTGTTTTTCTCTTTTTTACATCCTCTTTCCATCCGTTGGTGCTGTGTGACATGGGCTTAAGTACTGTTGCTGCTGTATCAGAAAATTGCTAAGTTCCTCGGCCTTCATGTTGCAAATGAGTACTAAAATCATCCTTTTCTTCCTTATTCAAAGTTTTATCTTAATGGGCTTGAGAACCCATAACAATTGTCTTCTCATATGCTTTTTATATGGCTATCAATAAGGATAAAAATCCAGAATATTAAGTGGTATGAAATAAATATAAAATGCTCAAAATTTTGTTGCAGTTTGGATAGTCTACCAAATCGTCAAACCAAAATTAGTTATGAGGAAAGATTTTTGTCTCTTTCATTCTTGATTAATTTGAGAACCAATTTGGTGTAGTGGTGAAGGCGCTGGCCTAGAAACCAGGGAAGCATTGAGTTTCAAGCCTCCTTTAGGTATGAAATCAGGCTGGGTGACTTTGGGTCAGTCAGTCTCTCTGCCCAGCTCTCCTTACAGGTTGTTGTGGAGAAAATATTTGGCAAGAATATTAGAATAACTGGCCCCATGAGTTGAATACACACACAAATTTTGAGTCAAACATTAGATTTATGATTAACTGCACTTTTTTAGAATAATATAGTGTAGTTCATGGTGAGCAAGTCATTAGTACTGGTTTTAATATGGGAAATCAAGATGGTTTTGAACCAGACACAATTTTCTCCACATAATTTTCACAAGGAAAACAGTTTATCATTATCAGCTATAGAATTCTTGTAATGAATTCTGTTGAAGATACTTCAGTTGCTGTAGAGTTTTTTTTAAAAAAATCACAAAAATATGAGATCTAATGTAAAATTATTTCATCTCCACAACAAGAACACCTAATGATCTTTTCTTCTGCAGGAATAGGAGAGTTTGGAAAGAATTATTTGCATCTGAAAAGACAGATCTTGTTAATGTTGCTTTGATGACAATAGAACAGCGATTCTATCATTAATAGAATTTCAATGAGTCATGAAGTAAGAAATCAAAACAAGAAAATTACTCATCCAGTTCCAAATATTAGGTTTTCAAAATTGAAGAAAAATAACTTGGAGAGCTTAGCTGTTACAGATCCAGTTCTGGCACCTTAATCATAAGGGTAGAATCGCAGCTCTGTAATGCCCCTTTCTCTAGATGTTGGGGGGTGGCTATTAATATCTGCTAAATCTGTCCCCATAGATGCCATTGCCAAAAATGGCATTCAGGTCTGCACATTTGATAGGTAGCCAATTATGACTGTAAAGATTATTGAGGTCATTTGAAGGCATCATGGAAAATGTAGAGAATCTACTAAAGTTGAGTTGGAATTGCCTTTTATTATGCTATGTCTTAATTTCTCTTATAGTATCTTCTTTCATGTGCCTAATTTATTGAAACTCGTTCACATTAAAGACATATCAAATATTTCTTAGACACTACCACAACACTTTTTGTATGTTGAATAAAAGATTTAGAAAAGAGAACAAAGCCTGAAAAGCAAAATTACTTCAGTAGCTAATGCAGATCATTATCTATAATCATGTCTATATCCTTCCATTTTTTATTATATTCTTCCTTGCTGATACTTTTCTTATGAACAGCTTGAAAAGATATGTTGTTGCTATATTTGCAGGCTCAGTTCTGAGATTGAAATTATTCATACACAGAGAGACATTTGGACCTGATTCTATTATATGGGTTAGCAAGGGGAGGATTTAAATGCTGAAGAACCTTTTGGGGAGTGTTTAGGAGCCAGTATGAGCTATTATATTAAGGTTCCATATATTTATGCTCATCTAATAAGCCATTTTTACATAAGAAAGTGCCCTGACAGTGACCATTTTTGATTAATCTGCTGGCTGAATCCTAAAGTAAGTTCTAAGTTTCCAGTTGCAGATCATTGTCCTCTTAGATCAACAGTAAAAGCCTGCATTTGGAATAAATGGTTTCCAGAGCATCAAAAAACTGATCTGCTCTATTGAATCCTGTTAGGGATAACATTGTTTACCCTAACTGGTTTAGGTGAAATAATAACTATGAATCATATTTAGTGTATGTTAGAGTGTATACAGCTTTAACTGTGAAATAGCAATTAAAGGAGTGGTTATGAAAACCATTTAAAAGTAGCAAGTCTACAGCTTGCTCACACTCTCTCTCTGGCTTTGATGATCCCTGATTACTGCTTGGAATCAAGACTGCATAGCTCGAACGGGAGAGACAACAAAGGACTGATCTGTAAGTGAACTGACATAGGATGTTCTACATGGACTTTGCTAACTGAATACCCCTGAATGGACTGACTACATGATAAATGACTATTGGACTGTTATTTGACTATGCCATAAACTTATACTGGAATAAAATATATTCTTGATAGCACAAGCGTATCTGTTATTTTTACTGTATGTTAATAAACATACAAGCTTAGCTCACTCATTTATCTGTGTGCCTATCTGACTAACGCTGCACATTCTGTTTAGCTTGTCTACCTAACCCTGGTTGGGGAACCCAGGCTTAACAAATCCTTCTCACTCCACTATCTAGACTGTAATTGATTTGTTCAAGCCCCTTTCATAACAGATCCAAACTTAGTTTGGTAAAGATTATGATAAAGCAAAAGGTCCTTCTTAGTGCAGTATATGCCTTTCATTGTGACAATGAATAGGTTCCATTCTGTTACTCAGAGAGCCTAAGATAATCAGTGAAGATCTTTTAAAATGTGGGAAACAGGAAGCATCCAGAGATTATTGTGAGAGGTTAATAGCAATAGCTAAGTTTAAAAACCTGCCTAGTTAACTTTTTATACCTACATTTTTATAGCTAGGTGTTTTGATCCTTTCTGTCAAACACAGGTGAAACTCAAAAAATTAGAATATCATGCAAAAGGTCATTTATTTGGGGTTATCATGAGCTGTAAGCCATAATCATCACAATTATGACACATCACAGCTTGAACTATCTTGCTTTGCATGTAATGAGTCTGTCTCACATATTAGGTTCACCTTTTAAGTTGCATTACTGAAATAAATGAACTTTTGCACGTTTTTTGAGTTTCACCTGTACATGCAGATATTTGGTAGAATTACTTTCCAGCATTTTTAACATATAATTATTCAATAAATTGATGATAATTTTCAACTGTCCTGTTTGGCCGCATAAATCTATAGTCACGGTTAAGTAACTCATCCTATAACTAAAATCTTGGAAAAATCCTGGAAGTGATTCCATCCATCTAGAACTACTACGGGAAAATAAAGATTAGTGGGCCACATTGCTGGCTGCTTTATTTATTTTTAGAAGCACACTGTATTTCCATCTGGTAACAGGCTTATTGGTTGTTTAATACAAGTAAGCTAATTATATTTGTTTAAAAATGTTGGACTGGGTCCCAAGTGAAAATATGCTTCCTAGGGAGCAATCAGCATTCAGAGAAGACTGTTCAATATTGGACCATTGTTCAATCTTTCATTATTTACTGAAAAATAGCCCTATCCAAAGGCTTTCTTTTTGCAGCTTTTGTGAATTTCAGATCAGTATTTTATTTGACTTGAAGTGAAAGTCTGCATCCATTTCTTCAGGGTATTATTGTCATTATTATTTCTGATTAACTTTTTTCCTGTGCATTTGGCCTCACTGGTTCTCAGAGACCTTTTTAGATCAATTGTGGTAAAAATAGCTAATAGCAAAGTTCACTTATTCAGTCTGTCTTTGGAGACCAGTTACCAATAAGGGTCTGAAAAGGCCATCCTAAACAATGTATGTGGGATACTGATTTTCAAACCTAAGCCTACATCCCACAGTCTCTGGATGTTTAAAAAAAATTGGCTTTTTTTCCCATTCCCAGTTTTGAATTTTGGTGCATTTTCAATATACCCAGGTGAATCACAGTATCGTTTGCAGTCCTGTGGAGATATAATAACATTTCAAAACAGTCAGAAAAACATCAGTTGCTCTCTGTACAGGAAATCTCAGATGGCAACCATCTGTGTCATTCTGGAAAAATATCCTGGTAGGAAGTACAGTTTCTCTGTAAAATCTGTGTGAGGATTCTGAGGTATTTGTCTGTGTTGTTTGATTGTGAATTCCCTCAATTCATCCTACATATGACTAAAGAAAAACATCTTATTCTTAATCCAGCGGGTCTTTTCCCATGTGAGATTGAGAGTATCTTGGCAGCGTTTTGACAAGGTCCCACTCACCATATTCAGGCTGGTGCTTTCAGCTTCATGCTTTGCTCTCAAACTTACACGGGAAAAGACCCAAACACGCCAAGACCTGCATACCTGTACTCATGAAAATCTATGAATATATATATATATATATATATATATATGTGTGTGTGTGTGTGTGTGTGTGTGTGTGTGTGTGTGTGTGCTGTTCAGCTTCCCTCGGGTATTATCCCACGTCATTGTAGTGCTGTTAAAGTTGTAGCAACGTTTCAGCAGAATCTCATCTGCCATCTTCAGGCTTCTGTGTGGATGTGGGTCTCACAGCTTCTGGTTTCAAATTTGAGGCTGGTCTATTCTGATTGGCTAGGAGCCTGTATCTGTGTTCACTGGACTTGGAGTTTGATTGATTGGTGTTTCTGGTTTCTTCTGTCTGTTTTGTGGCTTTGATTGGCTGGCAACACGCTGTTCCTGTGTTGGAGGCTTTCAGTGCAGCTTGGTTTCGTGTGAAAGGACAGCTGCTATCCATTAGGAAGCTAGGTTTCACTTGGGTGCCTGGTGGGGTGGGGGGTTGAGTTGGAGGCATCAGAGGGAGTCTGTCTGTGCTCAGGTGTTTGTCTGTTTTGTGGCATGGAGATCTTTCTATTTGAGAGTGCAGTCTTCCAAATGATTGACAGTCTGCTGGAATCATCTCTTCTATTCATGCTTTCAGGTCTTTTTTCAATCTCTATGGCTTCTCTGATGATTCTGTGGTTGGGGTTTTCTATAGTGGCTAGGGTTTTAGTGCCATTGAAGTTGATGTTGTGACCTGTGGTTTTCATGTGTTGGACTAGTGAGGAGGTGTGTTCCAGTTATTTTACTGCATTTTTGTGTTCATCTAGGCGGGTACTTATTCTTCTATTGGTCTGTCCAATGTATGTGGCCGGGCATGATGCACAGGGAACTTCGTATATGCCTTGGTTTTCCAGGTCAATTTTGTCTTTGGGGTTTCTAAGGATGGCTGCTATTTTTTTGTCTGTTTTGAAGGCAGTCTTGATGTGATGCCTATGTAGTATCTTACTGATTTTATCTGTAGTACCTCTTATGTAGGGCAAGACAGCTGTTCCATAGGTCTGTTGGTCTTCTAGGTCTCTGTTATGTCTTGGTGTGTTTTTGTGGATCAAGTTGGTGATTTTGTTTTTTTGGAAGCCATTGGCTGTCAATACTTCAGTCAGGGTGCCTAGTTCAGTCTTTATATGTGTCTTGTCTGCCAGGCGTTTGGTTCTGGTAATTAGTGTTTTCACCGGATTGGGAATCCCACCACCACCCAGCACAGATAAATTCCGTGGCGAAAACACTAATTACCAGAACCAAAGAAACTCTTGAAATCATCAAAAATAAATACCAACCACCCAAACACCTCATGGAACTAACAGAACACTGCTTAACCAACACATATTTCATATACAAAGGACAAGGATGCAAGCAAATTGAAGGAGCCCCTATGGAATCACCACTGTCACCCATTATTGCAAACCTGTTCATGGAAGAATTCGAATCCAGAGCCCTAACCAATGCCACCCACAAACCCAAACTATGGTTAAGATACATCGATGACACATTTATGATTTGGCCTCATGGAAAAGAAAACCTAAACAATTTCCGAACACCTAAACAGCACACACCCCAAAATCAAGTTCACCATGGAAACGGAAATAAACAACTGCCATTCCTAGATGTACTAATCTACAAAAAAACAGATGGCACACTAGGACACACCTTATACCAGAAGAAAACACACACCAACTGCTTCCTCAATGCGCAATCCCACCACCACAGATAAACTCCGTGGCCAATACACTAATTGCCAGAACCAAACGCTTGGCAGAGAAGACACACATAAAGACTGAACTATGCACCCTGATTAAAATACTCACAACCAACAGCTTCCACAAAAGCAAAATCACAGGCTTGATCCACAAAAACACACTGAGACATAATGGAGACCTAGAAGATGAACAGACCTGTGGAACAGCTGTCCTGCCCTACGTAAGAGGTACTACAGACAAAATCAGGAAGATACTACACAGGCATCACATCAAGACTGCCTTCAAAACAGGCAGAAAAATAGCAGCTATCCTAAGAAACCCCAAAATAAAATTAGACCTGGAAAACCAAGGCATATATGAAGTCCCCTGTGCATCATGCCCTGCCACATACATTGGACAGACCAATTGATAAATTAGTATCCGCCTAGATGAACACAAAAATGTAGTAAAAAAGCTGGAACACACTTCCTCACTTGTCCAACACATGAAAGCCACAGGTCATAGCATCGACTTCAATGGCACCAAAACCCTAGCCACTATAGAAAACCCCAGGTACAGAATTATCAGAGAAGCCCTAGAGATTGAAAAAAGACCTGAAAGCATGAATAGAAGGGATGATTCCACCAGACTACCAATTATTTGGAAGCCTGCACTCACAAACAAAACGATCTCCACACCACCACTGACCAATGACGTGGGAAAATACCCGAACAAAGCTGAATACCATACATTTAATACCCCAAACATCGCTGCACTAATGCTTGGGAAATTAAACATGCCAAACCAAGAAAAATGAAGTAGCTTAGTGTATATTAGTCCATCCTTCCTGTCACATAAGCCTTTTTAAAGCTGACGTTTTTCAGCAGTAGCAAATTAATATTGTACATAAAAGGATATCAAACAATATTCATTCTCTTCTTGCAATGTGTCCATTGACATTTATATACAAAATAATCAATTTGAAACAAATGCCTTTTTCAACTTCTATCCCTGGCTTGTTTTGAAAAAAAAAAAAAAGGCTTACTATTTCAAACTGAAGAGGAGTTCTTCAGTTTTAAGAATGAATCGATTACTGTCATAATCAAGAGCTTAAAAGATAGCAATAATTCCAACAAGAATATCATCTAAAGCAACATCCTGGCAAAATGTTTGAAAGCAGATGATTTCTCTAAACTGGAATAGCTGAGGGAAAAGGTGATACTTGACAAGCTTTATATTTTATTCTGTTACTAAAAAGATCCTAAGGTACAGAAAAAAGATTATTCAGTGGTATGCCACAATCCTGCCATTGAGATAAGTATCATTTTTTATTATGATTACAGTTGGGTACAGTCAGCCAGATGTTTAGGCTGGGTTTGACATTTTATCTAGATGCTGAGTACTTTCCATGGACCTGTGAAAGGCAGATGTTGTTTCATGGTGTTAAAGTATTGTCACAGGATGTAAACTGTTCCAAGTAAAGCAGGCTTTTGCTACTGTGATTTTGTTAATGTCAATAGTGTTCAAGTGGTGCTCCAGATGTTGTGGGATTGCTTTCAAGGTGCTTATATACATAAAAATATGAAATCATAGTTTCCAGATTTTTTATTGATATTGACTTTCATATACATTGAATCCCAAGAACCTAGGATGTCACAATGTGCAGGTGCAGTATATGCGAAGATCCAAGCACATGGCTTTTTGTAATTGGCAGTTGAAAATTTGATCAATATGCAGATTTTCTAAGTAGCAATCAAGATTTTTTTGGGTATGGCACACAGTGTGCCAATAATCACTGGGATCAACATAGCCAGTTTATGCCATAATCTTTCAGTTTTGATTTTAAGATCTTGATTCTTGATAACCTTCTCCAAGTCTTTATCTTCTATTCTGCTATCTTGTTGTATTACTACATCAATCCATACTTATTTCTTTTCAATTACAGTTAAAATTTGGTGTTTTATGAGCCAAGACTTTATCAGATTTTATTTGGAAATCTGCAATTAGTCATTTTTATTACTTTTTCAATGTTCCAACAATTGTTCATTACTGGAGCATGACAATTTTTGTGGAGAATTTTTTGTGGAAGTTCCAATGAATCATTTTGGTGATTGTGTTGTGTGGTTTATAATCAGTTTGTGCAACCTTGTAGGATCTATTTTTTCCATGTGTCTTTTTGCACAATCTGTACTTTGATGAGTTTTTTTTTCAATTCTGGCCTTGATTGTATTAGTTCAAATAGCTTATTTTTGAATAGCCAAAATCAAGCCTTTCATTTCCTTTTTTAATGTTCCAATTATAAGCCATTGCTAGATTGCATCTTTATCCACTTTTCCCTTGATCTTGTAGAAACTGACCATATAATGTCTTTTCTTGCTAGCATTCTGTTCTTGGTTTTATTATATTATTTCAAAGTCCATGTTTTATTTCTTGCACATTAAGTAATTTCCAATTTTTAAGATGCATCAATGCTTATTCTTGGTTGTCTTTTATATAATCAACTAATGCATGTTTTTCTTCTTCAAGCTTGTTTGACTTAAAGTAAACTTCTGCCTCAATTTCTGACGAGGAAATATAATCTATTGATGTTACTATCAGTACTTGGATGTGGTGCACACTGAAGAGTCATTAGCTTTTTTGTTTCTCAGTCCAATCTTCCCAATCTGGCTTATGTCTAGTTAATAATTCCAGGAGTTTATCGTATCTTAGCTGTAGTCTAGATATTAATGGCTGTTTTCATCATTTAGTTTTGTCTTTAGTGTTTTACTCATTCTTTGGATATATTCTTTTCTAATCACATTTTTTATTTGTGAAAGAGAAATTAAGAGTAGGATTGGGTGCCAGAAAAGCACCACTGAAAAGCCACATTTTGGCAGCTTCTTGATAGCCCTACTCACTAGCACTGAGAAATCATGGCTCCATTCTCACCTGCCTTTCCCATCATGCAAGTATATCACCCAGTATTTTACTTGGTATCATACACAAGCCATTTTCTAATAATTAGAAGCAGAAAAAGTTGTATTGACTGTTCACTTCCGTGTGTGTGTGTTTGTGTGTGTGTGTGTGTGTGTGTAGAGTTTATTTCTCTTTTTATATAGAAAAAAGAGGAAAACAACAATTAACCAACAGAAAGAAAACATGAGATCAGCATACAAAATGTTAATATTATTATCGTTATCTACTTAGGATTTTGTCTATAAAAGAGAAGAAAATAACCAGGATAATTTCACCACTTCACATAATCAACTTCTGCCCAAATCTTGCTACAATAATTGATGCTATCAATTAAGGTTCTAAAGATAGTCTGTATAATTTGCAGCTATATTTAATTTATAAAGGATTATATTACATTTCCTCGTTAAACTATTATCAACGATGATTGATGGGTGTTGGGGGCAATATGTTCTAAAGCCTCTTCTGAACACAGCAGATGTGTTTTTATCTATGTCCTTTTTGAAATTCCAAACAGAGCAACTCCATCTTATTTTATCTAAACAAAGCTGCATAAAAGAAAGAATAAAGTGTGAACTGACATTTGGTGCTAAAAAGAACAGTAATTTAGATTTTGCTAGACTTGCCTCTGTTTATAAGATAAATAGTTACTCTGAGTAAATGAAATAATAAACAATAAACTCTCTTCTCTAATTATTTTTAGAGAGGCCAGCGCTCATGTTCATTACTTTCATTATGTTGAGATCATATTGTTTCAAAAAAATCATGTTACTTCTTAAGTTTTCTAGGACAAGTGCTGCACAAAGTGGTTCCTTATGAGGTGATTTCATGTGCCAAAGGATTACATGGGACATACTGGTGTAAGTTATACTTCTGTAAGTATATATAGAAGCTGTAGATGAAGATCTTGATCCCTCATTTCAGATTGCAAAGAATTCCATAAAAGTCATAGACAAAGGAACAGGAACATGCAAGGAAAGCTTAATAGCTTAATAACTATGAAAAGGTATGCAAAGTCAACAATTGCATAAACTAAATTCCTCAAACAGGAAAGTTTGCACCTGCTCACTAATTATTCCAGCCCCTATTAACTTCACCCCTTAATTTATATAGCTATGCGCAAGTGTGCAACCACTGACCTTATATGAATAGGAAGAAAGGTTGCTAACTTTGAAGTGCATGTTGTTTAGAGGGTAGTGTTGACTTAACTGCAGTGATATGGAAATAGGGCCAACAGATGTCACAAGATATAGTGCCAACAATCAAGCTCCACTGCCTGAGTTTATTATATGCATTATGGCACCAACCAAATGGAAACACTTTGATATTTTGAACAACTTCAAAGGGAAAACCTCAGGCCAATAAAATGACAGGCATTTCTTCATCAAAACACAGTCACATGCAAAAATACAGAGCTGCAGCTATATGTCCTGTAAGAAGAAATAATACTTTCAGGATTTCAAAGATTTAACTGAGAAAAAAATGCCTGAGTGGAGAGAAATGTTAAGGACTTCACTTTCTAGCAACACATGCTCAATCCAAAATTGTTTGTGCAACATTATAAAATAAATAAAAACAGAAAGAAAGGTGCAACTTTGTCTTATTTTTTAAAAGTGTATGCCATTTTTCAAAGCAAAGTTTTGAATGATTTATGATTGATATTAAAAAATTAGAATAGCAGTAGTAGAAGACAGAGTTTGTTGATTCTCCTACACTTTGTAATCATGGGCTTTGGCTTATTTTTTAATAAATAAACTGAATGATAATAATTTGGATATTTGTACAACATGGCCAGTTATTGTAATAAATGCTTCACTATATTAATCTTTTTTTTTCACTGTTCACATTCTGCTACCGAGGGATGTGGATTGGCTGGATGATTGGGTCATTTTCTAAGCATGACTGATGGAATGTCAGTCTTTAAAAATTATATTCACCTAGTACACTAGCATGTAATTTAAATAAAATAACCTAATCATACCCAAAATATATAACTTTTCACAACAGGAATCCATTTATCTTACATTTCATTTTGTTATAGTTTTCATTATGCTGTATTGTGTTTCATTATGTTGTATTGTATTGCCTTGTCTCCACTTCCTCTTTCTATCTCAGAAATAAAAGTTTTGTTTCATCGTAAGCATGTCAGTAAAAAAATGTAATGTCTTTTCACTCTGAAAATGTCAAACTATTCTTTGATTATTGACTGAAATCTCATAACATTTGTGCCATGAGATATGAATATCATCCTATCAGAAGAACAGCTCCTTCAAATAAAGATGCTAAATATTTATTTCAGGGGCAAAGTTCTGGAAAGGTTTTACTATTTAGATTGAGTGCTATATCCAGCTTTTTCAGATTTTGTTGATTAGATTAACAATTTTAACATTCCCTTTCAGAAGAAGCAACCGCAATCATTTCCATATTGCAGTCAAGAAAACTGCACAAATGTGTCAGGATGTCAATAGGAGTCAAGCTCTCCTCAAAGGAGACTGTACATTTTTTGCCAGAATTAACAGATTGGTTATTATTCCCTATATTGTTCATGCACCATGACAGAATATACTTCCATATATCTCCATTTAATTAAGTCATTAGTCATCTGGAATAATCCGGCATAAAGAAACTGTTTCCCAGTTCCTGCCTACTAAATGTGTATAGCCAAAATTACTCCAGATTTCTATCTTTAGAAATAGCAAGTAAAACATCATATAAAATAATGGTGAAAATATTTGATAGGAAACTAAAGAGGCAATATTAATCAAAGAGATTTTAAAGGGAAAAATAAACTGCAATACATCCTTTGGGGAAAAATAGGTACATGGAAGGGAAAAGGAAAATCTATTCAAGACATTTTCTCTCATAAGGATTTTTATTTATTTATTTTATTTTTATATGTCAATTGCTTACAAGATAATAAGTATAACTAAAAACATAGATATGAAAACATGGATACATATAAGAAAAATAAAATAAAAGAAATATATAAAAGAAACAATAGGACAAGGATGATAGGCACGTTGTTGCACTTATGCACGCCCCCTACAGATTTTTTTGGAAAGGGGTGAGGTCAATAGTAGACAGTCTAAGGTTAAAGTTTTTGCGGTTTGGGAAAAAAAAACCACAGAGTCAGGTAGAGTATTCTAGACATTGACCACTCTGTTGCTGAAGTCGTATTTCCTACAATCAAATTTGGTGTGATTAATTTTAAATTTGTATCTATTGTTTGCTCTTGTGTTGTTATGGTTCAAGCTGAAATATTCTTTGACTGGTAGGACATTGCAATGTATGATTTTATATACTATATTTAGATCAGACCGAAGGCAGCATTGTTCTAGGTTTTCTAGGTCTAGAATTTCGAGTCTGGTGGCATAAGGTATTCTGCAACGAGGAGAGGAGTGAAGAACTCTTCTTGTGAAATATTTCTGGACTTTTTCAATTGTGTTAATATCAGATGAGTAATGTGGGTTCCAGATTGATGATCTGTATTCGAGTATTGGTCTAGCAAATGTTTTGTATGCTCTAGTTATTAGTGTAATATTACCAGAGAGAAAGTGATGTAAGATTAGGTTAACAACTCTTAACGCCTTTTTGGCTATGTAGCTACAGTGGGCTCTAGCACTTAAGTCATTTGAGATGAGTACTTCAAGATCCTTGACCGAGTTTGGATCATCAACAAGATCTTAACTATTCAGCCTGTATTTTATTTTCTGATTTTTTTGCCAATATGTAGGACAGAGCATTTATTTGTTGAGATTTGAAGTTGCCATTTGTTTGACTACTCTGATACATAGTCAAGGTCTTTTTGAAGGGCAGCAGTATTGTCTGTGGTGTTGAATAGCTTTACATCATCAGCGAAGAGAATGCAATTGCTCTTGATATGATCACAGAGGTCATTTATGTAGAGTATGAAAAGAGTTGGTTTTAGAACACTGCCTTGGGGGACATCACTGTTGACAGGTACAGAATTTGATAGGACACTCCCAATTTTGATCATTTGTAGTCTGTTTGACAGGAATGCTTCTATCCAGTTATGCAGGTGTCCAGAGATACCATAAGATTTTAGTTTTAGGAGTAGTTTGTTGTGTACCACTGAATCAAAGGCTTTACAGAAGTCTATGTACATTGCATCTATTGCTTTGCCCTGATTGAGTTGTGTAGTCCATATGTTTTTGCAGTGTAAGAGTTGCAGATTACATGATAGTTTTTTTCCTAAAACCAAATTGTTTCTAAGTGGAGGATGATGGATTGGTTAATAATTGATTCCATTACTTTACAGGTGATGCAGCATAAAGAGATTAGTCTGTTATTTTCAACTAGGCTGGGGTCTCCCATGGCTTGTGACCATAGTTTTGGCAAGGAGCTGGTCTTGAAAGATTTTTCAAGATTATGCTTAGAGGTTCGGCTATGGCAGTGGGTAGCTTTTTTAAGAAGTAGACACATATTCCGTCCGGTCCAATAGATAGAGATGGTTTTAGATTGCGTAGTGCTTTTTCAACATTGTCTTCTGTAAAATCAATATGTATTAGATCATTGTAGTTGTCTGTGGTTCGACTAGGAAATACTGGGCATGATCCATTGTTGTTTACAAATACTGAGCCAACTACAACCTAGTGCGTGCCTAAGAAATTATTCCTAAATGAAATTGACATAAAAGTATGAGTGAGTTTTATATACTGGCTTTTACTTTAAAAGTTTCATAAGTTTATATAGATATGACTTTTGCTGAATAATTATGAAATTCAACTTCTTGCACAAATAGTTGTTCTCTCTTCATAGACAAAAAAAAAGAGGAAAGAAAGGGAAGCAGATTGTCATTTTTTGTTAATGGCAGCATTAATAATCTATTTAGCTGAGAGCCACCATGCTTGTTTTACAACTTTTTTTTTCCCTTTTCCTTCTACATAAGTGTTTTTCAAACTTGGCAATTTTAAGATGTGTAGACTTCAAGTTCTAGAATTACCAGCTAGTGCACTTGGCTGGTTTTTTTCTGAGAATTAAAGTCCACAAGTTTAAAAATGCCAAATTTGAAAAACACTGTTCTAAATGAATCTTTTCTCTAAAACCCATGAGAGGTAACCTGTGCTTTTAAATCCCTTGCTGGTAGCACCTGGAGGTGCTTCAAAGTTTCCCAACTTTTTGAAGTAGAAATACATGAAAACTATATGTTGAATATCGAAATCATCTTAGCATAGTTAGAGAACGATTTCTTTTAAAAATGAGAGGGGGGGGAGAGAGATAGTTAAGTGGGTCCATGGAATAAAGAGCAGGATGTGGCAGGAGCAGGTAAAACTCTTTTTATTTGTTTTAAGCAAAAAGTCACTCAGCCACAGTAGGCACCAGCTTTTGTGGCTGGCACTATCCAAAGCCTCAGCCACCGATGGGACTTTATTTATCCTGCCAATGGCTGGGCCAATGAATGGAGTCTGGTAGCCGACTCCACTCTATGGCCACGTATGGTAATACTTAACACCCCTCCCCTCCTAGTTATTGTTCATCTAATCAATACTTGCGTACCTTATGTAATCACGTAGGTAGGTGGTGCTTCACGGGGTACAACTGGACCTGTGCACTTCACTTGTTCCTGGGGCGCCAGCCTGAGTGGATGGGTCCACCGCTGCTCCGGTCCCTGCCCGTGGAACCATCTCAAAGTTGTCTCGTGGTGTGGCAGGGACCGTTCAGCCTGAGGGCTCAGAAGTACACCATGGGACCTTCTCTTTGAAAGATAAGTGTTCCTGTGTCCTGTCTAGATATGAGGCTAGGCAGTTAATTCTCTTGTTGAGTTCTGTGGGTAGGGCCCTAGTCAGGGACTGTTCAGTTTGGGCATGTCGGGATTCTGGCCGGTTGTCTGAGATAGGGACCCTGCCTCTGATCTGGTCTGAGTGCCTCTCCCACTGTTTTCCTTCCTCTGTCTCTACCCGATAGGATCTGGGTCCGGTGATCCCAGTGACTTTGGCTGGTACCCAAATGGGTCTTCCTATATAATTGTGAGTGTAGACCGGGTCCCCTGCCACAAAGTGACTTCACTTTCCTGTTGAATCTACCAGGGTTTCGGAACTGTAATTAGGGTGAATCCTGTCTAGTGTCTATCGGAGACTTTGGCCCATCAATAGCTTGTCTGGGCTGTGGTGTGTTGTCACATGGGGTGTGATGTGTTGGGCCAACAGCATCCTATTGATTTTTTCCTGCCAGTCCCCTTTGCCCATTCTTCTGACTGTTTCTTTGGTCATTCAGACCATTTTCTCCACCTGTCCATTAGTGGCCTGGTGTTCAGGGGCTGACAGTGCATGCCTGATTCCTAGTCCGGCTAGAAACCCTTTGAATGTTTGTGAGGTGAACTGCGGCCCATTGTCAGAGACGAGGATGTCCGGTAGCCCTTGGATGGAGAAAAGTTTTCAAAGGGCTCTTATTGTCACTTTGGAGGTGGTGGATTTCATGAGAAATATTTCTAACCATTAAGAATATGCATCGACAACTATGAAGGTTTGCCCTTGGCAGGGCCCAGCGAAGTCGATGTGTAGCGAGGCCCATGGGGCTGTGGTTGTCTCCCACTTCCTAGGGCTGGCTGCCAGGGGGGCTGGTCGGGTTTCTTGACAGGGGGTGCAGATAGCGACCCAGGTCTCTATTTTGTTGTCCAGCCCTGGCCACCACACATAGCTTCTGGCCGGGGTTTTCATGCAGAATATCCTGGGTAGCCCTTGTGTAGCAATGTCAATACTTTGTTTCTTAGCGGGGGATGACCACTCTCTCTCCCCCCCATAGTATACAACCCTTGAGTACTCATAGCTCAGCCTGTCTGTTTTTATATGGTTTGAATTTGTCCCCTTTTATGGATTCTGGCCATTCCCTCCATACCCAATTTGAAATCTGCACCATGGTTTTGTTGTGCGCCATGAGTCTCATGATTTCTGCAGACATCATCAGTCTGGGATGTAGCTCCTCTGCTAGAAGTACTGTGATGGAGGACACCGGATCTTCAACAAGATCTGGACAAAAAACTGACTGATTTAACCTGTGAATGACTTTGGACTGCTTGTTTTGGACTTTGCTTAAACCCTTTATTGCAAGTAAAAACCAACATTTAAATACACAGTGTATCTGTGTACTGTGTGTATATTATTCAAACACTACTCTCTATACATCTCCCTATATGCGCTCATTCTCCTAACGGGGAATTACCTTGACACTGGTTATGGGCCCAGGCCGTACCAGGCTCAGATAACTGAGAGTTAGTATGAATGCACAGTACTGTATGCAGACAGCTGTTTACTGTTTAATTGTGGGTTACTAGCCTCATAAAGATGGCACAAGTCACTTCAACAAGTCTATCACTGATAACCCGGTTGGATGGAACAAACTATGTTTCCTGGTCTACAAAATGCAGTCTACTTCTGCGTAGAGAAGGTTTATGGAATGTAGTTCAAAATCCACCAGATGTAAACGCTTGGGATCCAGAAAATGAGGATGATGCCAAGAAGCTTGCTGACTTTAAACAGATCAACGAACAAGCTCTTTGTATAATTGGACTAACACTGAGTGACCAGCAGCTAGTCCATATTCATGGAGAAGAGTCTGCTGCTAGGTGTTGGGAGAATTTGAAGAGGATTCATGTTCATGACAGTGTAGGTGCACACATACATCTTACACGTAAACTGTTAAGAGCACATCTTCTGAAAGGTGGAGATATATTAGCTCATTTGAATTTCATGAAAATAACTTTCCAAGAGCTACATGAAAAGGAACTGGTATTTTCAGAGCTGCATCAAGTTTACATCATTCTTTCCTCATTTTATGAAAGTTATGATTGATGACGTACCTTCACTGAAAGTCCTGACCAGAGATAAACTGATATTGACTGACATAACTGGAAGATTGTTAGAAGAATCAAGAAGATGGCTGGCTGAATCAAGAAGATGACCAACTGAGAAAGGAACAACCACAAGAAGAGGAATTTTCTTCAACTGCCTATACTGTTAGGAAATGTTTTTCTTGTGGGGCTAGGGGACATGTAGCTAGATTCTGTAAGAAGGGAAAACAAGAGAATACTAGTAAACAACAGAAGGCTAAGAAGAATGTTAGTTTAGCTATGTCTAGAAATTCAACTGTCCACCATGATTTGTGGATTGTTGATAGTGGACCATGGCAATGCATTATTAAAAATAGAGAAAGGTTTATAAAGATGTCTACGAGTAAGCAACATATTTCATTGGCAAATGGATGGAAGATTAACGCACCAGGTGAAGGTACTGCATATTGTTCTTGTTTTAATGAACATTTAACTATGTTATATGTACCTAAGCTGAAATTTAATTTGCTATCAATAAGGGCTTTAGTTAATATTGGTTATGTAGTAACCTTTAGGGGAGATAAATGTATGATAGAGAAAGAGGGTAAAAGTGTTACTGCTAATCTAGAGAATGATTTATGTGTAGTACATGATGACCAGTTGAAGATGGCTAACTCAGTTTATAACAATGTTAAGCCATATGATGAATGTATACATTTACTGCATAGATGTCTGGGGCACATTAATTTCAAAATGCTCAAACAAACTGTTAAATTGGCAGAAGGAGTAAAATTGAAACCCTGTAGCAAGTATTTAAACTGTAATGCTAGTAACCAAGAGAAAAGCAAGGTTACTTCTGAAAACAGACTTAATGGGTTTAAGACTAAAGAACCTTTAGAGGTTGTTTTTGCTGACATAATTGGTCCTAAGAAACCCAGTTTGGGAGGTGCCTGCTATATGTTGGGTATTATGGACCATTACTCATGATATGGTTTCTGATATCTTATGAAAAACAAAACAGAAACATTCCAACATTTCTTTAACTGGCTAAGGTTTGCAGAGAGAAGAATGAGGAGAAAAGTAATTACTTTAGTTACTGATAATGGGACTGAGTTTGTTAACAAGAGATTCCAAACTATGTTGAAATTGGCTGGTGTTGAGCATAAATGTTCTGCACCTTACAGACCACAACATAACTAATTTGTAGAATGAAGAGGGCAAACATTACAAGCCATGGCTCGCACTATGTTTACCTGAAACAGGTTTACCTGAAACACTGTGGAGTGAGGCCATAATGTGTAGTAACCATGTGTTAAACAATGTAGTTAAAACAACAACTGGAGAATTGCCATTCACTCATTGGCATGGCAGAAAACCAAAGAGAGAGATATGCACATTAATTAGATAATGCTTCAAAATTGCTTTGAAGATGTAAAGCACCATAATAGTATTTAAAGCCCATGTCACACTGAACCAATGGATGCAAAGAGGATGTAAAATGGACAAAAAACCTTGCCATCCATTGGTTAACGCGATGTATCCGTTCTGTCCTCACTGCCTCCGTTTTGCTTCCTCTCTATCCGTCCAGCATCCGTTTATGGACGTTTCATCCGCTCCAAAAGTTTGGGGCTGCCTAAAACTTTTGCGTGGAAAATGTATCCAGTTCATCCATTCTGCATCCGCTATCCATCCGCTAGGCATCTGTTACGCATCCGCTGTATCCACTAGGCATCTGCTGCACATCCGCGCAACTCCATCCGCCTGGACGCAGGGAGTAAGAGGAGCGGACGCAGAACAGATGCAGAATGGATGCCTACCGGATGCAGAACAAAGCATTTAAAACGGAAAAAAAAACGTTCGCAGAGGGGACCTATATCGGATATTAAGGATGTCTAGAGGATGCCTACAGGATGCCTAGAGGATGCCCAGCGGAAAACCTATACTGCCTATAAAAAGGGGGAGCAACTCGCCTGCATCTCACTTTCAGAACAGCAGCCAAGTGGTGCAGACCTCTGCAGCCTTCATCAGCCTCTTCCTCTTCCACAGCATCCAGTCATGTCCACCGTGGATTGTAACAAAGTCCTTTCAGCAGCCACCATCGTTCTGCAACAGTGCGAAGCCATCTGCAGGCTCTGTGAACACTACTACGAGAAGAAAAGGAGCCACCCAAAAAGAGTCTGGGTCCAAAGATGGTTTGCCAGAAGAGCAGAGGACGGACTGTACAACAAGCTGATGGTGGAGCTCAGGAACAAAGACACTCGGGCATTCCAGAACTTCATGAGGATGCCTCCAGCCATGTTTGACGAAGTTGTGCAGCAGCTGACACCCAGGTTGAACAAGGCAAACACCAGCTTCCGGCCCAGCCTGAAACCTGGGCTCAAGGTGGCACTCACTCTGCGCCACCTGGCCTCGGGGACCTCCTACAGGAGCATGCAGAATGGCTGGAGGGTGCCATCCAACACCATCAGCATTGTGGTCAGAGAAGTGGTGCAGGCCATCATCGAAGAATACAAGGAGGAGATCCTCCACTACCCCTCCACTGAAGAAGGATGGAAGAAAGTTGCAGAGCAGTGGTATCAAAAGTGGAACTTCCCCCACACCGTTGGAGCCATAGATGGCAAGCACATGGCCTGCAAAGCTCCAGCCAACTCGCGGTCCACTTATTTCAACTCCAAGGGCTTCTTCAGCATCATCGTCTTCGCCATGGTCGATGCTGACTACAAGTTCATGTACATCGATGCTTCAGGCAACGGCTCCTCTTCAGATGCCCAGGTATACAACGCCAGTCACCTCAAGGAGGGGCTGGATGCAACCTCATCGTGGGCTTCCCAGATCCAGACCCCCTGCCCAATGACACACAAGATGTGCCCTACTTCATCATGGGAGATGACGACTTCTCCCTCACAACCTACCTCATGAAGCCCTACACCTCCAGACTCCACCTGTGAAGAGAGGATCTTCAACTACAGGCTGTCCAGGGCAAGGCGGGTGGTGGAGAACGCCTTTGGAATCCTGGCCAATAGGTTCCAGGTACTTCTCACCACCATGCAGCATCAGCCAGAGACCGTGAGGAGGATCATGGAAGCTTGCTGCATCCTGCACAATCTCATGCGCACCCGCTACCCAGTTTTGCAGAACAGGCTCGTGGAACTCCAACAAGGCAATGGGGACATGGAGCCTGGGGAATGGAGGCAAGGGCGAAACCTGATAGACACTCAGGATGTGCAAGGCCCCAACAGAGCCTCACATGAAGGGAAGAAGCAGCGCAACCTCCTGAAACACTGGTGCAACTCCCCAGCTGGAGCAGTGGAGTGGCAAGACAGGATGGTAGATGCTTAATGGATGCTTCCTTCAGCCTGTCTCATCACACGGATGAGATTGGGCCATGTATGTTTGGTTCGCCTACAATGAACAGGGCGTTTAATAAAGAGTTGTGTTTATGTTGACATGTGTGGATAATTATTCCATTATTATTGATAATAAAGGGCCATAGGTGTGGCACCTGGGAGGCTGGACCATACAGTCCCACTATGCTTGCACTGGAGGTTTATCTATCCCACTGCTATCCTAACCCATCCCACAGCTATTACCCATCCCACAGGTATCCTAACCCATTCCAAAGCTATCTTTAGCCATCCCACAAGCATGCAAAGACTTAAAACATTTCTAAAAGTTTCCAGCAAGACTTTATTAAAAAAAAGAAATGAAGCAAGTGTGTGAATCATAAATAGACTTTATTAACAACAAGCTATAAGACAAAAATGAGTCTCTGGCACTCCTCTTGGTCGCTCAGTCTCAGGGGTGAAGGGTGCAGGTGCTGGGGAGGTGGCTGGTGCTGGAGTGCTTGTCATCAGCTCCTCCAGAAGCAGAAGCAGCAGAAGCACCAGCCCCAGAAGAGCGAGCCCGTGATGCAGAAGCCCCAGCAGAACTAGAGTGAGGGCCAGGGGGCGGGTTGGTAGCCCTGTCCCTCTTGCCAGGGCTGGCAGCAGATGGCTGAGGCTTGCTGTGTTTCCACATGGTTGTGGGGTTGCTGGCTGGCAGGGAGGCTGGCAGGAACCAAGGCTGGCAGGAAGGCTGGCAGGGAGGCTGGTACCAAGGCAGGCAGGAAGGCTGGCAGGGAGGCTGGTACCAAGTCTGGCAGGAAGGCTGGCAGGCAGGCTGGCAGGCAGGCAGGCACCAAGCCTGGCAGGCAGACATGAACCAAGGCTGGCAGGAAGGCTGGCAGGCAGACATGAACCAAGGCTGGCAGGAAGGCAGGCAGCAAGGCTGGCAGGCAGACCGGCTGGCAGCAAGGCTGGCAGGGAGGCTGGCAGCAAGGCTGGTAGCAAGACTGGCAGCAAGGCTGGCAGGCAGACATGCAGGCAGGGCAGGCAAGGCAGTCGATGTGTCTGGAAGCAGGTCTTTCCTCTGAATGGCGACCTGCTTCCGAGCTGCTTCCGTTATATCCACAGGGCTGATGCAATGCATCCTCCCCACATGCGCAGTGAACGCCAGGCATCCATTCCGCTGTGCATCCGCTAGGCTTCCACTGTGCATCCGCTTCATCCGTTCGGCATCCGCTCTGCATCCTCTGTATCCGTTCCATGTCCGCTTCACTGGGGCCCCCCGGAAGCCCTGCGGATGTGCCACCCAGTCTCATCCACTCCCATCCGCTTCCATCCGCTGGGCTTCCGTTCCGCATCCGCTTTGCCTCAGCCCTGCGTCCTCCCCGCATCCGTGTTATCCGCTCTTGTTATGCAAATTTTCGCCCCTTTTGAGAGTGGATAACAAGGGATGGAACATTTTGCTCGTCCGCTGTTTCCTTTTTGCATCCGTTGGCCAGTGTGACATGGGCTTAACCAGCATGGCAGTTGTTCAGCTTCTATCTTTCAGTGAAGACAATCAGTACAGTTAAGCATCTCCATTCTTTATTTAAATAATTAAAATAACAGGACCTCTTTGACCCTCAAAAAGAAGTTGCCAGGTAATGAGAAAATAGTTTCACTCTGATCTTCCCTTATGCAGAATGATTCATATACCTCTATTTAGCCCTTTGTAATAAAAATGATTAATAGTTATACGTGATTGGAGTTCAGAATGAAACTATCTGGGTCAATTTTATCTGAGACATATTTCTATTTGTACAAACATGGTGAAAACAAGGTTTTGTAGTATCCATTTAAAACATTTTGAATTAGCGACAAGAGAAAAAGATACATGCAAAGGACATCCCAGTTTACTTAACATTTCAAAATTCCTCACATTTTTGCAAGCAATCCTGTTATACAGAGAGCAGGAAATTAATGCAGGAATTGTACAGTATTAGGGAAACTCTTAAGTATGCCACATGTGAGCAAAGCCTCTAAAAGAGTAAAATTATTTCATAGGGAAACCTAATCTATGGGAAAATATTATATTGAAATGTTTACTATGCTACAAGCATAGATTTAGGAAGTTACTACAAACTATATTTGGACATATCCACAATTTGCCCATAACTTCCACATTCAATAGTTAGATGCAAAACTTTTTAACTGTTTTCTCCAACTCTCTTTTTGATAAAAGAAGAGCCAACCACCACCTGGCGAATGGTCTAGTAAGCTAAAGTAAGAAAGTAATAATCAAGAATTCAGTGAATTTCCACATGATAAAAGGAATGCCCTGGAGAAAATGACAGATAAATAATATCTGTCTGATCTCCAGGTGAAGATCTGTGGCTGCCCTAAAGGTCCTTTTCTAGCTATTACATTTTTATAATATCCCATTATTAGCAATTGAGCAGAGGTTGGTCCAAAACATTGGTTATTGGATCCCTCAAATCTAAGTGAGAACATCTAAATTAAATTGGGGTAATTGTTTTTTTTCTCTTTGTACCCTTTTTAAATTTCAAATCTCTTCAGCATATCCAACTGAATTAGTTGAGCATATTCAATTGAATTATTTTTTTAGGAGCAGAACTGGTCTAACAGCTGCTTCCTTGGAAGAGGATTTCTCCCTCACCATAAACTATTTTCCTTCCTCCAAATGTAAAGATGTTTTATTTTCCTGAAATAATATTACCCAAACTCAGGGTTTTGTTTTCCTTTCATATGGCTATTCAAAAAAATACATTTTTCTAAGGCTTCCCAAGGCACAATGAAAAACACAGAATTCTTTTTCTTTTGTTAGACAAGCTTCTTGTAAACACAGGAAACAGGTTTTTCATAAGTCTTGGGTTCATTAATGAACAGAGATCAAACTAAAATTTGACTCTATTTAACGTTCTCATATTTTACACAATTAAATGACAGTGTACCAGCTGATCATATCCTACAGGGTCTAAAATTAAATTGAGCTGAAATAAGAAATGAAGGATATTGAAAAAAAGAAGTAGATCATATAAAAAACAAAACAAATTATTCCATGGAAAAAAATCAAGTGATATTCAGGTTATTTCCATATTTTATCCATTTACTTTTTTGAGTTTCTTAAGAAAAAAAGAATATGCAACCTTTTGGGCCTTTTAGGGATTAGTTAGTGGTCAAAGTGATGCCAAAAAAAATTAGTTTGATTCAATTATATATAAATGTACTTAATAAAGCCCATGTCACACTGAACTAACGGATACAAAGAAGATGTAAAACGGACAAAAAAGTTTGCCATCCGTTGGAAAACGCGATGCATCTGTGGTGTATTAACTGCGTACGTCTTTCATACACTCTATCTGTCAAACATCCGTCTACTGCTATTTGAAACGCTCAAAAGGTTTTGAGCTGCAAAAAACTTTTTGAGCGGATGAAATTTCCGCCACGTACGATCTACATCCATGACACATACGAGCAACAAACGTTCTACGTCTGTTGTCATCCATTACATGTCCGATGTATCCTCTCGGCATCCTCTAGGCATCCACGTAACTCACATCCGCTCCAGCGGAAAGCGGAAAGAGGGAGGAAGAGAAAGGTACGCTGAACATCCACACAGCGTTAGTAGTACGTGTTAAGCCTGGGTTCCCCAACCAGGGTTAGGTAGACAAGCTAAACAGAATGTGCAGCGTTAGTCAGACAGGCACACAGATAAATGAATGAGCTAAGCTTGTATGTTTATTAACATACAGTAAAAATAACAGATACGCTTGTGTTATCAAGAATATAGTTTATTCCATTATAAGTTAATAGCATAGTCAAATAACAGTCCAATAGTCATGTATCATGTAGTCAGTCCATTAAGGGATATTCAGTTAGCAAAGTCCATGTAGAATATCCTATGTCAGTTCACTTACAAATCAGTCCTTAGTTGTCTCTCCCGTTCGAACAATGCAGTCTTGATTCCAAGCAGTAATCAGGGATCATCAAAGACAGCGCAAGCAAGCTGTAGACTTGCTACTTTTATATTGTTTTCATAACCACTCCCTTAATTGCTATTTCACAGTTAAAGCTGCAGACACTTTAACATACACTAACTATGATTCATAGTTATTATTTCACCTAAACCAGTTAGGGTAAACAATG
>BLBF01000010.1:37649845-37706051 GCA_015471245.1 Laticauda colubrina | reverse complement strand
CTACCACTTCTCCAGAACTGGTCAGAACCTGCTGAATACCATCTCTGGATCATTAGGGTAGAGAACTGGTTGTTAAATTATTTTAATCCCACCACTGTTTATGCCCATTTGTACTCTAAAGCACTGTGTTCTCTTTGATTCAAAGTAGCTTTAATAGTTCACATGATTATTTTCTATGGATTAAATAATTGTTCTTTTCTATGACATTACACTTTATAAAGCTGCCTCATGTTTTAAAAATCAAAAGTAGAAAAGATGGGAAAGTTAGCATTTAACCTTGGCATCTTCCTTATTCCCACTGCAATGCAGATGTGTTATATGATACACAAGAGATGGTCAATTTGTTCTCTTTTATTTCATTTTATTTCTTTTTACAAGGAATAGGTTCCTTTGTGGATTACAGATAGTAATTTTAAAAAAGGTTCTAAGGAAAGAGGCCAGTCAAGCCATCAAAGCGCAACCTTTCTCTCCAATATATACATACAATTGGGATATGATGGTAAAATACAGATTGGGAAAATGGTGATTCTTAACATGAATTATGAGATATGAAAGCAGATGTTATAGTCTAAAGATGGCTTTTTGATGAACCAATGATAATAAGAATGACATTGAGGTCAAACTATTTGCAGTGATTTCTGTCAAAAACTATCATTTATTATGACAAAACTGCAAAGTACATGAAAATTAAGGGGATCACACAGCCAATGATAACCTCAAAGATTTTTCACATAAAGGATGTTGCTATGCCACAACAACATCAAGGATTAAATTGTTTAATGAAAAGACACATAATACAAGAGCAAGAGATAAAAGTTATTTTGGCAAAGCCCCTTGAGATATGTATAGAAATTAATTAGAGTTTAGAAGAGAAAGGGGGAGAGGGAGAGGAAAAGAGAAATACATATCTACAATTTGGTCACTAGATCCTTAGAGTAGCTGGCACATTTGCTGTAGCTGCTATGAGTATTGTTTTATCAGAACCAAGTCAAGCAAATTGAGGACCAAAAAATAATATCCACGGGCAGAAATCCCTAGACCCTAAATGTAAGGCTGTGTTGTGTAAGTACAAACTATGCACAGGTCATGGTGTGAATTTCTTCTTTTACATGATTCTTTGGGCTCAAACATATAACTGTTTTGATTATTCTGAAATACAGATGATAAGTCTGAGACTTCAGGACTGTGTGGTTACTGTTTTACATATTTAACTTGTAATTGAACAAGGAAATGAAAAATAATTTTGTGTGTTCCCTTTTCTCATCCTATTCACTAATCTATACATTAATCTGAGCATGCAACTTCCAAGAAAAGGATTATAAGATCCTTTCATAGTGATCCATGTGCCTCCATATGTACACTTTGTCCACAAAATAAAGTGCTCCCAAAAAGAACAGCTGAAATGTAAGGTAAGATATAATAGTTGTTGATCACATCTAATGGACTTCTGAGTTTGGTATTGCTCACTAGAGTTTTAGATTATATGCACACTGAGATCTGAATGATACAATAGGAAACATGCATTCACTTGAAGATGAATCTCATTTTGTAGCATCTATTTAGCATATTATTTATTTGTCTATATTCAATTGTTTTCTGGGGCTTATATGTCACACTAATCTAACAGGACTCTGAGCAGCCTACATTGCTTTCTTACATTAATTAGTCTAAAATAATAAAACAATATGACAAAGTGACAAAATAACAGAACTGCAACAGAGAAACAGTAGCAAAAATCATACACAATATAATAATATTATCAGAGATATCATCCAACATTACAGTTTACAGGCCTCAGAATATTTATTCTGATTTATATTCTGCATGTATTTTTTAAGTAATAGTATTTTTTCATTACAACTTGCAGCTTTTATTAGGAACTGGATATAATTCTAATAATAAGAAAGAAGCAAATTCTTTTGTTTCTACTAATGCTACGCAATGTTAAATTGGTGTGGGTTTCCATCTCCCAGTTGCTACTAGTTTGTGTGGACAGGGTGAAGGGGCAATCATCCAGTCATGCATTTTCCTTTATTTAAATAAAATGATAAGGAATTGATATGGCCACTGAGGTTTATGTTAATGTCTCACTGAAGAATCTAAGCTCATTTTCCATGCTTCGTAACAGTACTGTTCATAATTATCAGCTATCTCTTTCCTAATTGGTTTGCTTTGTAACCACAAAATGGTATTGCAAGTCATTAACCTTCAATGTCTTTCAAGAAGGATGTACTTTTTATAAAATATATGTTTGGAGTGGCTGAATTATTCCAATGAATTGCCTGGACTCGTTCCCAGGGATTGCAGAGGTGCCTTTTAACAGAAATGGCCCTTAATGTACTTAGCATCAGATGAGCCTGACCCTTAGCAGTAAGTAAAAAATTCAGAACAGCATTTTATGAGTTCAAGAGTGAAGTAATCTTGGCAGCTCACTCAAAATCATCCACCACCAGAGGGTCAGAAAATAGAGTGTCTCACACACGTTGCATACATAATGTTAAAACATGAGGAAAGATAATCTCTTTTAATTTAGGTTCTGTTACACTTATATATTCTGTCAATTACTAGCAGAGACACATATCTGCATCAGTCTCACAGGAGATGGTAGGCTTTGTGTTTTAAGGCGAGGTCCCACTGGCCGACAGACGCAAAATTTATGCATAAAGGACACAGCAGTCGAGCAAAATTTCAGGGGTGCCTCCATCTGTTGTCATCCGCTCCAAAAAGTGGGGAAAAATTGCATAAACAGAATGGAAAAGAAGGGATGTGGGTAGTATGTAGCGGGGATGTTAAACAGATGTTCACAGGAAGCCTAGCGGATGACAGCAGATGGAAGCGGATGACACCTCTGAAGGGGTTCCGGGGGAGAATTTTGAAGTGGACGCATAATGGAAGGGGCATAGCAGATGAAGCGGATGCATCACGGACGCCTATAGGAAACAAAGGGGATGCCGAGCGGATGTATATCAGATGCAAAGCGTTCACTGCGCATGCGGAGAGTATGAATTGCATCAGCTCTGTGGATATAAAAGGATGCAGCACGCATGCAGTCAGCATACAGGGGAAAGACGTGCTGCCACATACATCTTGCAGGAACACCATGGTTCATCAGTCAGGCAAGAAGAGAAAGCCTGTGCCTACTCATTCCAGCCCTGACAAGAAGGACAGAACCAGCATCCCACCCCCTCGCACTGACTCTGAACCTGCTCCTCCTCCTCCTGCTACTGCTGCTGCTGCTGCTGTGGTGGACCAGCCCTAAGGCCCTCAAAGCCCTGCAGCTGAAGGCCCTGCTGCTCAAGCCCCTGAAGGCCCTGATGCTCAAGCCCCTGAAGGCCCTGCTGCTCAAGCCCCTGAAGGCCCTGCTTCTCAAGCCCCTGAAGACCCTGCTGCTCAATCCCCTGAAGGCCCTGATGCTTAAGCCCCTGAAGGCCCTGCTCAAGCCCCTGACAGAGGGAGGAAGAGGCAAGGGAAGAAGAAGAGAGAGAGGAAACAGTACACCATTTCCAAGGAGCATGAGGATGAGGTGCTGGAATGGCTGAGGGAGAACGAGTACCTCTGGAAAAAGGGCCACAGACTCTATCGCGACACCAAGAAGAAGCAGGTAGCTTGGAGAGAAAAGGCAGAGAGCCTGGGGTACACTGCAGAAGTACTCCTGGGATGGTGGAAGCACATGCACACCTGGTATGGCAAGCTACACCTCAAGAAATCCGGGCAGGCCACTGTCAAGCTCACTGATTGGGAGATGTACGTCATGGCCAAGTGCAGTTTCCTGGAGGGTGAGATCCACCACTGAGGAGCAGCCCCTCTGACACCCCTCTCCCTCAGACAGCCCACAGATAGCCAGTCCTCTTCCAGCCAGGAGCCAGCTACCCTGTCCAGGCAGGTGTCTTCAGAGGGTCCCACAGCAGAGACCCCCCTGACAGCTGCACTCCCCATGCCGGCAGATTTGGAGGATCCCGTGGGGGATGACGCCCTGCTGTCACAAATGGAGGAAGAAGCAGCAGCCACCAGAGGCCAACCCACCCCCAACCCCAGCTCCAGAGGATGCAGGCAGAGAGGCAGACTGGAGGGCCAGAACCATAGTGTGCTGTTGGAGATCAGGGACACATTGAAGACCAGCACAGAACTTCTCTTTCAGCTGTTCCGCTTGGACAGAGCATCCTTGGGCCGGAACACCCTGAGGGACCTGCCCGAGGCCCAGTACCAGGTGATGAAGCAAAAGATCACAGCACTTCTGAACAACCCTCAAGGCCCAGCTGAAGCTGCTCCTATCCAGTCCAGGTCTGCTCCTCCACCCCAGGCGATGTCACAGCCCTTCTACAGCTTTCAAAAGCCCCTCACCTACCAAGGCTATGACTACCAGGACTTCCCACAGCAAAACAGACCTTCCCAGTCCAGGCCCAGGTTCATCATATGCCACAGATGCCACTCCTCATCCAGCTGCAGACCAGACAGCCCCACTACACTCCTTCTTCCTCCACCCCACAGCCAAGCCTATCAACGGACAATCTGTCATTAGTCTTGGGCCTGACATCTCAAGTCCTTGATGAGGGACCTCTCAACCTCATGGGACTGAGTCAGCTCTCGGACAGCTTCCTGAATACACCATCCCCTGTTGTACCCTCAGAGCCAAGCACCCCAATGGTGCCTCAGACCAGCACTCAAGCCACAGCCACCTCCACAGTCTCTGCCCACTTAACAGCTGAGACCATAGACATGACTCAGAGTGACTGAGAATAGTGTCAGAGACTGAGTTGTTTACTTGTTAAGTTTATCTTTTCTTAAGACACTTTACTTGGTTCGTTTTGCTTTTTTAATAAAGTCATAGTTTACCTAAGAAAGTTAATAAAGGTTATCTTTGCTTAACACACTTAATACAGTTTACTTGGTTCATTTTACTTATTTAATAAAGTCATAAAGTTCGCCTAAGAAAGTTAATAAAGGTTATCTTTGCTTAAGACACTTGGTTCATTTTTTTTACTTAATAAAGTGTTGGTGAAAACTTTGAAAAAATGGTTAAGCCTTTGCATGCTTTTGGGATAGATAAAGATAGTTGTGGGATAGATAAACCTCCAGTGCAACCATAGTGGGACTGTATGGTCCACCATCCCAGCTGCCACACATATGGACCTTTTTTATCAATAACAATTTATTCATTGATCAACACATTTTAAAATAAACAAAGGTCTTTATTAATGTCCTATTCATTGTAGGACCACTCAACATACATGGCACAATCTCATCAGTGTTATGCGACAGGCTCAAGGAAGCATCCATTAATCATCTATCATCCTGTCTTGCCACTCCACTGCTCCAGCTGGGGAGTTGCACCAGTGTCTCTGTAGGTTGCGCTGCTTCTTCCCTTCACGTGAAGCTCTGTTGGGGCCTTGTACATCCACAGTGTCTGTCAGGTTACGTCCTTGCCTCCATTCACCAGGCTCCATGTCCCCATTCCCTTGTTGATGGTCCACAAGCCTGTTCTGCAACACTGGGTAGTGGGTGTGCATGAGATTGTGCAGGATGCAGCAAGCTTCCACGATGCTCCTTACAGTATGTGGCTCATGCTGCATGGTGGTGAGAAGTACCTGGAACCTGTTGGCCAGGATGCCAAAGGCGTTCTCCACCAACTGTCTTGCCCTGGACAGCCTGTAGTTGAAGATCCTATCTTCGTGGGTGAGGTATTTTGAACTGTATGGCTTTATGAGGTAGGTTCTGAGGGAGAAGGCGTCATCACCCATGATGAAGTAGAGCACATCTTGTGTGTCATTGGGTAGGGGGTCTGGATCTGGAAAACCCATGATGAGGTTGCGTTCCAGCCCTCCTTGAGGTGACTAGTGTTGTATACCTGGCCATCTGAAGATGACCCGTTGCCTGAAGCATCGATGTACATGAACTTGTAGTCAGCATCGACCATGGTGAAGAGGATGATGCTGAAGAAGCCCTTGTAGTTGTAATAAGTGGACCCTGAGTTGGCTGGAGCTTTGCACGTGCTTCCCATCTATGGCTCCAACGGTGTGGGGAAAGTTCCACCTCTGATACCATTCTTCTGCAACTTTCTCCAGCCTTCTTCAGTGGTGGGGCACTGGAGGAGCTCCTCCACGTATTCTTCGATGATGGCCTGCACCACTTCTCTGACCACTTTGCTGATGCTGTTGTGTGGCATCCTCCACGCATACTGCATGTTTCTGTATGTGGTTCCAGAGGCCAGGTGCTGCAGAGTCAGTGCCACCTTCAGTCCGGGGTCCAGGTTGGGACGTAAGTTGGTGCTCGGCTTGGTCAACCTGGGTCTCAGACGCTGTACAAGTTCATCAAACATAGCTGGTGGCATCCTCATGGAGTGATGGAATGCATGAGTGTCTTCATTCCTCAGTTCCACCATCAACTGGTCATACAGTCCAAACTCCATTCTTCTCACGATCCATCCTCGGACCCAGACAGCTCTTGGACATCTCCTTCTCCTTCTGTATAAAAGGTGAAACAGTCTCCATGGTGAAGAACAATTGATGATGTGGAAGACCAAGGGTGAAGAGGTCTGTACACCACGGCTGCTGGACTCATACTGAGATCAAGATGATTTTCTTCCCCTTTTTATAGGAAATATAGGTAGTCCGCTATGGGACCTTCTACATACTCTAGACATACTGCAGACATCCTAAATATACGAGATACATCCCAGATACAAACGTTTTGTCCGTTTTAATCCTTTATATACAAGATGCATATGCTTACATCCTTTCTATTTCCGTGCTACTAACGCTGTGTAGACGTTCCGTGTACCTTTTGTTTCCTCCCTTTTTCCATTTTCAGCTGCAGCGGATGTGAGTTGAGGGGATGGCCAGAGGATGCAGAGAGGATACAGTGGACGTTTAACGGATGATAACGGACATAGAACGTTTGTTGCCCGTATATGTCATGGATGTACATCGTACACGGCGGAAAGTTCATCCGCTCACAAAGTTTTGTGCAGCTCAAAACTTCTTGTGTGGATGAAATCTCAGTGGACGGATGCTCGAGGGATAGAGCGTATGAAACACGTATGCAGTGAGTACACAATGTATGCATAGCATTTTCCAACGGATCACAAGCTTTTTTTAACATTTTACATCCTCTTTGCATCCGTAAGTGCAGTGGGACCGGGGCTTTAGTTTCATTATGCACACTTAGTCCAATGTAGGCAACCTGATCATCAGTGAATTTCAGTTTGAATCTGCACCAGGAACAAGTCAAGATGGAAGCTGTCTTAGCTACAGTCATCCCTATCTTCAAAAAAGGTGACCCAGCCTGTGTAAAAACTACAGACCAATCTCATTGTGTTGTGTCATGTGCTAAGTCATAGAATCAATCATTAACCAATTCACCACTCTCCACTTAGAGTCAAACAACCTACTCTCCAAAAAATAATTTGATTTTAGGAAAAAAATGTCCTGCAATCTAGAACTCCTGAACTGCAAAAACGTATGGACTACTCTTCTTGACCAGGGTAAAGCAATAGATGCAATTTACACAGACTTCTGCAAAGCCTTTGATTCAGTGGTACATGATAAACTACTATTAAAACTAAACTCTTATGGCATTTCCGGATCCCTTCATAAGTAGATTACTGTGTTCCTGTCAAACAGGGAACAAATAGTAAAAATAGGGAGCGCTATATCAAACCTGTTCCAGTTAACAGCAGTGTCCCCCAAGGCAGCGTTCTAGGACCCACACTCTTTATACTCTATATAAATGACCTTTGCAATCACCTTACAAGCAACTGCATCCTCTTCACAGATGATGTAAAACTATTCAATACCACTGACAATGCCACTGTCCTTCAAAGTGACCTTGATTATGTGTCTGAATGGTCAAACAATTGGCAACTCCAAATCTCAACCAACAAATGCTCTATCCTATACTTTGGTTAAAAATAATCAGTACACCAAATACAAGCTAGGTGGATATCACCTCATTGACGATCTTCACTCTATCAAGGACTTTGGAGTACTCATCTCAAATGACCTAGGTGTCAGAGCTCACTGTAACAGCACTGCCAAAAAGGCATTAAGAGTTGTAAATCTAATCTTAGAAAGCTTCTCTTCCATAATTATTGAATTGCTAACTAGAGTATACAAAACTTTTTGCTAGACCAATATTTGAATATACTCATCAGTCTGGAATCCACACTGTATATCAAACATTAATACAATTGAGTGAGTCCAGAAGTATTTCACAAGAAGAATACTACACTCCTCTTCTCACAACAGAATACTGTATATCACCAGGCTTGAAATTTTGGACTTGGACAACCTTGAATTATGCCACCTATGGTTGGACTTAAGCATAGTACACAAAATTATCTGCCACAATGTCCTACCAGTCATGACTACTTCAGCTTCAACCGCAACAGTACAAGAGCACGCAACAGATACAAACTCAATGTAAACCACTCCAAATTTGATTGCAGAAAGTATGACTTCAGCAACAGAGTGGTCAATGCCTGAAATGCACTACCTGACTCTGTTGTTACATCCTCTAACCTCCACTCCTTTAACCTCAAACTATCCACTATTGACTTCACCCCATTCCAAAGAGGTCTGTAAGGGGCGTGCATAAGTGCACAATCGTGCCTACCGTCCCTGTCCTATTGTCTCCATTTGTTCTGTATTTCCTGTATTCTTACTCATGTTTATACTTATATCTATTGTAAGTGATTGATAAATCAAATAAATAAATAAAAGAAACTATATTTATATTGTTGGTGTTATCTTGTCTTTTTTGAAATATCCACACAACTGAAGAGTTGAAGAAGCTTTTTGGATGAAGAAGCGAAATGTCTTCAAAGAAAAAACAGAAAGTCCAGTTGCCTCTTGAAAAAGCACTTTGGGGAGCAAGAATTTGTATTTGAAACACTTTCTAAAAGTCTGCTACTACAGTTGCTTTCCATTTAGAAGGGGGGGATCTGTCTTAACTCCTGCAGGAAGGGAGGAAGAGCAATTATTTAAAATTATAGAAAATTATTTATCTATTTATTATTTTAAAATGTGTTACTAGATTGTTTTGATGATGGCAATGATATGGTAATTGCAGCAGACATTTAAAATTTCACACAGACTTTTTCTGTTGAATTCTGCAAATGTGGAAGGAACAATGGCATACAAAATACACTACCATCATCATCGTTATTACTGTCACCTAGCAGTTACTCCTTTTTTTACCCAAAACAAAGCACACAATATAACAATGGTCTTGTTTTTCAAAGTTGCCACTCATGTAGTCATGGCAATCTAAACTCTTTTGCGCCTATTTGAAGTCTGTATATGTGAACTCTTGTCTCTCCCCCACCCATCATTCCTGCATTATTTAAATATCCAAACATCTCAAAACTCTCTCTTTTTTTCCTAAAGGGTGCGCTTTCTATGATCTTATAATCAAAATATTCATCATCAATTGATCATGCTTTGCCCATTTTTGTCACAGAATGCATTGAATTATCTGAACAGATTCTAATAAGATTATGTTTGATGTTCAGTACAGAATTATAGACTTGGCAGAAGACATGAAAATGATCTTGGAAGAAGGGGAGAGAGACCCTGACAAGAGTTCACATATACAGACTCCTCTTCAAGAGAGGAGGTCACTAGATTAACCCACAAAATGGTAATCAGGCTTTATAGATGGAAAGCCAAAATAATTGTTGATGAGCAATTTTGGCCAAATAGCCTGCATACTGAGGTGGAAGGAACATACTGTTATCAAAGCCAAAAGGATAGCATTTTCAGAAAAATATAGTTGGTAGGGGCCTTGGAGATCTTTTGGTCTAACCCCTTGTTGAAGAAGGAGACCCTATAGCAGAGGTGGTATTCAGCAGGTTCTGACCAGTTCTGGAGAACTGGTAGAGAAAAATTTAAGTAGTTTGGAGAACAGTAAATGCCACCTCTGACTAGCCCCGCCCTCATCTATTCTTTTTCTCCTGAGTCCCAGCTAATCAGCTGGGTCTTCTTTTGTTGCCCTGCACAGGAGAACAGAGCTGGAAAGCAGGTTAGTGGGGTGAGGAGGGAATAGGGATTTTGCAATATCCTTCCCCCAGGAATAGGGAGGAACTTGAGATTTTACAGTATCCTGCCATGTCCACCAAGCCACACCCACAGAACCAGGAGTAAAAAAAAAATGAATCCCATCACTGCCCTATACCATTTCATACAAATATTTTCTGAAAAGTCTCCAGTGATGAAGCATCCACAATTTCTGAAGGCAAGCCATTCCATTGGCTAATTGTTCTGTTAAAAATTTACACTTAGTTCTAGATTCCTTAGAAATCTTTCTTTGATTAGTTTCCATTGTTCCATTGTTCCATCTTGTCTTGCCTTCTCGTGCTTTGGAAAATAGGTTGAAAATAGGACAGCATGTTAAATATTGGAATAAAGCTGTCCTGTAAGCCCTAGTCCTCAATAAGAAAATATGGGTATTCAAAAAACCTCCACCTTTTAAAAAAAAGCATAGTTTTTCTAGGCTTGCATGACAGCACAATTTAATCAACCACTATTCTCTGTGAATAGTTAATTTCTGATTTCTGGAGCTTCCAAATTGCTACTCATCCAGTTTTGCAAATCACTATTCAGATCACAGACACATACTGAAGTATCTTACACTAAAGTTGTGCTCAGTGTAGAATATGTTAATATTATTTAATTATTGGTAAGGGTATAATTTTTTCAATTATGTTTACTATCTAGTAATAGGAGTGTTCAACAGAGATATTTCATTTCTAAAAAAAAAGTGAAGATGGGGTAGGGAAGAAAACACACTTTAGGGATTACAGTAAAATAAACAAGGTATTACTAACATTCAAAAACTAAAAATAATCTCACCTTAGGTTCTGTTTCTGTGACTTACAGTCTTATTTGAGGTGATTATTTGTGATGTAAAGCCCATGTCACACTGCCCAAAGGATGCAAAAAGAACACAACGGACGAGCAAAATGTTCCATCCGTTGTTATCCGCTCTCAAAAGGGGCAAAAATTTGCATAACCGGAGCGGATAACATGGACAGGAACGGACGGGGGGGCGGATGCAAAGCGGATGCGGAACGGAAGCCCAGCGGATGGAAGCAGATGGGAGCGGATGGCATGTCCGCTAGGCTTCCGGGGGGGCTCAGCAAAGAGGACACAGAACGGATACAGCGGATGCACAGCGGACACGGAATGGATGAAGCGGATGCACAGTGGATGCACAGCAGATGCACAGCGGAAGCCTAATGGATGCCTGGCGTTAATTGCGCATCAGGGAGGATGCATTGCGTCAGCCCCACAGATATAACGGAAGCAGCTCGGAAGCAGGTCGCCATTCAGAGGAAAGACCTGCTTCCAGACACATCGACTGCCTTGCCTGCCCTGCCTGCATGTCTGCCTGCAAGCCTTGGTGCCAGCCTTGGTGCCAGCCTTGGTGCCAGCCTGCCTGCAAGCCTTGCTGCCAGCTGGTCTGCCTGCCAGCCTTGCTGCCCGCCTTCCTGCCAGCCTTGGTTCATGTCTGCCTGCCAGCCTTGGTGCCTGCCTGCCTGCTTGCCTGCCAGCCTTCCTGCAAGCCTTGCTGCCAGCCAGTCTGCCTGCCAGCCTTGCTGCCTGCCTTCCTGCCAGCCTTGGTTCATGTCTGCCTGCCAGCCTTGGTGCCTGCCTCTCTGCAAGCCTTGGTTCCTGCCAGCCTCCCTGCCAACCAGCAACCCCACAACCATGTGGAAGCACAGCAAGCCTCAGCCATCTGCTGCCAGCCCTTGAAAGAGGGACAGGGCTACCATCCTGCCCCCTGGCCCTCACTCTGGTTCTGCTGGGGCTTCTGCAGCACGGGCTCACTCTTCTGGGGCTGGGGCTTCTGCTGCTTCTGCTTCTGGAGGAGCTGATGAAAAGCACTCCAGCACCAGCCACCTCCACAGCACCTGGACCCTTCACCCCTGAGACTGAACGACCAAGAGGAGTGCCAGAGACTCTTTTTTGTTGTATAGCTTGTTGTTAATAAAATCTATTTATGATTCATACTTGCTTCATTTCTTTTTTTTTAATAAAGTCTTGGTGGAAACTTTTAGAAATGGTTTAAGCCTTTGCATGCTTGTGTGATGGGTAAGGATAGCTTTGGAATGGGTTAGGATACCTGTGGGATGGGTAATAGCTGTGGGATGGGTTAGGATAGTAGTGGGATAGATAAACCTCCAGTGCAAGTATAGTGGGACTGTATGGTCCAGCCTCCCAGGTGCCACACCTATGCTCCTTTATTATCAATAATAATGTAATAATTATCCACACATGTCAACATAAACACAACTCTTTAGTAAACGCCCTGTTCATTGTAGGCCAACCAAACATACATGGCCCAATCTCATCTGTGTGATGAGACAGGCTGAAGGAAGCATCCATTAAGCATTTACCATCCTGTCTTGCCACTCCACTGCTCCAGCTGGGGAGTTGCACCAGTGTTTCAGGAGGTTGCGCTGCTTCTTCGCCTCCTGTGAGGCTCTGTTGGGGCCTTGCATATCCTCAGTGTCTATCAGGTTTCGCCCTTGCCTCCATTCACCAAGCTCCATGTCCCCATTGCCTTGTTGGAGGTCCACGAGCCTGTTCTGCAAAACTGGGTAGCGGGTGCGCATGAGATTGTGCAGGATGCAGCAAACTTCCATGATCTTCCTCATGGTCTCTGGGCTATGCTGCATGTTGGTGAGAAGTACCTGGAACCTGTTGGCCAGGATGCCAAAGGCATTCTCCACCACCCGACTTGCCCTGGACAGCCTGTAGTTGAAGATCCTCTCTTCACGGGTGAGGTATTTGGAGGTGTAGGGCTTCATGAGGTAGGTTGTGAGGGAGAAGGCGTCATCCCCCGCGATGAAGTTGGGCATATCTTGCTTGTCATTGGGCAGTGGGTCTGGATCTGGGAAGCCCACCATGAGGTTGCCTTTCAGCCCCTCCTTGAGGTCACTGGAGTTGTATACCTGCCGTTGCCTGAAGCATTGATGTACATGAACTTGTAGTCAGCATCAACCATGGCGAAGAGGATGATGCTGAAGAAGCCCTTGTAGTTGTGATAAGTGGACCCCGACTTGGCTGGAGTTTTGCAGGCCACGTGCTTGCCATCTATGGCTCCAACAGTGTGGGGGAAGTTCCACTTCTGATACCACTGCTCTGCAACTTTCTTCCATCCTTCTTCAGTGGAGGGGCACTGGAGGAGCTCCTCCTTGTATTCTTCAATGATTGCCTGCACCACTTCTCTGACCACAATGCTGATGGTGTTGGGTGGCACCCTCCAGCCGTACTGCATGCTCCTGTAGGTGGTCCCTGAGGCCAGGTGGTGCAGAGTGATTGCCACCTTCAGCCCAGCGTCCAGGCTGGGCCAGATGTTGGTGTTTGTCTTGGTCAACCTGGGTGTCAGCCGCTCCACAAGTTCATCAAACATGGCTGGAGGCATCCTCATGAAGTTCTGAAATGCCCGAGTGTTTCGCTCCTGAGCTCCACCATCATCTTGTTGTACAGTCCGTCCTCTGCTCTTCTGGCAAACCATCTTTGGACCCAGACTTTTTTTGGGTGCCTCCTTTTCTTCCCGTAATAGAGTTCACAGAGCCTGTAGATGGTTTCGCACTGTTGCAGAAGGATGGTGGCTGCCGAAAGGACTTTGTCACAATCCACGGTGGACATGACTGGATGCTGTGGAAGAGAAAGAGTCAGATGAAGGCTGCAGAGATCTGCAGAGCTTGGCTGCTGTTCTGAAAGTGAGATGCAGGCGAGTTGCTCCTCCTTTTTATAGGCAGTATAGGTGTCCCTTTGCATCCTCTAGGCATCCCGCAGACATCCTTAATATCTGAGATAGGTCCCCTCTGCGTCCGTTCCGCTTCCTCCCTGCATCCGGGCAGATGCGAGTTGTGCGGATGCGTAGCGGATGCCTAGCGGATATAGCGGATGCGTAACGAATGCGTAACGGATGCGTAGTGGATGCATAGCGGATGCAGAACGGACGAACTGGATACATTTTCCGTGCAAAAGTTTTGGGCAGCCCAAAACTTTTGGAGTGGATGAAACATCCATAAATGGATGCTGGATGGATAGAGAGGAAGCCAAACGGAGGCAGTGAGTACATCGCGTTTTCCAACGGATGGCAAGGTTTTTTGTCCATTTTACATCCTCTTTGCATCCGTTGGTTCAGTGTGACATGGGCTTAAGATCCAGTCCTTCAAATCCAGTTATTTCAAAGTGTTCATTAACTAATGCAAAATTGTGCAATGTGTTATAAGAAGACACACATGACCTCCACATGAAGTACAAATGATCAGCAGCATTAATCAGCTGTTTCAGTAATGGGATTCAAAAAATTTTACTATCGGTTTTGTGGCCATGGCTTGGTGGGCATGGCATGGCTTGGTGGGTGTGGCAGGGGAAGGATACTGCAAAATCTCTATTCCCACCCAACTCAATGGCGAAGGTTACTACTGGTTCTCCGAACTACTTAAAATTTCCACTACCAATTCTCCAGAACTGGTCAGAACCTGCTGAATACCACCTCTGAGCCATTTAATGAATTCATCATGTTGAATACTGCATTATAAAGCACCCAGACTTTAAGATTATTGAAACATGCCCCATACTTTGTCTGCTCTTTGAAACATAATGAAGCATAAAGAATTAGAGAACAGTCTATGTGAAGTATCATACAAGCACACAACTGCATTCATTTTAAAACTTTAGGTTTTAAAGTAATCACTTGGGAGAAGACAAACTGGAATAATTCTACTGGTGAAGTCATCTAAATCTCTATTATGTTTGACACTAATATTTCATTAAAGTTACCTGATTGTAGTAGGAATGAGAGACAATTCAACAATTCAATTTAAGTATTTAAAATAATTTACAAATATTTCAATTTGTGTCATTCACATTTTATTTTGTTCTTCCTTTTGCATTCTTGCTTTAATTCTATTCTACTATTATTTTGATATTAGTATAACTCTTTTCCTGTGGTGAGTTGGCCATAGCAAGTTGTTGTGAGTTGACCATAGTGAGTTGGCTGTGACAAATTGGCCGTGGCAAATTGACCGCACTAAATTATGTGCTCCAAGTTGTCCTAGACCCAGGAAAAATCGTGAGATTCTTCCTGCATCAGGTTAGGTCTAATTCCTATAAGGCATTGATCCTGGAGCAGTGCTAAAGCCAAGAAGTAGACATACTGAAAAGCATTCTAGCAATCATACTTCAACTTTACACAAAGGAAGATTATAGGAGTGCGATGAAAATAACAGTTATGCTTCTCCAAATTAAACAGTGAGAAATAATCCAAAATAATTTCCCATGTTAGAAAGGCTTGTCATATTTTAATCTTATATTTCATGTAGACTTGAATCACCATATATTTTGTGAAATTGCAGGGGGGAATCATCTTGTTCTTCAATAAGAATTCTCTGTTATTTCAAAATAGCTGATTGTTTTCAAGAAAAGATGTTCAGCAGTGCACATATACATTCATACATAGACAGATACATAATCTTCATTACAGTCCAAGATGGCACAAAAATAAATTAAAAAAACCCAATACAATCCAAAACCATAATTGCATTGTTCTACAACAGTTTATACATAGTGTGCTTCAGTTCATAAATCTGGATATGATGTAACATTGTGGTAACAACACTTGGCAATTAAAAAGGTTAATTCAGGACATGGGCTGGCACAACAGCTGCAGTATTTTCACCAAGATTCAGCCTTTTTCATGCATAAAATATTTTGTTCTTTTCTTTCAACCAGCCTATCATTTAAAATTTCCTCCTCAGAGATTCTCAGCTTCACATTCCTCAGTATTTTAAACCAAGACCAGTTTTGGAATTTTAAGTTAAGGGTATATGTGAAGGCTCTACTTATTAACAAGATAATTACAAAGATTATGCCATTCTTCTGCTAAGATTACCACATCAAACTGTAAGAGAAAGATGGGGAAGAGGAGAAAAAGAGAGAATCTACATTAATAACCATGATCAATTGTTCAATTTCACTGTACACATGTTCTGCATTGGCAATAAAGGTTTGATTTGATTTGATTTAAAACTTTAGCAGCAGCACCAATAATGCTTGGTGCTTGGACATAATCCAATTGGACTGGACTTTCTTGCTAAGCAAATATTTTTGATTGCTGAGAGTTTGTCACATCTCTTTGGGAAATTGCAAGTGATATAAAAAGTGTACAGCTTGTGAAAAAAAATGTTCATTTTCTTAGTTGTTTGCATATCCTGTGGCATTTGTTTTATAAAAAGTTTAATTTTCTATATTTCATGATAAAATTTATATTCCAGAAAATATTAGGTATATCTGTTTCTGAATTTTAAATACTTTTCACTGTAATTAAATTAAACTAGCAGCACAGAAATCACATTCTGAAACTTGGCCTTTGTTTTTAATTTGCACTGAGCTCAGAGAAAGAATCATTTATGTATAAAGAAATACAAGGCTCAAGTTTTATAATTAAATGCCTTTGTCAAAAATGGTTGCTTTGTAGAATCCTAGAACTTAAAATAGAGCAGCATTATATTCCATCTCTTGAGTGCTAGGTAAAAAGTTCAAATTCATTCCAAATTGACAGATGATTACAGTTTCTATTTTGGACAATCAGAAATGAGTTACAACTTAAACGAGCCTTTCTACATATGTAGAATTATACCAGAAGAAACATGTTTTCAAATTATTTGCAAATTCAAAGTTCTAATGAAATGTCACTTAGAAAGTTAACAAGCAACAAATATCTTGCCTGGCAATGTTGTCCTTGGTGTATGACCTAACTGCGCTCTTTCATGATTGACAGTCATAACTGTGTTCACAAAGAAACTTGTCTAAATGTAGAATGTTAAAAACACACTGTCCATTAATCTATCATTCAGGAACAGTGAAATGAGAAATCAGAACATTGGGCATTATCTTGGATCTTTGAATTCATAAATTACAAAACATGAGAGATTGGACTTGGATGTTCTCTTGAACTCAGTAAGAGGCACAAGCAATGTACCAATGGGACACCAAATTGCTGAACCAAATTACAAGATCAGCTATTCCACCCTTCTCATGCCAAGCATGCAAGCATATGCCAGTACAAACTCCAACATCTTTTTACAAACTTCCAGTGTTGGAGCATTCACAACTTCTGAAGGCAAGTTGTTCCACTGATTAATTGTTCTAACTGTCAGGAAATTTCTTAAGGGCCTGTCACACTGCAAAACAGACACAACGGTCGAGAAAAATGTTCCATCCGTTGTTATCCGCTCTCAGAAGGGGCAAAAATTTGCATAACCGGAGCGGATAACACGGACGCGGGGAGGACGCAGGGCGGATGGAAAGCGGATGCGGAACGGAAGCCCAGCGGATAGAAGCGGATGGGAGTGGATGGCACATCCGCTAGGCTTCCGGGGGGCTGCAGCAAAGCGGACACAGAACGGATACAGCGGATACAGAGCGGATGCCGAACGGATGAAGCGGATGCACAGCGGAAGCCTAGCGGATGCAGAGCGTTAATTGCGCATGCGGGGAGGATGCATTGCGTCAGCCCCGCGGATATAATGGAAGCAGCTCAGAAGCAGGTCACCATTCAGAGGAAAGACCTGCTTCCAGACACATCGACTGCCTTGCCTGTCCTGCCTGCATGTCTGCCTGCAAGCCTTGCTGCCAGCCTTGGTGCCAGCCTTGCTGCCAGCCTGCCTGCAAGCCTTGCTGCCAGCTGGTCTGCCTGCCAGCCTTGCTGCCCGCCTTCCTGCCAGCCTTGGTTCATGTCTGCCTGCCAGCCTTGGTGCCTGCCTGCCTGCTTGCCTGCCAGCCTTCCTGCAAGCCTTGCTGCCAGCCAGTCTGCCTGCCAGCCTTGGTGCCTGCCTGCCTGCAAGCCTTGGTTCATGTGTGCCTGCCAACCTTGGTGCCTGCATGCCTGATAGCCTTCCTTCCAGCCTTGGTGCCTGCCTCCCTGCCAGCCTTCCTGCCAGCCTTGGTGCCTGCCTCCCTGCCAGCTTTCCTGCCAGCCTTGGTGCCAACCTTCCTGCAAGCCTTGGTGCCTGCCTGCCTGCCTGCCTGCCAGCCTTCCTGCCAGCCTTGGTGCCTGCCTGCCTGCAAGCCTTGGTGCCTGCCTGCCTGCCACCCTTCCTGCCAGCCTGCCTGCCTGCCAGCCTTGGTGCCTGCCTGCCTGCCAGCCTTCCTGCCAGCCTTGGTTCCTGCCAGCCTCCCTGACAGCCAGCAACCCCACAACCATGCTGAAGCACAGCAAGCCTCAGCCATCTGCTGCCAGCCCTTGCAAGAAGGACAGGGCTACCATCCCACCCCCTGGCCCTCACTCTGGTTTTGCTGGGGCTTCTGCAGCTCGGGCTCACTCTTCTGTGGCTGGGGCTTCTGCTGCTTCTGCTTTTGGAGAAGCTGATGACAACCTCCAGTGCAAGCATAGTGGGACTGTATGGTCCACCCTCCCAGGTGCCACACCTATGGCCCTTTATTATCAATAATAATGTAATCAATCATCCACACATGTCAACATAAACACAACTCTTTATTAAATGCCCTGTTCATTGTAGGCCCACCCAACATACATGGCCCAATCTCATCCGTGTGATGAGACAGGCTGAATGAAGCATCCATTAAGCATCTATCATCCTGTCTTGCCACACCACTGCTCCAGCTGGGGAGTTGCACCAGTGTTTCAGGAGGTTGCGCTGCTTCTTTCCTTCACGTGAGGCTCTGTTGGGGCCTTGCACATCCTGAGTGTCTATCAGGTTTTGCCCTTGCCTCCATTCCCCAGGCTCCATGTCCCCATTGCCTTGTTGGAGGTCCACAAGTTCTGCAAGACTGGGTAGCGGGTGCGCATGAGATTGTGCAGGATGCAGCAAGCTTCCATGATCCTCCTCACGGTCTCTGGGCGATGCTGCATGGTGGTGAGAAGTACCTGGAACCTGTTGGCCAGGATGCCAAAGGCGTTCTCCACCACCCGCCTTGCCCTGGACAGCCTGTAGTTGAAGATCCTCTCTTCACGGGTGAGGAGTCTGGAAGTGTAGGGATTCATGAGGTAGGTTGTGAGAGAGAAGGCGTCATCCCCCATGATGAAGTAGGGCACATCTTGTGTGTCGTTGGGCAGGGGTTCTGGATCTGGGAAGCCCACGATGAGGTTGCGTTCTAGCTCCTCCTTGAGGACACTGGGCATCTGAAGATGAGCCGTTGCTGAAGCATCGATGTACACGAATTTGTAGTCAGCATCGACCATGGTGAAGAGGATGATGCTGAAGAAGCCCTTGTAATTGAAATAAGTGGACCCCGAGTTGGCTGGAGCTTTGCAGGCCACGTGCTTGCCATCTATGGCTCCAACGGTGTGGAGGAAGTTCCACTTCTGATACCACTGCTCTGCAACTTTCTTCCATCCTTCTTCAGTGGAGGGGCACTGGAGGAGCTCCTCCTTGTATTCTTCGATGATGGCCTGCACCACTTCTCTGACCACAATGCTGATGGTGTTGGTTGGCACCCTCCAGCCGTACTGCATGCTGCTGTAGGTGGTCCCTGAGGCCAGGTGGCGCAGAGTGAGTGCCACCTTGATCCCAGGGTCCAGGCTGGGCCGGAAGTTGGTGTTTGCCTTGGTCAACCTGGGTGTCAGCCGCTGCACAAGTTCATCAAACATGGCTGGAGGCATCCTCATGAAGTTCTGGAATGCCCGAGTGTCTTCGTTCCTGAGCTCCACCATCAGCTTGTTGTACAGTCCGTCCTCTGCTCTTCTGGCGAACCATCTTCGTACCCAGAGGCTTCTTGGCCACCTCTTTTTCTTCCTGTAGTAGAGTTCACAGAGCCTGTAGATGGCTTTGCACTGTTGCAGAAGGATGGTGGCTGCCAAAAGGACTGTGTTATGATCCACAGTGGACATGACTGGATGCTGTGGAAGAGCAAGAGGCAGATGAAGGCTGCAGAGGTCCGCACTGCAGGGCTGCTGTTCTGAAAGTGAGATCCAGATGTGTTGCTCCCCCTTTTTATAGGCAGTATAGGTGTCCCTTTACATCCTCTAGGCATCCTCTAGGCAACCTGTAGACATCCTTAATATCCGAGATAGGTCCCCTCTGCGGACGTTTTTTCTGTTTTAAATGCTTTGTTTCCATGCTGCATCTGTTCTGCATCCGTTCTGCATCCGTTCTGTGTCCATTCCACTTCCTCCCTGCGTCCAAGCGGATGCGAGTTGCGCGGATGCGGAACGGATGCCTAGCGGGTATAGCGGATACGTAACGGATGCAGAACGGATGCGTAGCGGATGCAGAATGGATGAATTGGATACATTTTCTGCGCAAAAGTTTTGTGCAGCTCAAAACTTTCTGAGCAGATGAAATGTCAATAAACGGATGCTGGATGGATAGAGAGGAAGCAAAACGGAGGCAGTGAGTACATCGCGTTAACCAACGGATGGCAAGCTTTTTTGTCCGTTTTATATCCTCTTTGCATCCCTTGGTGCAGTGTGACATGGGCTTTAGTTCTAAGTTGCTTCTCTCCTTGATTAGTTTGATTAGTCCTACCCTCAGATGCCTTGGAGAATAGCTTGACTCCTTTGTGGCAGCCCTGAATTATTGGAATATCCCCTAGTCTTTCTTTTAATTAGATTAGACATACCCAGTTCCTGCAACCATTCTTCATATGTCTTAGCCTCCAGTCCCCTCATCATCTTTGTTGCTCTTCTCTGTACTCTTTCTAGAGTCTCTGTATTCCTTTTTAGTTTTTCATTTTTAAGCTTCAGTATTATGTGAGCAGCCTCCTGCAATACCATATTGTTTTTTCCTCAGTTGTGTACTAGAGCATTTAGCCAGCATATTCGCCTTCTCAAGAAGTGCAGTGGGATAGAGAGAACAAGCAATTTTTGGCCATTTTCTTTACTTCATAGCAAGGACTCAGTTCTCTAGACAGTTCTTTGTAATGAAGATAGATCAGTTAGATACCCCAAGTGAAACTGTACAATGACTACAATGCTAATCATAACTGCCTTTTCATAAAAGGATGGGAAAGGGGGATTTGAGGATGGAAAAGCTAAGAGATGCATTGCAAAAGATAACAATCAGTTTTATTTTCCAAATTTAAAAAAAATCCAAAGACTATCCCAAACATAAATTATCAGGCTGTTCTTCATGGATTCTTAGATAATCCAGCAATTTGTTGTACTTCAATAAACCCCATTCTGTCTCCATCCAATTCTGTTACCTTGATTTTGGATGAAAAATTACTGCCAAAAAGCACGTGGACATTCTGATAGTTCTCTGGGTGTGCTTACTGAAGCAATGATTTGCAATGATTATATTGTCAGAGGCAGCTGGTTGTGATTTTAAAATAGTAATACACCATCAGACACAATGACCTCATTGGAAGGTATTTTTAACTTTAGTCAACTAGCATATAGCACAACTCCTAACTTATTTGTGTCCTTTGGTTTGTTATATATTTAACCTACCCCAAAAGAGGCAACTTTTGGTATATTAAAAAGCTGTTAAAAAACACCAAAGTTTTGAAAAGGAAATTAAAATAGAACACAAGAATATATTCAGACATGCCATAACACCGAATTTATGAACATTTATAATATAAACCTTACTAATAAATTCTAAAATTTAAGAAGGATAAAGTGGCTTAGAATTACAGCAATATAGGTGACACATACAATATGCCTCCCTTGTGGGCATTCCATCAATGGGATCCAATCACTAAGCTACTATATAGTTACTTTTATAGCTCCTAACATAGCTGCATGAGCCAATTTGTCCAGAAGAAGGCTTTTGGTGCTGAGCCATATGAGAAGCATTCTTTTTTTTAATTTTTTTCTTTAACCCCAAGTCCTTAAGTTATTCAAAGATCAGCAACACTTGGAACGACATTGGCACGCCCAATGTTCTACAAGATTGCATTGATTAGTCTTCCAAGCTCTTTTTTGGACTAGCTGAAATTACCAGAAATTATTGTATAAAATGAGCAATTACTTTATTTTTCTCCATTTCATATTGTTAATTAATTAAGTTCATTGGCCAAGAAACAAGCACACTAGGCACTACTGAATCTCATTTATGATGGTTTATGACAGCTGCTTTATTTTACTTGGCATTGGCCCATGCTAACAATAAATAGATGAAGACAAAGAATTGACAACTACTCTCAAACATATATATAATTCACACATCACAACTGTGGTGATTGACATTGAGATATTTTTCCCTGCAGTCTCCTACATAAACCACCTGAAAATTTATCTTGCTTAAGGATTCTCCTGTGTAGATTTCAATTCTTTCTTTTGCTTTGGTTATGAACCCTGGTTTTATTTATTTATTTTGTCAATCATGCATTTGATAATATATATAAATATAAACATAATTATTAATACATGAAATAGATATGAATAAAAGGGAATATGAACACAGGGACAGTAGGCATGCTGGTGCACTTTATGTATACTCCTTACAGACCTCTTAGAAATGGGATGAGGTCCAAAGTAGAGAATCTAAAATTAAAGTGTTTGGGGTTAGTGGTCAGAGTCAGGTAGAGTATTCCAGGTATTGACCACTTTGTTGCTGAAGTCATATTTCCTGCAATTGAGTTTTGTGAGGTTTATCCTGAGTTTGTATCTGTTGTGTGCTCATGTATTGTTGAGGTTGAAGCTAAAGTACTCATTGATGGGTAGGACATTGTAATGGATAATTTTATGTATTACACTAAGATCAAAGTTATCAAAGTTATCAAAGTTATCAAAGCCTAAAATTTCGCGTCTGGAGACATAGGATATTCTGTTGTGAGTAGAGGAGTCAAGGACTCTTCACTGAAATATTTCTGGACTCTCGATTGTATTAATGTCTGATATGAAGTGAGGATTCCAGACAGATGAGCTGCATTCAGTAATTGATCTAACAAATGTTTTGTATGCTCTAATTAGTTGTACAATATTCGCACAATTAGGTTAACAACTCTTAATGCCTTTTTGGCAATTTTGTTACAGTGGGCTCTAGCACTTAGATGAGAACCCTGGTTCTGCTGAAACATCCACCCATTTTAGAGATAGGTAAATATAGCCCCTTTATAAGCTGTGGACTTTAACTCTCATAATTCCTCAGCCAGCGTGAGTGATTCAGGAATTCCGGGAGTTGAAGTCTACAAGGCATAAAGAGGCCATTCCTGTCCTAACTGCTGAATCTACCAGCAAACCAATAAAAATAAAACACTACCATTTTAGCATTCTTTTTGTCACTTTGCCTAGAAAGAGAAGAAAGGTTCTTCTTTTTAAAAAGTCCATGTTTTACCATTTCATCAGCAAAGTGTTAAAAAAAAAGGTGAACAGTTCCATTTGTAATAAACTTGTAAAAACATGGATTTAGGCATGAAAGCCAATTGGGTGACTTTGAGCCAGTTATTCTCAGCCCAACTCATCTCAGAGGGGAGAAAATAGGAGGAGGAAGGAGATCTGTTCATAATCTTAAATTATTTATAAGAACAATATAAACTGGACCAAAAATATCTAAAACAAAAAGGTCAAGCATTTCACTGATCCACCAGTAAAATGAAAGGGGAAAAAAGAGATTAGCTGATAAAAACTGATCAAAATCATGGCCTGTAAAATGACCCTGAACAGCAGTGACCAATGGCTAGAGAGAGGTACATGTTTCTGCTATACTGCACAGCAGCCAACTAAAGTGGAAACGTTTGCAAAATATAAATAAAGAAAAGTGGGTGAACCAAATAGCAGTGCTTGTGCTGGCATAAGACAGAAAACACTCTTGTTGACTTGAACATGTAGAAAAACATGTACAGTTTGCCTTCACAGGTAGAGAATAACATTGGGCATTCCTGTCCTTGAGAATAATAAATAGTCCATACTCACATTGGGGCAACCAAATTTTACAGATTGGTTCTAAATAACCTGTGTTGCAGCCTGCTCACTCTGTTTTTTTGTTTTTTGTTTTGTTTTTGATGGACATCTTTGAACTATTACTGTCTAGCTTTACAGAGAAGCAAAGAGAAATGTGTTGCTGTTCTGCTTTACAGATGACTCAAGATGGGATGCATCAGTGGTGGTACTCTACTGGTTCGGCTCCGTTCTGCAGAGCTGGTAGCAGCGATGAGTAGCAGAGACTGAGCCAGTTCTCTCTGCCACTTTGCTGTTGGGCCCACCCGGGGTTCCATACTCACCTTTATCCTTTGAATTTGAAGTGCAGCTGAAGAGAAGAGTGCCGTGTGGCAGCTGCTGATATGACCAGGATTGTGTAGGCTTGCAGGAGGTGAATTAGAATGCTTTTGCACCTGCGCAAAGTGCACATTTGGCACACATGTGCATGCATGCAAAGTGTGTGAATGCACGTAAAGCGTGCCCACCAAGCCACACCCACCGAACTGGTGGTAAAAATATTTGAATCCCACCACTGGGATACATGATTGACATTTGGCCTTGTTATCAAAACAGTTATTTTGCAAATGCATATTGAATTGAAGTAATAACTATGGTGATTAAACTTCTAAGGGAAATATGAATGAAAGTGTTCCTTTTTTATAAAAGGCAAAAAAAAAAGTTGTAGAAAATAATGTATGAAATGAACTTTGACAAATTGTTACTATTTCTTTTCTTAGAAGAATAATGAAATTATGTTGCAGTTACAGAAAGATGGCTTCGATCCATGGAAAACATATTTTAGTTTTGCCCATCATATTTTAAAATGAACAAATTTTGTTTTTCATTTTAACTTGATTTTGTGGCTACTGCCATCAGCTACATTTTTTTTCTCTTGATGTTTTTGATTAAAATGAAGGGCCGCACAACATTTTTCCAGCTATAATGGTCAGAATTTTTGCTCATTGTTTTGAAGTTATTTGTAATGAATACTTCTTTTCTTCCTGTCAACATGTATAAAAAAGTTAAAAGAAATTTTTTTTGTATGTTTAATGCAATTTTAAAATAAGGAATTAATGTGTATGTCAATCAATCAGAATCATTCAAAATAGAGCTGGAAGGGACTTGGAATTCTTCTAGTCCAGCCCTCTGATCAATCAGGAAGATCCAGACAAGTGACCGTCCAGTCTTTTCTTAAAAACCTCCAGTGATGAATCACCCACTATGTCTGAAGGCAAGCTGTTCCACTGGTTAATTGTCCTGACTGTTAATAAGTTTGTCCTTAATTCCAGGTTGCTTCTCTCCTTGATTAGTTTCCAATCCATCGTTTCTTATCCTGCTCTCTGGTGCTAAAGCTTCCAAACAGAAGGAAAATCCCAATAATTGTTTCCATATTTTAAATAATAATAGCTCTGACTATATAACAATCACATTAATACCCTGAAAATTTAAAGGGGAGATTATGTAAATTAATTGTGAGGAAAATACTAGCAAAAAATAAAATTCCCATAAAATTAAGTTTGCCCCAAACAAGCTGTAATGCTTTTAGAATAGCATTTTCCACATTCATTTTCTGCTGACAGCTAAGTCATTGCAAATAAACATACAGATGTAAAAAGAGAATGGATCACAGTCTCTCAAACTAAAATTCCAAACCATAAAACCTCATTACCTGAATACATATTAGGTATGTGAATCATTACTCAAACAGAAATAAGGACTAAGAATATTGTTTATAATCTCAGAGTATACATGTCTTTTCCAAAAGTGTTTATAGAGTGATCTCAAATTAACCAAGGTTACATGGTGTTGATTCAGCCATAACATTCATTTTTTTTCTTGTTTTTCAAGCCTTTTTCATTTCACTTGAAAATAAAATCAAGTAATCCTGACATCAATAGAAACTTCCACTTCATGCCCATGGGAAAAATAAGAGGGAAAAAACAAGCTACTTATCTAGAGTATGCTTGTTCTGAATTCTATAATAGTTTCAGTTCAGTTATTGAAAAGCTAGCTATTAACAATAATCTCAGCTGAGTTTGGAATCAGGGATAAACAATCTTGTAGGTTTATCACATATACTTTCTCTTCTTTCTTCTCCAAAATATGTATCATCTGTGTCCTATCTTTCAGGACAACATTGGCTTTTTACCTGAAAGTCACTGAAAATTTATTTGTTTGATTGATTGCTGTCTGGCTGTCAACTACAATTAGAATATGAACATTTAGAATATGCACTCCTTAAACTTACATTATAAACCAACAACTAATGAAAAGGTAATATTAAGAGAACTAAACCAGCATTATTAATGCCATATAACCATTGTATAAAAGTTCCTTGCTTGCCAGGTAAATAGGAATGCTTTCACCTGATATGCTGAAAAGGATGAAATGTGAATAAGATGTCACCACCAAAAACATACTAACCCTGGGAACCATCCAACACCTTTATTAATAATCAATCAACATCTCTGTTAAATAATCAACAGAGCACAAGTTTTGTATTTTACCTAGTGACAATTTTACCTTATTGAAAGAGCAAACATTTTTGGTTTTTTGCTTTAATATCAATATAGATTAATATGTCATTCATAAAATGATGTAATCAATAGCTCTTTTCTTTTAGCATTTTTGTTGTCAGCTCAGTCTGATTAGCATATATGGGTACATTGAAGTGTTTCTAGGTGAGTTTCTACAAGATCTGCCTCAATAAAGTTTTTTTTAGATATTTGAAAATGTAAAAACATTTTGATCTCATATTTATTTCAGTTTCTTGAAAGATATTATTTATTTTGCTGTGGAATGTAGTCACAACTTATTTTTATCCACTTTTCTCTTCTCTTCTCCTCACCTCACCTCACCTCATGCATGTTATTTTCCTAGTTTTTTATGCCAGGTTCTATTTCAGTGGGGCACATTCTGTGACAAAACTTAAAGAATTACTGGGATTATGATGAATCAGTTGTTCAACAGGAACTGCATTTCAACTGTTGTAAATAAAGGCATACTTCAAAGCACACTTCTCACTTAATACCAGTCATTGAAAAAGTATGAATCGGGATCTACCCATCCTTCAAATTATAACATTTTATATGTATATTAGCAAATTGGCTGCTAGAAAGTTTTTCAAAGATTCACTGGTTGTTCTTTTTACACATATAAATAGTGAAGTATAAACATATAGTATAAAGTTTGAGTAGACTTCCAAGTTCAAGATCAAAGGTAAAAGCTTTCTTAGATGATAAAACATATAAAGGTAATGCTGGATCATGATACCCTCAGAAGGATTGGTGATCCCAGCTTTAATGATTGCTCTGCTGGTAAAGATTGTAAACCATGTGCATGGAGATTTTCAGTCATCCAGGATATGATTTCCAATGGTGCTTTTTCGAGAGGTAACTTGACTTTCTGGTTTTTCTTTGAAGAGGTTTCTTGGATGAGAAGTGAAACAACTTCAAAGAAAAACCAGAAAGTTCAGTTCCCTCTTGAAAAAGCACCATGGGACATTTTGAACAATGCAGTCCAGGTGCAAAAGTGAAAACGACTATGCTATTTTAAGTCATTTATGCTGCAACAGCGAAAAAAAGTCATATTGTAATGGGTGAAGGTTTAGTCAAGTCATCTTTTGCAGTACTCATGATATGCAAATACAGAACCAAAAACAAGTGACAATAAAAGATCAGAAAACTCAAGAAAGAAACTAGGCAATGGTGTTAGGCTTAAGCAAATTTGAAACTAAGATTTAAGAGTTCAGCATAAAAACATCCATCGTAAGACCAGGTTGCAAGTAAAGGAAGTGGGCTATGACCAGTTTAATCTGTTTCCACCTATAGCCTTTACACTCCCACTTTGAAACCTTTCCTGGGGTTCAGTTTTCAGTCTGGGCATCATTAAGTGTTCTTCCATGATCTGTTGAGATCTCGGAATGCAGTTTGTAGTATATATGTATTTTATGTTTGTAGAAATCTTTTAAAATATATATTTCTACAATTTAAAATACGTTTTCTACTTAGAAGCTCTTTTTTTTAGGATTACTGTTGGTTACTTTGCACACAATTTTCAAAAATAAATGTTGTTCTGGACAATTCCTCACATAAATTTTTTAAAGGCAAACTCAAGATGATGATAGTAGATGCTCCAAAGCCTTAGTAGAATCCATTATAGTAGATCTCATAAATCCTTCCCATTAACAATTTGTGGAAGATTCCTTTATATTTACTTAGTGGACAGAAGTCAAAATTACTGTGTATATAAGTTTATGGCAGCACTCCTGTAGATCTTATGTCAATACCCTACAGGTTATATACATTGTATTTTCACCATTGAGAAAGCATAAGATTGAATCTCAGGTATTTTTATCCTCTTCTTATTTCTTCTTACTTCTGCTGTAATAAGCTTTTCAATCTTAGGTTTCTTTTCTAAATCATTATCATCATGACCGCTTCCTAAGAGACTCTCAGGTTTGACTGTAGCTTTCAGAAATTGTTATGAATAGAATTCTAATTTTCCATAATGAAACTTTGATAGGTAAGAACATCTGCTTTATCAGCAAAGATGAAAGACCTGAATTTAGAATAACCAAAACAGAATGACAAAGTGGAGTTTGGAGTTCCAACACAATTCACAAATGGCATTTCCGTTTTTGTTCTCTTAAGTCATTAAACACTTAAAAATGATAAGAGTGACTGTTAATAAATCCCAGAATATTCCTGTTGGGCCAGTGATTCTTGAAAATGGTAACAACTGAACAATTGACAGGTGTCCAATTCCCTGAGAGTAGTTGGTGCCAGCCACACATATGCCACCAAAGAAACATCTTTGGGGAATGCTTCAATATTTATAAGCTTTAAACCTTTTTAAATATTTTAAGACATATTCTTTAAAAAGGTGGTGCTGAACCCAGTATTTAAAAACAAACAAGCAAAAACTGTCTTGTATAGACAGCATAGACATTGTAGGAGAACTGTGTGAGTCTATAGTGGCAAAAAATGGGTAGCATTTTTTTCTGAGTAACAAATTTAATTAAAATGCTATCATGAACTGCAGCTCACTTCATCAGAGGCCAAGAGTGGCTAGACTGATGCAGGCTTTAAATTGGAGCAGGAGAGAAAGGAAGAATGAAAACTAGGTTGGTTATGCAAATGCATCTTAGATGCAAGATTGATTATAAGTCTTTGATCAATTGAATTGTAATGTATTAAATACTGTTCTGTATTTGTTACCTTCTGAGGCTGCCCAAAACCTTTTGATGTTCAACCATTTTTAAGCCCATGTCACACTGCACCAACAGATGCAAAGAGGATGTAAAATGGATAAAAAAGCTTGCCATCCATTGGAAAATGTGATTCATCCGTTGTGTATTCACTGCGTACAATTTTCATATGCTCTATCTGTCAAACATCTGTCTACTGCTATTTCATCTGCTCAAAAAGTTTGGAGCTGCACAAAACTTTGTGAATGGATGAACTTTCCGCCGCGTACGATCTACATCCCTGACACATACGGGCAACAAACGTTCTACATCCATTGTCATCCATTACACGTCTGATGTATCCTCTCAGCATCCTCTAGCCATCCGCCCAACTCACATCCACTGCAGCTGAAAACAGAAAGAGGGAGGAAACAACACAATTGTGTCCACACAGCGTTAGTAGCATGGACATAGAAAGGATGAAAGCGGATGCAGCTCGTATATAAAGCAATAAAACGGACAAAATGTTCATATATGGGATGTATCTCGGATATTTAGGATGTCTGGAGGATGTCTAGAGTATGTGAAAGGAAACCTAGTGGAAAACCGACATTTACTATAAAAAAGGGAAGGAAATCACCTGGATCTCACTATCAGTCCAGCAGCCATGGTGTGCAGACCTCTTCAGCCTTACCCTTGTTCTTCCACATCATCCATTGACCTCCACCATGGATCATTGCACACTCCTTTTGGTAGCCACCATCATTCAACACCAAAACCAAGCCCTCTTCAGACTGTTTCACCTTTTCTATGGAAGGAGAAGGAGATGTCCAAGAGCTGTCTCGGTCCGAAGATGGATCGGGAGAAGAGTGGAGTTTAGTCTGTATGACAAGCTGATGGTGGAGCTGAGGAATGAAGACCCTCGTGCATTCCAGCACTTCATGAGGATGCCACCAGCCATGTTTGATGAAGTTGTGGAGCGTCTGAGACTCAGGTTGACCAAGCCAAGCACCAACTTCCATCCCAGCCTGGACCCTGGACTGAAGGTGGAACTGACTCTGTGCCACCTGGCCTTGGGGACCACATACAGAAACATGAAGTATGCCTGGAGGGTGCCACACAACACCATCAGCATTGTGGTCAGAGAAGTGGTGCAGGCCATCATCAAAGAATATGTGGAGGAGCTCCTCTAGTGTCCCACCACTGAAGAAGGCTGGAGGAAAGTTGCAGAGCAGTGGTATCAGAGGTGGAACTTCCCCCACACCGTTGGAGCCATAGATGGGAAGCACGTGGCCTGCAAAGCTCCACCCAACTCAGGGTCCACTTACTTCAACTACAAGGGCTTCTTCAGCATCATCCTCTTTGCCATGGTTGATGCTGACTACAAGTTCATGTACATCGATGCTTCTGGCAACGGGTCAGCTTCAGATGCCCAGATATACAATGCCAGTGACCTCAAGGGTGGGCTGGAACGCAACCTCATCATGGGTTTCCCAGATCCAGACCCCCTACCCAACGACACACAAGATGTGCCCTACTTCATCATGGGTGCTGATGCCTTCTCCCTCAGAACCTACTTCATGAAGCCCTACACTTCAAGATACCTCACCCGTGAAGAGAGGATCTTCAACTACAGGCTGTCCAGGGCAAGAAAGGTGGTGGAGAACGCCATTGTCATCCTGGCCAACAGGTTCCAGGTACTTTTCACCCCCATGCAGCATCACCCACAGACTGTGAGGAACATCATGGAAGCTTGCTGCATCCTGCACAATCTCATGCGCACCCGCTACCCGGTGTTGCAGAACAGGCTCATGGACTGCTAACAAGGCAATGGGGACATGGAGCCTGGTGAATGGAGGCAAGGGCAAAACCTGATAGACACTGTGGATGTGCAAGGCCCCAACAGAGCTTCACGTGAAGGGAAGAAGCAGTGCAAGCTCCTGAAACACTGGTGCAACTCCCCAGCTGGAGCAGTCGAGTGGCAAGACAGGATGCTAGATGCTTAATGGGTGCTTCCTTCAGCCTGTATCATCACATGGATGGGATTGTGCCATGTATGTTGAGTGACCCTACAATGAATAGGGCATTAATAAAGAGTTTTGTTTATGTTGAAATGTGTTGATCAATGATTAAATTGTTATTGATAATAAAGGGCCACATGTGTGGCAGCTGGGAGGGTGGACCATACAGTCCCACTATGCTTGCACTGGAAGTTTATCTATCCCACAACTATACTTACCCATCCCACAGCTATCCATCCCACAGCTATTCTTACCAATCCCACAAGCATGAAAAGGCTTAACCCTTTTTTCAAAGATTTCCCCAATACTTTATTAAGTACAAAAATGAACCAAGTGTGTGAAGCAAAGATAACCTTTATTAATAACAAACTGTATGACTTTATTAAAAAGCAAAATGACCCAAGTAAAGTGTCTTAAGCAAAGATAAAGTGAGCAGGTAACAGCTCAGTCTCTGGCACTCTTCTCAGTCACTCTGAGGCATGCCCATGGTTTCAGATTTAAAGGGACCAGGGACTGTGGAGGTGGATGTTGCTGGAATGCTGGTCTGAGGTGCCATTGGGGTGCCTGGCCCGGAGAGTGCAAAAGGAGATGGTGTGTGCAAGAAGCTCTCAGAGAGCTGACTCAGTCCCATGAGGTTGATAGGCCCTTCCTCAAGTACCTGGGATGTGAGACCCAAGACTGATGGCAGATGTTCTGAGGAAGGGCTTGGCTGTGGGGTGGAGGAAGGAGGAGTGTAGTGGGGCTGTCTGGTCTGGAGATGGGTCAGCTGAAGCATCTGTGGTGTGCGATGAACCTGGGCCTGGACTGGGAAGGGCTGCCTCTGCTGTGGGAAGTCCTGGTAGTGGTAGGCTTGGTAGGCGAGGGGCTGCTGAAATCCGTTGAAGGGCTGTGACATTGCCTGGGTGGAGGAGCAGACATGGAGTGGGTAGGAGCAGGTTCAGCTGGGACTGGAGGGTGGTGCAGAAGAGCTGTGATCCTCTCCTTCATCGCCTGGTACTGGGCCTTGGGCATGTCCATGAGTATCTGGCTCATGTACGTGATGAAGGGTTTGCGGTTAGAGGATGGAATGTTGAAGTGGACCATCTGGGAGAGGAGATCTGTGCTGGCTTTGATTGTGTCCCTGATCTCCAAGAGGACAGTGTGTCTCTGTTCCTCCGGTCTGCCTCTCGTCCTGCTTTCTGTGGAGGTGGAGCTTGGGGTTGGTGTGGCTTGGTCTCTGGTAGCTGCTTCTTCTTGTTCCATCTGAGACAGGGGATCCTCCACGTCCTCTGGCACGGGGAGTGCAGCTGTCGGGGGGTCTCTGTCGTGGGGCCCTCCAAAGATACCTGCCTGGACACTATAGCTGTCTCCTGGCTGGAAGAGGAGTGGCTCTCTGTGGGCTGTCTGAGGGAGAGGGTTGACAGAGGGGCTGCTCCTCGGTGGCGGATCTCACCCTTCAGGAAGCTGCACCTGGCCATGACATAGGTCTCCCGGTCAGTGTGCTTGACAGCGGCCTGCCCGGATTTCTTTAGGTGCAGCTTGCCATACCAGGTGCAGCTTGCCATACCAGTACATCTGAAGTGTAGTCCAGGCTCTCCGCCTTCTCTCTCCACACTGCCTGCTTCCACTTGGTGTCGTGATAGAGCCTGTGGTCCTTCCTCCACAGGTACTCGTTCTCCCTCAGCCATTCCAGCACCTCCTCCTCATGGTCTTCGGAAATGGAGTACTGTTTCCTCTCCCCCTTCTCCTTGCCTTGCCTCTTCCTCCCTCTGGCAGGGGCTTCAGGGCCTTTAGCAGCAGGGCTTTGAGGGCCTTGGGGCTGGTCCATCACAGCAGCAGCAGCAGGAGAAGCACCAGCAGCAGCACCAGCAGGAGAAGCACCAGCAGCACCAGCAGCACCAGCAGGAGAAGCACCAGCAACACCAGGAGCACCAGCAGCAGCACCAGCAGCTTCAGAGTCAGTGCCAGGGGGTGGGATGGTGGTTCTGTCCTTCTTGCCAGGGCTGGCAGGAGTAGGCACAGGCTTCCTCTTTTTCCCCATGGTGTTCTCTCAAGATTTCTCTGGCAGCAGGTCTTTCCTCTGAATGGTGACTGTTTGCGAGCTGCCTCCTTTTATATCTGCGGAGCTTACGCAATTCATCCTCGCCACATGCGCAGTGAACGCTTTGCATCCACTAGGCATCCGCTATACATCCTATAGGCGTCTGTAATGCATCCGCGTTATCCACTACACATCTGCAACGCATCCGCTCCTTCCGCTATTCGTCCACTTCACTGTTCTCCCCTGGAAGCCTTGCAGATGTGTCATCTGCTTCCATCCGCTAGGCTTCCTACGAACATCCGCTTTATATCCCCGCTACATCCTCCCCACGTCCGTTCCTTTCCATTGTTGTCTGCTCTGTTTATGCAAATTTGGGGCACTTTTGAGAGCGGATAACAACGGATGGAAAATTTGCTCTTCCGCTGTGTCCTTTTTACATACGTTTTGTATCCGTCAGCCAGTGTGACCTAGCCTTTAGTTTAATGACACTGATAAAATTCTACCTAGAGTATCCTGAGAGGCACAAATGCTGTTATGAGGTTAATTTTGTGCCCATTATGTCTTTTGCAGAAATGTTTGCTCCATTTCTTCTATATAAAATTCAGAAGGATATTTCTGGCAGATGAAGTGTATATCTCATTGGAATAAAAGCAAATGAAGCCATCTCTAATAAGGTTGGGGTCTGTGATAGTTCTGTTGATGTTGATGTGAATGAGAAATGACATCTCGGTTTCTTGCATGGTCTGATTCCCATGTTGGAATTATAGTCCTGTTATTTTTTTATTGCTTGTGAACACATGTTCAGGGAGATAGTTGTCCATATGCAAGAATGTACCTGCCACTCAGTGCCCAAGCAAATGCAATGTCACTGCCCAGTATTGGCTCTAAATTATCAATAATGTGTTTGAGTGGTTTCATATATGATCTGTAGGTGACAATCAGTAGTGTTTATTTGTTCTATTTCTGTGGATAATCTTTCAACAAATCCATTCTGGGTCCTCTCTCTTTACTAATTAATCTTTATTCAGCATTTTCTTATCCCACTGTGATTTTCCAAATGCAACATTTGTTAGTGTTTGCAATCAGTTAATATACAAAACATCCCATACATTTTTGCCTCTTAGGCATAAGGAGTACCTTCAGGACAATAAGCAAGACAGAAGAACAACCACTGACAAAGTTCAATCCCCACCCATAGCTTCCTTTTCATTCACTTCCTTTTCATTCACTGTCCATGTTAAATGTTAGCTGATATTTGGAATAATGAAGCCTCAAAAACTTTGGGTGATGATAATAAAAAAAAAATCTGATATCAGATTTGATTTTTTCCTTTTAAAAGTGAAGCCCTCTTTCGAACCTCAGATGTCAGCCATGGAAGTCATTCTTTCACTTATTCCCATCCAAGTGCATGCCATGTCCTTGACCTTCAGAAGAATGTTGTTTAGATTAATCTACCACTAGCTAAGAATTGGGCAGTTTCTTTGGAACACTGACATCAGATGTAAAACTGCAATAAATTACAGCTGCTTTCATATTGCCCTAATATAATTTTGTAGGTTATTTTTCCAACATTTCATTCATTCAATAGCTTAGTGATAATATTAAATATTCTTTTTAAAACCTTGAGACTCTATCACAGTTCTGATCCAACATTTATCACTTGTTTTACTGAAGTATAGTTTAGTGATTGCACCATAATAAGACACTGAATATTCCACAACAGTAAAATACTACATAGGAAAAAATGTAAGCTCAAAGCTATTATCTTTTTACTATGATGACATTCCTGCAGTTACAAGGAGTTGGTATTTGATCAAAGCTGAAACATAACCAGGAAGACTAGGACAAGTTGAGCCATCTCATTGACAAAACTATTTCTTTCCAATGGATATTAAAGGAAGCTGGAAGGCATGTGTTTGAAAGAATAATCCATTCTAAAAACAGTCCTTTCTTTACTAAAATAACAACAAAAACATATCAATTAAGAAATTTTTCCTTGCTGTAGCTGAAGAGAAATTGTACTCAATTTCTCCTCTATATGCTACTCATTTCTTGGTTTACCTCTTTTTCAGATAGATTTTTTTTTAAAGGGAATATGTTATCTATCTATTGTGCAAATGAAATCAAACTCTTCCAGCACATATTTTTCCCACCATAATCAGAGCAAAAGTATCAAAATCCCATTTCGTCAATTCTAGTGCTATCTGTTGCATAAGTTTAATGTAATTGTTCTCTTTTAATGTACTACATCTTGATGTCAAATGTATCCCCAAGTACCTAAGCCCATGTCACACTGCCCAACGGATGCAAAAAGGACACAGCGGACAAGCAAAATGTTCCATCTGTTGTTATCTGCTCTCAAAAGGGGCAAAAATTTGCATAACCGGAGCGGATAACACGGACGCGTGGAGGACGCAGGACAGATGCAAAGTGGATGCGGAATGGAAGAGCAGCGGATGGAAGCAGATGGGAGCAGATGGCACATCCGCTAGGCTTCCGGGGGACCTCAGCAAAGCAGACGTGGAACGGAAAGAGCAGATGCAGAGCGGAAGCCTGGCGGATGAAGCGGATGCACAGCGGATGCACAGCGGATGCACAGCGGAAGCCTAATGGATGCCTGGCGTTAATTGTGCATGCGGGGAGGATGCATTGCGTCAGCCCCATGGATATAACGGAAGCAGCTCGGAAGCAGGTCGCCATTCAGAGGAAAGATCTGCTTCCAGACACATCGACTGCCTTGCCTATCCTGCCTGCATGTCTGCCTGCAAGCCTTGCTGCCAGCCTTGCTGCCAGCCTCCCTGCCAGCCTTGCTGTCTGCCTGTCTGCCAGTCTGCCTGCCAGCCTCCCTGCCAGCCTTGCTGTCTGCCTGCCAGCCTTGCTGCCAGCCAGTCTGCCTGCCAGCCAGTCTGCCTGCCTGCCTGCCTACAAGCCTTGGTGCCTGCCTCCCTGCCAGCCTTAGTGCCTGCTTTGGTGCCGGCCTGCCTGCCAGCCCTGGTGCCTGCCTGCCTGCCAGCCTGCCTGCCAGCCTGCCTGCCAGCCTTGCTGTCTGCCTGCATGCCACCCTTGGTGCCTGCCTGCCTACCAGCCTTCCTGCCAGCCTTGGTGCCAGCCTTCCTGCCAGCCTTGGTGCCAGCCTCACTGCCAGCCTTGCTGCCAGCCTTGGTTCCTGCCAGCCTCCCTGCCAGCCAGCAACCCCACAACCATGTGGAAGCACAGCAAGCCTCAGCCATCTGCTGCCAGCCCTGGCAAGAGGGACAGGGCTACCATCCCACCCCCTGGCCCTCACTCTGGTTCTGCTCGGGCTTCTGCAGCATGGGCTCGCTCTTCTGGGGCTGGCGCTTCTGCTGCTTCTACTTCTGGAGGAGCTGATGACAAGCACTCCAGCACAGGCCACCTCCACAGCACCTGGACCCTTCACCCCTGAGACTGAGCGACCAAGAGGAGTGCCAGAGACTCATTTTTGTTTTATAGCTTGTTGTTAATAAAGTCTATTTATGATTCACACATTTGCTTCATTTTTAATAAAGTCTTGGTGGAAACTTTTAGAAATGGTTTAAGCCTTTGCTTGCTTGTGGGATGGGTTAAGATAGCAGTGGGGTGGGCAGGGATACCTGAGGAATGAGCAGGGATACCTTTGGGATGGGTAATAGCTGTGGGATAGAAAAACCTCCAGCGCAAGCATAGTGGGACTGAATGGTCCACCCTCCCAGGTGCCACACCTATGGCCCTTTATTATCAATAATAATGTAATAATCATCCACACATGTCAACATAAACACAACTCTTTATTAAACTCCCTGTTCATTGTAGGCCCACCCAACATACATGGCCCAATCTCATCCGTGTGATGAGACAGGCTGAAGGAAGCATCCATTAAGCATCTACCATCCTGTCTTGCCACTCCACCACTCCAGCTGGGGAGTTGCACCAGCATCTCAGGAGGTTGTGCTGCTTCTTCCCTTCACGTGAGGCTCTGTTGGGGCCTTGCACATCCTCAGTGTCTGTCAGGTTTCGCCCTTGCCTCCATTCCCCAGGCTCCATGTCCCCATTGCCTTGCTGATGGTCCACGAGCCTGTCCTGTAACACTGGGTAGCGGGTGTGCATGAGATTGTGCAGGATGCAGCAAGCTTCCATGATCCTCCTCACGGTCTCTGGGCTATGCTGCATGTTGGTGAGAAGTACCTGGAACCTGTTGGCCAGGATGCCAAAGGCTTGTCCACCACCCGCCTTGTCCTGGATAACCTGGGTGTCAGCCGCTCCACAACTTCGTCAAACATGGCTGGAGGCATCCTCATGTAGTTCTGGAACGCCCGAGTCTCTTCGTTCCTGAGCTCCACCATTAGCTGGCTGTACAGTCCGTCCTCTGCTCTTCTGGTGAACAATCTTCAGACCCAGGCTCTTTTTGGCTGCCTCTTTTTCTTCTCGCAGTAGAGTTCACAGAGCCTGCAGATGGCTTCGCACTGTTGCAGAACGATGGTGGCTGCTGAAAGGACTTTGTTGCAATCCACGGTGGACATGACTGGATGCTGTGGAAGAGGAAGAGTCAGATGAAGGCTGCAGAGGTCTGCACCGCTGGGCTGCTATTCTGAAAGTGAGATGCAGATGAGTTGCTCCCCCTTTTTATAGGAAATATAGGTTTTCCGCTTGGCATCCTCTAGGCATCCTCTAGGCATCCTTAATATCCGAGATAGGTCCCCTCTGCGAATGTTTTTTCCATTTTAAATGCTTTGTTTCCGTGCTGCATCCGTGCTGCATCCATTTTGCATCCGTTCTGCGTCTGTTCTGCTTCCTCCCTGCGTTCGAGTGGATGCGAGTTGCGCAGATGCGTAATGGATGCAGAATGGACACATTGGATACATTTTCCACGCAAAAGTTTTTGGCAGCCCAAAACTTTCTGAGCGGATGAAACATCAATAGACAGATGCTGGACGGATAGAGAGGAAGCAAAACGGAGGCAGTGAGTACATCGCATTTTCCAACGGATGGCAAGCTTTTTTGTCCGTTTTACATCCTCTTTGCATCCATTGGTTCAGTGTGACATGGGCTTTAACCTTATTCATGACTTGAATTTTCAATACATCTGCCAATTCTTCTTTTTGTCTTAGTAACATATTCTTTGTCAAAATCTTTGTCTTATCTTTGTTTATTTTCAGGCCGGCCACCTTGCCATATGCCTCTATCTTTTCCAATAGTTTTGGTACAGTTTCTAGAGGGTCTTCTAAAATAAAGGCCAAGTCATCCGCAAAAGCTTGCAATTTAAATTCTTCCTTTTTAATTTTCATTCCTTTCATACTCTTTTCATCTCTAATGTTTTTATTTAATACTTCCAGAGTTAATATGAATAGCAAAGGTGATACTGAGCAACCTTGCCTTGTACCTTTTCTTATATTGTTAGAGTCTGTTAATTCTCCCTCTATCATTACCTTTGCCATTTGCTTATTATATATGGCTTGTATTGCTCGAATAAATTTTCTGGCAATTCCATTTGTTCCAATAATAATAACATGAAACTCCAGTTCACATTATCAAATGCCTTTTATGCATCTAAAAATATCAAAGCCATTTGTTTTTCAGGGTGAGCCTGATAATATTCCAAAGTGTCCAATATTACTCTCATATTATCTTTAATTTGTCTCTTTGGCAGAAATCCATTTTGGTCAGAATGAATGAAATTATTTAATTTTTTTTTTGAGTCTCTCTGCCAATATTGAAATGAAGATTTTATAATCTGCATTTAATAAATAAATGGGTCTATAATTCTTAATTTGTAATGGATCAGTCTCTTCTTTTGGAATAAGTGTAATATAGGCTTCTGACCATGTTTTAGATATCTTCTTCATTAGCATAACTTCATTCATGACTTCTAGCAATGGAGGGATCAGTGATTCTTGTAATGTTTTATAGAATTCTGCCGGAAGTCCATCTGGGCCTGGTGCCTTCCCATTATTTTGTTTCTTAAGTGCTTCGGTTAACTCCATCATGGTTATATTGCTTTTTAACATTTTTTCAATCTCTTTAGGAATCTTAGGTAGATTAGCATTCTGTAAATCTCAGTTTGTATGCTAACCATCTACCTGGTTTGTTTGCATCATCAAAATAATTCTGTTTAGCACTTCTAATTTTCTGTGCTAATTCTTCTTTCTCTATTAAACTCATTTTATGTTTAGCTTAATGCCTTTTTTCTGTGGCGTTTTCTGTAGTTCTTTTTTTAGTCTTTTATACTCATCTTCTAAAGCTTCCGTGGCTTGCCTTTTCCTAATGTTCCTTTTCCTTGTGTAGTCTATTATCAAGCCTCTAGCATATGCCTTCATTGTGTCCCATACGTTCTGGATTGAAGTATCTTCTTTTTTATTTTTTCTAAAGAAAAAAATCAATTCTTTCTCCATCAGCTGTATAAAATCCTTCTCCTTTAGAATAGTATTTTTTAACGTCCATCTCAATCTTCTTTTTTGTCATTTCCATTTAATTGTCATTGGATTGTGGTCTGCCCAAATACTTGTTTCGATATTTGTTTCTTGAATATGAGATATTAATTCTGTTGAAGTCCAAATCATATCTATTCTGGACCATATTAAATGTCTATTTGAGTAAAAAGTGTATTATTTGGTTTTAACATTTCTTTCTCTCCATATATCTTTTAAATTTATTTCATCTATCATTTTAAAAAAGAATTTGGGGAGAGTCTTCCTATTTTGCTTTGTTGTTGTTGTTATATAGTCCAGTTTATTTTCTACAATTCCATTGAAATCTCCCATCATAACTATATTGACATAGTCCAGTTCAATTATTTTCATGTGTAATTTTTTATAGAATTCTTCTTGTTTATCATTCAGAGCATAAATGGCAATCAAGAGTGTTTTCGTATTATGGTCCATTATTTCCACCATTAATACTCTTCCATCTTCAGTATGAAACAATTTTGCTTAAATGGTCTCTTTGATATATAAAACCACTCCTCTTTTCTTACAATGAGTCAAAGAAGTAAATATTTTCCCTAATTTTGGCTGTATGAACAATTGTTCATATTGTTTTTTAATATGTACTTCTTGTAGACAAATTATATCAAATTTTAATTTCTCTAATCTATGAAAAAATTTCCTTCTTTTAACAACTGAATTAAATCCATTTATATTCATTGTAATCAATTTTTTCTCTTCCATAATTATGCTTTATAATTAGGTTTGGCAGCTCTCGTATATCTTGGTTCACGTTGTTCTTTAATCTCCACCGATCCACCTACTGCGCCCTCTTCTTTTTCAGTCTCCATTTGGTTGCCTCGAAATTCAATTAGTGAAATCTCTTTTTCTGCCTCCTCTCTCCTTCCAAAAAATTCTGCATAAAATAATTCTGCTTTCTCGATTGAGTCAATTCTATGTCTCTGTTCTTGCCATGTAAACATTAACCCTTCTGAGATTAGCCATCTATAATTCACCTCTTTTTTCAATAACATTTTAGTCAAAAATCGATATTGTCTTCTCATCTTTCTCATTCTTCTGGGTATTTGCTTTAAAACCACAATCTCCTTGCCTTTGTATTTCAATGTTTTCTCTCTTACCACTTGTAATATTTGTATTTTAATGGCTCTTTTTGTAAATCTGATATGAACTTCTCTTGGTAGGTTATTTCTCATCGCATATCTTGTAAAAACTCGGTATACTTCATCTACTCCATCCATCATCTTCTCTTCTGTTATTTCCAAAGCTTCAGCCAATATTTCTATCATTATCTAAGATAGATTTTGTCCTTTTTCTTCCTCTATGTTTTGAAATCTGAGATAGAATTCTGATCTGTCCATCTCCCATTTCGGTATCCCACTTTTATTTTGTTCAACCACTGTTAATCTGATATCGATATCTCCAATCTTCTTGTCTCTTTGTTTATTTTCTTCTTCAATTTTTTGGAATCTCTCATCATACTTCACCATCATTTGTTGAATATTCTCCACATTTTCATCAGTTTTCTCTGTTCATTGCTCAATGTTTTCTATTCTCTTTTCAGTGGTATCTGATTTTATTTTAAGGTCTTGGATTCCTTGCATAATCATCTGTAGAGTCACTCTTTCTTGATCTTTATCTTGCTTTAACATTGTCTGAATTGAACGTTGTCCTCCAGATGGTAGGGAGGCAGATGTAGAAGTTGAGGAGCCAGAAGCTGTAAACTTCCTACTCCTTTTAAACAATTCAGGATCTTCAGATTCTTCTAAATCCTAATCCAATTATGAAATAGCCAATTATAATCCAAAATGAAAATAAGAATGGTAGAGAGAAAATCCCAATAATAATAATAAAAAGAAAAGGAGAAAAAAAATTCTTCAGGTTCTTCTTAACCTTAATCCAATCAGTAATTAGGTAGAAAGGAAGGAGAAGAATAAACAAAAAGTTTAAAAAGAGCAAAAAGTAAAAAAGAATTAAAAAAAAATAAAAGTAATTCTTCAGATTCTTCAACACCTTCATCCAATTGAGAATTTTCAAACAAAAAAAAAGCATATCGAGAAACAAAAAATCCCAAAGAAGAAAGGGAAAGAAAAAAATTTTTTTGAGGCTTTCCTTTTAAAATATAAAGCAAAGATTAAAATATCACAAAAATAAAGAAAAAAGAAAAAATGAACAGTACAGCTGGTAAGGGGGGGTGACCCAACTTAAGAAAATAAAAAAGACACACTGCACTTTATTTAATTATCCAAGGCTCTTGTCATAGCTCTCTCCAAACTTCAAAGACAAGTTTCAATTGTTGATAGAAATCCAGAAGAACACCTGCAGTAACACTTTTCCGTGCTCTTCCCTCTATCTTATCACGTAGCAATGTTCTTGAAAAAGAATTTCAGAGCTTTCTTTCTCAGCTTTCTCAGCTTCGTCTAAGATATTTTCAAGCCTCTAGCTGGCAGTGTTACAAAGTTTCTTTACTCTCACTCTCCCCCTCCTTTCCCGGACAAAATGTAATAAAAGTTTAAAAAAAAACAAAAAACCAAGTATAACTTAAGGGAGCCTCTAACCTAAAATATTACAAAGTCAAAAAAGAAGAGAAAAAATATATATAAATCGAGAAAAAATCAGTCCAGTTAGCAAATGCAGAATCACGATAGAAGTCCAGCCATGAGAAAAAAAAAAAATAAAGCAAAGCCTTACTTTGACACTTCTGTTTAAAAACCGCCGCTTATTCAGTTCTGTCAAAACTTTTATGGATTTCCCCTTAGGGTGTCCTTTGAAGTCCTTTTAAATCTTAGAATAATAAAAGAACAATTCTCACCAGACCGACACACTTTCTCTTTCAACCTGTTCCATTCGGAGCTGTCCCAACTTCAGCAGCTTTGGTGGCTGCCTCTCTGCCGCTGGCAAAAGGGCTTCTCCTGGATCAACCAGGGACTTTGCGATATCCCTGGGATCTACAGGACGTGCCCTTCACTATCACCATCTCTTTGGGACGGTTTAGGTTCGTTTGGACCATCCAGGGGAAAAGATATCGGCTGCAATCTCAGACCTCTAAGTATCATCGCGACTTATGCAGTATTGTCGTGACGCCAGCTCCTCCCCCCCATGCTTTCCCATTCTCTTCAGAGGGTGAAAAATGCATTCTCCAAAGTTTCCAGGCTTCATGAGACTCAGAGCTGCCTAAGATAGACATTTTGAAAAATATTTATAATTATGTAAGTTTTATTTACAGAAGTTAATAAAAAAAATAAATAATTTATTATTGTTTGTTATGAATGGTTTCTCTTTTGCATGGAGTGGGCTGGGAATGATACTGCAGAGTCAAGTTTTACATTTTCTAAATTTTTGACACACTAAGCCCAAAAGGTTCACCATCACTATTGTACAGTATATAAACACCATCAGAAAGGATACATGTGTATCAACTTTCAACAGCTGATTCTGTATAATGCATTCTAAGAATAAACTTCACCTCAGATTCAAACAACTGCCTTGCCTCTTTTTTATTCCATCTTTTTATGTCTAGCTCGCTCTATCTATCTATCTATCTATCTATCTATCTATCTATCTATCTATCTATCATCTCGAACTGTAATTTTAAGAACTTCTACTATTTCTATTGAAACACTATGTTATAATAAAAATGCATCACTGAAAGACAGGTAAAGTTGTTTTCTGGTTGCAAGGAAGCTGTGGAATACTTGTGAATCTCTCCTTTCCTCTCTTCTCCTTTCTTCATAGAGAAAAACAGCCAGCAAGAAAAACTGAGAAAAGAACAAAAAGATAAGATATTGCTATAATGTTTTCCTGCTGTCCATGACATAGAAATAAAAATGCACTATAAGTTTAATTTATGTCTAATAATTTAAGGTGATGGTGTCAACAAAATAACTTATGACTAACAGAGAAGCAGAAGTGTAAGGAAGAATGCAAGTGACAAGAATAGTGATCAAACAAATAATTAATCCTTCCTAGATTTGGACTGACATTTGGCAGAATGTAAAGTTATTATTTAGAAAATGGAGGGATGCTGAAGTCCCAGGGGTGGGATGAAGTACAGACTATTTATTATTACAATACCATAAACTATGCCTATGTTGTTGTGATCTAAGAAACAGTGGGAAGGATGTTAAAAGCAACCCTGATAATTGGAACCAAAAAAAAAAAAAAGTATGACGATCGTACCTCTCAATATCCCCTGCTATACTTCTATGTTCAAATGTAAAATGAAAGCAGGAACATTCTAATTTGTTTTTCAAATAGGATTATTTCTGGAAGCCATATTGATTGAATGCAATGCAGTTCTGCAGCATGTTGATCAACAATTAAATGAGCAAATGCTTTTTTTCTCAGCTTGTTCGGCTGCATATGAATTTTTGTGTTTTATGGCCAGAATAGTAAGAGTCTGTAAATAGGTTGTATTAGATAGTAGCCATGCAGGGAAAGGCTCAAGTTAACTGTGCTTTCCTGGATTACTGGGATAATCCAGAATAGTCAGCTAATACAGTAAATACAAAAGGTAACAATTACAACTATGAACAAAACACTTTAAATAAAACTAATTTGGTCAAACTATCTTGATCACCATCAAACACAATTACTCAAATTTAATTTCTGTCTGGTCAGGGGTAATTTTGAACAGTTTACCACATTATTTCTAAAAAATATGATAGATTTTCTAAAAGACAGTATAGGTTCTTAAAACTATTTCTTAAGAGAAACCAATTCCAGACAATAAGGATTGACCTGCTGCTGTTCAACTTGTATCAGGAAAATTCAGTAATCTTGTTGACTGAGACAATTTTATGCAGCTATAACCATGGTCACCAAAGGCAGAATTCTTAAAATCTATCATTTATTCCCCTGTCTATAAAGTGTACCTTTTTCTAAGTACTAGTTTTATAATCTTGTAACTGATAACATTAAATAAAATCAATCTTCCAAGCACAAATCACATTCTGACTCTAGACAACTAATTTCCTGTTGGCTTTCATTTAAAAATTAGAAAAAAGTAAGCCTAAACATAAAACAAAGACTAATGTTTTCTTTTTCATTATTCTTTTACACCACCAAGAAGGCATGCAAGATCAAAAAATTTAATCTGGAATTTTGAATCTACTGCCAATGTTCCTCTTTGACTGTAGATGCCAATCAAAAATAGTTTAAACAGATACTGCACTGAAAAGAATGGAATTATTTGTTATCTTCACTATTTAGTGTCAGTGTAATTCCATTATATTGTTCTGCCAATGGCTGATTACTAGCTCATTAAATATATTTTATTACTATTTATTAAGCTTCTAGACTGTTTTGCTAGGAGAGATAAATATAAATATTTTAATAATGTAAGCATTCCCATCTTCTTCTGTGTAACTATGAAAAAATGAAACTTCCCTTTGCTAATACAATGTGATGTCAACAGAACAGGGAAAAATTTACCTATATGCTGTGACAAAGGGTTGATCACAGTATACTTTGTAAAAAGGAATTAGATTTATTCATTAATTCATACAATTTATGCACCATCTCAATCCTCCTTGACTCCTTAGTATTGTGTTATAGTCCTGCTCCCTAGGACAATAAAGTACATAGATCCTTTAAATGTTCTGTACGAATTGTTCAGATATTTGAAGATCGCTACTGGATCTCCCCTGAGTCTATTTTCTGTAGGTTAAACATGCCAGACCTTTTAACTATTCTTCATAATACTTGGTTACCCGACTCTTCACCGTCTTGGTAGCAATCTTTTGATCATTCTAATATGGCGCTGCCTTTCCCAAGATATGGTGCCTAAAACCGTACACATTGTTTCAAATAATGTCTGATCAGGTTAAAATAGAGTTGATCAATTCCTTCTCATTATGTTTTTATTAGTGCATCCCAAGATAGCATTTGCTTTCTAGCAGCTGCATCAGTTTGTTGGCTCATGTTTAACTTATAGTGACAAAGACATCAAGATCTTTTTCATATAGACTGTACTATTGCCAAGCCAGCTCTTCCCTATTCTATATTTGTGCCTTTGTTTCTTCCCAGATGCAGAAATTTATATTTCTCCCTTTTTATTTCAGTCCAAGTCTGCTTAAAGCTTTTTGAATCTTTTCTCTTTTTATTTAAAGTGTTAATCATCTAGATTTGTATCATCTGTAAACTTAGTATCACCTTTCTACATTGAGCAGCAAAAGACCCTGGACAGAACTCTTCAGCATTCTACTTGATACTTTACTTCAGGCTGAAATGGAATCAATAATAAGTGTTTGGATCCAATCATTCAGCCAACTGTGAGTATAAGTAACAGTATTCTCATCAAGTTTATATTTCTTGAACAACGAGTCATTCTGTTTGAAAGTTTTTCTGAGATTTAAAAACATTATATGTATGACATTCCCTTGATCTATTATTCTATCAAGTCTAATCAGATGATGAGATGGCATGATTTCTTTGTGGCATAACTATTAATAGCTAAACTTCTTTTTTCTTTCTGATACAAGATAGACACATTAAGATTAAGGTTAGGATTTTTCTCTTCAGCATTGTTTAGATCACTGTATATACTCATACTGTCCTATATACATTTCTCCCATGTTTCCCTCTGCAATAGGTCATGTTGCAGGAATTTGTCATTCCTCATAGATACTTTCTCCTTCTGATTCCAAGCCACTAAATGTGATTCCTCCATTATCTGCCCTTGTTCAGATTCTGTTATCAAATTATCTTTTCCACTTACCCTGCAAATTAGGTGTATGCCTATTGCTTAACATTATTATAATTGTTAACGTGTTAGCTTACAAATGTCAGTAAACTGGTATCTGTTAAAGAGCTCTATAAGAATCTATAGACTATTGACTATAGTGATTAAATATTATATGATTATTTGATTGCATTGTATCCATTAGCTTCAACATTATGCAATAACATGCACATATTAAATTCTATGCCTGTTCAGTGACCTATAGTATCCAATAACAATAAAATTGATGCTCCAAGAAGCTCCATTTGTTAGAGAAGTAAGAGTGAAACAGAAAAATAATTTGTATGTAGGAGAAATAGGGGACTTATTGAAAAATATACTGTACAACAAGAAGAGGTAAGGTCAACAAGGAATTGGTAGTAAATGAATGTGGATTGAATGCAAAAGTGAGTAATCAATATGAAATCATCATGTTAGTTTAGTTGCAAAAGAGAATATGTAAGAATCCAATTGTAAAATAAATGTATGTTGAAACAGTGAACTCGTTGAAAAGAAAGGGAGAATGCCAAGACAATTATGGATGGATAGAACTGATAAAACAAACCCAGAGTGATAATTTAAAAGAATAATATGGATACATATATACAAGTAACAAATAAGTTTGGGGCTAAATAGTTTACTCTTTTCAGTTTATTAAATCAAGTTTTTACTGTACTTTCTTTAGCTTAGTATGTTTTACTTCTTTAAGGCTAGGTCACACTGGCTGACGGATGCAAAACGTATGTAAAAAGGACACAGCGGATGAGCAAATTTTCCATCCGTTGTTATCCACTTTCAAAAGTGCTCCAAATTTGCACAAACAGAGCGGACAACAATGGAAAGGAACAGACGTGGGGAGGATGTAGAGGGGATGTAAAGTGGATGTTCGTAGGAAGCCTCACAGATGGAAGTGGATGATACATCCACAGAGCTTCCGGGGGAGAACAGCGAAGCGGATGCGTAGCAGAAGGAGCAGATGCGTAGCGGAAGGAGCAGATGACGCAGACCTATAGGATTCCTAGCAGATGCCTAGCGGATGCAAAGCATTCACTGCGCATGCGGGGAGGATGAATTGTGTAAGCTCCACAGATATAAAAGAAGGCAGCTCGCAAGCAGTCACCATTCAGAGGAAAGACCTGCTGCCATAAACATCTTGAGAGAACACCATGGGGAAGAAGAGGAAGCCTGTGCCTACTCCTGCCAGCCCTGGCAAGAAGAACAGAACCACCATCCCACCCCTGGCGCTGACTCTGAAGCTGCTGATGCTTCTGCTGCTGCTGGGGGTGCTCCTGGTGTTGCTGCTGCTGGTGCTTCTCCTGCTGCTGGTGGTGCTTCTCTTGCTGCTGGTGGTGCTTCTCCTGCTGCTGCTGCTGCTGCTTCTCCTGCTGCTGCTGCTCTGATGGACCAGCCCCAAGGCCCTCAAAGCCCTGCTGCCAAAGGCCCTGAAGCCCCTACCAGAGGGAGGAAGAGGCAAAGCAAAGAGAAGGGGGAGAGGAAAGAGTACTCCATTTCCGAAGACCATGAGGAGGAGGTGCTGGAATGGCTAAGGGAGAACGAGTACCTGTGGAAAAAGGACCACAGGCTCTATCACGACACCAAGGGGAAGCAGGCAATGTGGAGAGAGAAGGCGGAGAGCCTGGACTACACTTCAGATGTACTCCTTGGGTGGTGGAAGCACATGCACACCTGGTATGGCAAGCTGCACCTGAAGAAAGCCGGGCAGGCCGCTGTCAAGCTCACTGACCAGGAGACCTATGTCATGGCCAGGTGCAGCTTCCTGGAGGGTGAGATCTGCCACCGAGGAGCAGCCCCTCTGTCAACCCTCTCCTTCAGACAGCCCACAGAGAGCCACTCCTCTTCCAGCCCGGAAACAGCTACAGTGTCCAGGCAGGTGTCTTTGGAGGGCTCCATGACAGAACCCCCCCCCGACAGCTGCACTCCCCATGCCAGAGGACGTGGAGGATCCCCTGTCTCAGATGGAGCAAGAAGAAGCAGCCACCAGAGACCAAGCCACACCCACACCCAGCTCCACCTCCACAGAAAGCAGGCAGAGAGGCAGACAGGAGGGACAGAGCCACACTGTCCTCTTGGAGATCAGGGACACAATCATAGCCAGCACAGTTCTCCTCTCCCAGATGGTCCACTTCAACATTCCATCCTCTAACCGCAAACCCTTCATCACGTATGTGAGCCAAACCCTCATGGACATGCTGGAGGCCCAGTACCAGGCGATGAAGGAGAGGATCACAGCTCTTCTGCACCACCCTCCAGGCCCAGCTGAACTTGCTCCTACCCACTCCGGTCTGCTCCTCCACCCCAGGCAATGTCACAGCCCTTCAACGGATTTCAGCAGCCCCTCGCCTACCAAGCCTACCACTACCAGGTCTTCCCAGAGCAGAGGCAGCCCTTCCCAGTCCAGGCCCAGGTTCATCGCACACCACAGATGCCACAGGCACCTCAGCTGACCCAGCTGCAGACCAGACAGCCCCACTACACTCCTTCTTCCTCTACCCCACAGCCAAGCCCTTCCTCAGAACATCTGCCATCAGTCTTGGGCCTCACATCCCAAGTACTTGAAGAAGGTCCTCTCAACCTCACGGGACTGAGTCAGTTCTCTGAGAGCTTCCTGCACACACCATCTCCTGTTGTACTCTTGGGGCCAGGCACCCCAATGGTGGCTCAGATCAGCACTCCAGCAACAGCCACCTCCACAGTCCCTGGCCCCTTTACATCTGAGACCATGGGCACACCTCAGAGTGACTGAGAAGAGTGCCAGAGACTGAGTTGTTACCTGCTCACTTTATCTTTGCTTAAGACACTTTACTTGGGTCATTTTGCTTTTTAATAAGGTCATATAGTTTGTTATTAATAAAGGTTATCTTTGCTTCACACACTTGGTTCATTTTTTTTTACTTAATAAAGTATTGGGGAAAACTTTGAAAAAAGGGTTAAGCCTTTTCATGCTTGTGGGATTGGTAAGGATAGCTGTGGGATGGGTAGCTGTGGGATGGGTAAGGATAGCTGTGGGATAGATAAACCTCCAGTGCAAGCATAGTGGGACTGTATGGTCCACCCTCCCAGCTTCCACACATATGGTCCCTTATTATCAATAACAATTTAATCATTGATCAACACATTTCAACATAAACAAAACTCTTTATTAATGCCCTATTCATTGTAAGGCCACTCAACATACATGGCACAATCTCATCAGTGTAATGAGACAGGCTCAAGGAAGCATCCATTAAGCATCTACCATCCTGTCTTGCCACTCCACTGCTCCAGCTGGGGAGTTGCACCAGTGTTTCAGGAGGTTGCGCTGCTTCTTCCCTTCACATGAAGCTCTGTTGGAGCCTTGCACATCCACAGTGTCTATCAGGTTACGTCCTTGCCTCCCTTCACCAGGCTCCATGTCCCCAGTGCCTTGTTGATAGTCCACAAGCCTGTTCTGCAACACTAGTTAGCGGGTGTACATGAGATTGTGCAGGATGCAGCAAGCTTCCATGATGCTCCTCACAGTCTGTGGGTGATGCTGCATGTGGTGAGAAGTACCTGGAACCTGTTGGCCAGGATGCCAAAGGCATTATCCACCACCCGTCTTGCCCTGGACAACCTGTAGTTGAAGATCCTCTCTTCACGGGTGAGGTATCTTGAAGTGTAGGGCTTCATGAGGTAGCTTCTGAGGGAGAAGGCATCATCACCCACGATGAAGTAGGGCACATCTTGTGTGTCATTGGGTAGGGGGTCTGGATCTGGGAAACCCATGATGAGGTTGCATTCCAGCCCACCCTTGAGGTCACTGGCGTTGTATATCTGGGCATCTGAAGATGACCCGTTATCTGAAGCATCGATGTACATGAACTTGTAGTCAGCATCAACCATGGCAAAGAGGATGATGCTGAAGAAGCCCTTGTAGTTGAAATAATTGGACCCTGAGTTGGGTGGAGCTTTGCAGGCCATGTGGTTCCCATCTATGGCTCCAACGGTGTGGAGAAAGTTCTACCTCTGATACCACTGCTCTGCAACTTTCCTCCAGCCTTCTTCAGTGGTGGGACACAGGAGGAGCTCCTCCATGTATTCTTCAATGATGGCATGCACCACTTCTCTGACCACAATACTGATGGTGTTGTGTGGCACCCTCCAGGCATACTTCATGTTTCTGTATGTGGTTCCAGAGGCCAGGTGGCGCAGAGTGAGTGCCACCTTCAGCCAAGGGTCCAGGCTGGGACGGACGTTGATGCTTGGCTTGGTCAACTCAGATGCTCCACAACTTCGTCAAACATGGCTGGTCGCATCCTCATGAAGTACTGGAATGCACGAGGGTCTTCATTCCTCAGCTCTACCATCAGCTTGTCATAGAGTCCAAACTCCACTCTTCTCCCGATCCATCTTCGGACCCAGACAGCTCTTGGACGTCTCCTTCTCCTTGCATAGAAAAGGTAAAACAGTCTGAAGAGGGCTTGGTTCTGGTGTTGAATGATGGCGGCTACCAAAAGGAGTGTGCGATGATCAATGGTGGAGGTCAATGGATGATGTGGAAGAGCAAGAGCAAGGCTGAAGAGGTCTGCACACCAGGGCTGCTGGACTGACAGTGAGATCCAGGTGATTTCCTCCCCCTTTTTATAGGAAATGTCGGTTTTCCGCTAGGTGTCCTTCCACATACTCTAGACATCCTCCAGACATCCTAAATATCCGAGATACATCCCATATGCGAACGTTTTGTCCGTTTTAATGCTTTATATCCGAGCTGCATCCGCTTTCATCCTTTCTAAGTCTGTGCTACTGACGCTGTGTAGACGTTCCATGTACCTTTCGCTTCCTCCCTCTTTCCTCTTTCTGCTGGAGCAGATGTGAGTTGCGCAGATGCCCAGAGGATGCCGAGAGGATACAGCGGACGTGTAATGGATGACAATGGACATAGAACGTTTGTTGCCCATATGTGTCGTGGATGTAGATCGTATGCAGTGGAAAGTTCATCCGCTCAAAAAGTTTTGTGTAGCTCAAAACTTTTTGAGCGGATGAAATAGCAGTAGACAGATGTTTGATGGATAGAGCATATGAACGACGTATGCAGTGACTACACAACAGATGCATCACGTTTTCCAATGGTTGGCAAGCTTTTTTTAATGTTTTACATCCTCTTTGCATCCTTTGGTGCAGTGTGACATGGGCTTTACTGCATGATGCATCACTTTGCCCACCTTAAAAGAGAATGACATGATGGGTATGTATTTATGTTGTTTATCATAAAGACGCTTTTAAAAACAAAATGCTAGTATAAAGTAGAACCTTCTTTTCTGGACATCTTGAAATTACTTGCACCAATAAAAATATCAGAATAAATGATATATTGATTTTAAAAGGAGACTCAATTTTTGTCACATGGAAGAAGGTTAAATTGCTTCCAGTGAATGAACTGAAAATTACTCTACTTCTATGCTTAGTAGCAGAAAATTGCTTAGAACTTAATTTGCAAATGTTACAGTGTATTTTTCCCTAACCATAATGACTATGAAATATTTTTGGTAGATATGGGATGAATAGGAAATAAACTTTCTTGTATTTCTGTAACTAGGAAAGCAAAATAATGTACAGTAATTAGAAAAGCTTGCTTCTCATTTACTGTGGAATGAAATAACAAAAAAAATATTTAGATTGGATTTATATAAAGAATGTGTATAAAATATGGGAGGATACTGCATGAGTTGCGACTTATGTAAAATCCTGAAAGTCTATGTTATCATTTGAGGTCAGAAAATTATGCTGCTGGATAACTGTGGTTCAGCCAGAAATAATATTTTACTTCAAATGCAGAATCTGCTAGAATTCTGTACTGCTTATTTGCTTTCATTAAACACACCCACTAAGAAACATTTCTAGCTTTCACAGATGCAGAGAAAAGCTTATAACTGGCAGGCTGTGTTTTCTTAATTATAAATTCAACAATGTTCTCAGTGTTCAAGTTTCTTGCCATGCAAAGTCTAGTATAAATCCCTTTTTTATTCCTGCTCTCATATTCTACACAACTTTGTCCGACATGATGTCCTCTAGATTTCTTAAAATAACAAACTTCAGAATTCTTAACTTGCATCATTCAATTTATCTAAAGGTGCCTGAGTAGGTGAGGCGGTTTGGAAGCTCTTCTCTTAACCAGCATTAATATTGTGGTGTTGTTGTTGTTTTCTTGATTTATTTTAACCTGCAAGCTCGCAACTAATTTATAATATTTTTTTGAAAACAAAATCTGCCTATGCGAGACATAGGAATGTGATACATTAGTTATCCTCCAATTAAGAGAAGCTGTGATCTTCCTTGTTTGAAAGTCTCCCTTCTTTTTCTCATACCTGGCAGTCATGTCTTTTGTACTGTCTCAACAAACTTATGAACTTAATGTCATAATATTTCAATCTAATCAAAATTTGTATATATAAAAGGATTGTTCAGGGTCTTTTTGTTATCTGGCCTATTTTGAGGTTGGCCCTCCTCACCCCTCTCTAAAATATCCATTCAGATGTATGGATGAATACTTTCATTGGAACAGATAGCTTAATGACTATCATATCTATCCCATCTTTTCTTCTAAACCATTGTACCATGTCTTAATTAATGCCACAGAAGCATAGAAATTTCTCAAAAAACAGCATGGTCACTTGAATGTTCCTTTCCTGGGAAAAGACTACATATATATTATCAACCATTGCTATTTGACAAGACCATGGCAGTTCAAGGACAAAATAACATTTTTGGAAGTACAGTAAACACTAAGATAAACTTCCATATCTGGTACCATGGGAAGAGATCAGCAATATACATTTACATAATTGCATCCTTCTCTTTTTGTTATGTGATGTATTATGAAATTGCAATGTCAGTATTTTGCAATACATTTTTGTCTTCTGGAAAAAGAAACTAAGGAGGTCTTTGGGGTACATATTTATTTCCTTCCTAAAGGCTTAAAATGACCTGAAATTCTGCCACCAAAGTTTAGCAACTGAATTTGACACTGCAAGGCTATGCTCTTTTAAAGATTGAAGAAAAGGCAGCATCTCTCATTCCCACCTTGAAAACCCATCCAAATATAAAATCAGGAGGCTGAAAATTTGATTCATGATATCCCTAAAAGAACACCTGCAGCCTTTTGGAAAGTTATGAGGGTGAATCTTCCATTAAAGCCCATGTCAAACTGAACCAACAGATGCAAAGAGGATGTAAAACGGACAAAAAACCTTGCCATCCGTTCGAAAACGCGACGTACTCACTGCCTCCGTTTTGCTTCCTCTCTATCCGTCCAGCATCCGTTTATTGATGTTTCATCCGCTCAGAAAGTTTTGGGCTGCCTAAAACTTTTGTGCAGAAAATGTATCCAGTTCGTCCGTTCTGCATCCGCTAAGCATCCGCTACGCATCCATTACGCATCCGTTACGCATCCGTTACGCATCCGTTACATATCTGCTATATCCGCTAGGCATCCATTCCGCATCCGCATAACTCCATCCGCCCGGATGCAGGGAGGAAGCGGAACGGATCCAGAACGGATGTCTAGCGGATGCAGAACGGAAACAAAGCGTTTAAAACAGAAAAAACGTTCGCAGAGGGGACCTATCTCAGATATTAAGGATGTCTACAGGATGCCTAGAGGATGCCTAGAAGATGCCTAGCAGAAAACGTATACTGCCTATAAAAAGGGGGAGCAACTCGCCTGCATCTCACTTTCAGAAAAGCAGCCCAGCGGTGCAGACCTCTGCAGCCTTCATCTGCCTCTTGCTCTTCCACAGCATCCAGTCATGTCCACCGTGGATTGTAACAAAGTACTTTCGGCAGCCACCATCATTATGCAAGAGTGCGAAGCCATCTGCAGGCTCTGTGAACTCTACTGCGAGAAGAAAAGGAGCCACCCAAAAAGAGTCTGGATCCGGAGATGGTTTGCCAGAAGAGCAGAGGACAGACTGTACAACAAGCTGATGGTGGAGCTCAGGAACGAAGACACTCGGGTGGTCCAGAACTTCATGAGGATGCCTCCAGCCATGTTTGATGAAGTTGTGCAGCGGCTGACAACCAGGTTGACCAAGGCAAACACCAGCTTCTGGCCCAGCCTGGAACCTGGGCTCAAGGTGGCACTCACTCTGCACTACCTAGCCTCAGGGACCTCCTACAGGAGCATGCAGTACGGCTGGAGGGTGCCATCCAACACCATCAGCATTGTGGTCAGAGAAGTGGTGCAGGCCATCATCGAAGTATACAAGGAGGAGCTCCTCCAGTACCCCTCCACTGAAGAAGGATGGAAGAAAGTTGCAGAGCAGTGGTATCAGAAGTGGAACTTACCACACACCGTTGGAGCCATAGATGGCAAGCACGTGGCCTGCAAAGCTCCAGCCAAATCGGGCTCCACTTATTTCAACTCCAAGGGCTTCTTTAGCATCATCCTCTTTGCCATGGTCGATGCTGACTACAAGTTCATGTACATCGATGCTTCAGGCAACAGCTCATCTTCAGATGCCCAGGTATACAACGCCAGTCACCTCAAGGAGGAGCTGGAATGCAACCTCATCGTGGGCTTCCCAGATCCAGAACCCCTGCCCAACGACACACAAGATGTGCCCTACTTCATCATGCGGGATGACGCCTTCTCCCTCACAACCTACCTCATGAAGCCCTACACCTCCAGACTCCTCACCCGTGAAGAGAGGATCTTCAACTACAGGCTGTCCAGGGCAAGGCGGGTGGTGGAGAACGCCTTTGGCATCCTGGCCAACAGGTTCCAAGTACTTCTCACCACCATGCAGCATTGCCCAGAGACCGTGAGGAGGATCGTGGAAGCTTGCTGCATCCTGCACAATCTCATGCGCACCTGCTACCCAGTCTTGCAGAACAGGCTCGTGGACCTCCAGCAAGGCAATGGGAACATGGAGACTGGGGAATGGAGGCAAGGGCAAAACCTGATCAACACTGAGGATGTGCAAGGCCCCAATAGAGCCTCACATGAAGCGAAGAAGCAGCGCAACCTCCTGAGACAATGGTGCAACTCCCCAGCTGGAGCAGGGCAGTGGCAAGACAAGATGATAGATGCTTAATAGATGCTTCCTTCAGCCTGTCTCATCACATGGATGAGATTGGGCCATGTATGTTTGGTTGGCCTACAATGAACAGGGCGTTTAATAAAGAGTTGTGTTTATGTTGACATGTGTGGATAATTATTACATTATTATTGATAATAAAGGGCCGTAGGTGTGGCACCTGGGAGGGTGGACTATACAGTCCCACTATGCTTGCAGTGGAGGTTTATCTATCCCCCAGCTATTACCCATCCCACAGGTATCCCTGCCCATCCCACAGCTATCTCAACCCATCCCACAGCTATCTTAACCCATCCCACAAGCATGCAAAGGCTTAAACCATTTCTAAAAGTTTCCAGCAAGACTTTATTGAAAAAAAGAAATGAAGCAAGTGTGTGAATCAAAACTAGACTTTATTAACAAAAAAAAAGGAGAAGGCGGAGCTACGTCTCGGTGTTACAGCTGCGATCTCGGGGCTCTGAGATCTCAGCTGATATTTTTGCCTCTGGTCGGTTCTAACGGACCTAAACCGTCCCGTAGAGACGGGGATTGTGAAGGGCACAGTCCCAGGATCCCAGAGATATCGCAAAATCTCTGGTTTGATCCGGGAGAAGCCCTTTTGCTGGAAGCGGAAAGACAGCCTCCAAAGCTGCTGAAGTCGGGACAACTCCGGAAAGAAAGGGATTTAAATGAGCGTGTATCGGTTGGGTGAGAAATTCTTTTGCATTATAAATTGATTAAGACTTGAAAGGACATCCTGAACAAAGAAGAAATCTGTGACTTTATTTTTGCTTGACTGAACCTTGGTGGAGCGGCATTTAAGTGATGTCAAATTGAGACTTGGATTTTTTTTTCTTATTTTCTTTGAGGACTTTAATGTGACTTTGTAGGTAACCGGATTGAATTTTCTCTTATATATATTTTT
>BLBF01000010.1:37591269-37614845 GCA_015471245.1 Laticauda colubrina | reverse complement strand
AAAAATATATATAAGAGAAAATTCAATCCGGTTACCTACAAAGTCACCTTAAAGTCCTTAAAGAAAATAAGAAAAAAAAATCCAAGTCTCAATTTGACATCACTTAAACGCCACTCAACCAAGGTTCAGTCAAACATAAATAAAGCCACAGATTTCTTCTTTGTTCAGGATGTCCTTTCAAGTCTTAATCAATTTATAATGCAAAAGAATTTCTCACCCAACCGATACACGCTCATTTAAATCCCTTTCTTTCCGGAGTTGTCCCGACTTCAGCAGCTTTAAAGGCTGCCTTTCTGCTTCCAGCAAAAGGGCTTCTCCCGGATCAAACCAGAGATTTGCGATATCTCTGGGATCCTGGGACTGTGCCCTTCACAATCCCCGTCTCTACGGGACGGTTTAGGTCCGTTAGAACCGACCAGAGGCAAAAATATCAGCTGAGATCTCAGAGCCCCGAGATCGCAGCTGTAACACCGAGACGTAGCTCCGCCTTCCCTTCAATAATTATTGATAATAATTATCAGATATTCTAGGAATTATTCTAGGGATTCCACAAACAACAGCGTGTCCTCCATTTTCTTTACCAACAATTGGTATTCACTTCAAATTCACATATTTTATTTAAACTAGATTCAGGTCCAACTAGATTCAGGTCCAACTCCATTCAAATGTTTAAAATGATAGGAAATGGAGTTCAATCTGCAATAATTATTTCACACAGGCAAATCACCAGCTGATGTTGCTGTTATCAAGTGATTTTCTCATTTCTATTATTATTATATTATGTTCATGATGATTTATTTCATGTATTAATTAAATTGATACATTAATGTTGCCATATTAGAATGTTAATGTATCAATTGGTTGGTTGCGTTGACTCATATTAACAATCCCAAAATAGAAGTGACTGTTTACCTTAAGATGGAATTTTTTGGGGTTTTTACACAGATCACTAGCCAAATATTCTTATGAAAATAAGAATTGTAAGAAAATAAGAATTGTAAAAATAAGTGTTCCAATATTTGAGGGACTGCCACAAAGAAAAGAGGATCAACTATTTTCCAAAGCACCAGAAGGCATTACAAGAAACAATGGATGGAAACTTATCAAGGAGAGAAGCAACCTAGAACTAAGGATAAATTTCCTAAAATTGAGAACAATTAACCAGTGCTTGCCTTCAGAAATTTTGGGTGGTCCTTCACTGGAGGCCTTAAGAAGAAACTGGATATCCATTTGTCTGAAATGAAATAGGGTCTCCTGCTTGAGCAGTGGATTGGGTTCGAAGATCTCCAACATCCCTTCCAACTCTGTTATTCTGTTATTCTATTATATGATGGAGAGGCTAAAGCAAACTATGAGTGGACCTCGAGGCACATAGGGGAAGAGATATCTATTTTCTATCTGATACTATTTTCATCCTCTTCACATTTCTTCTCTGTCTCCTAAGCAACAAGCTGCAGTGAAAGAACAGATAGCTCTTATCAAAGGCTTGAAGTGCCTTCTTGTGTAGTAGTTTTGAAATTAGGCCAGGGGCCAAGTGAATCAGGCCTAAGAATGAAGGCTAACTTTTAAGATTTTTTTTTCTCAGATTAGTAGTAGAGTTCTGTCTGCTTTAATACACTGTAGTAATATTGAAAGTATCACTTGTGCATGGGGGGGGGGGGTTGCATACAGGTATATGCCTACGTATATAGATATGTTTCCCTATGTATGAGCATACTGATTCATATTATAGTTAAGGAGCTACAAATAGCTTCCTCTATAATCCTTTATTGGGCCTTGCATGAATATGGTAATTGAAAATGGAACAGGAACCAAAGGATAAAATAAAACCCCACAAATATGCTCAGCTTTTTTCCAAATGACACATTGAATGAATGGAAATATGTTCTCAGCATTGCAAAAGAAATAGCTACTGTTGTCCAACCTTAACTTGGAATCACAGTTACAAATAGAACACAGACTTTCTCCTCTTGCTGTGTGGTTTCATGCAGAAGAAATTCAAGATTAGGCAAGTATAAAAATGCATGCCCACCAAATGAGGCCACATATATGAGACATTTCCTTGCTCAAATGATCTACCAATAATTTATAGTTACTCTTTCTTTCTTTCTTTCTTTCTTTCTTTCTTTCTTTCTTTCTTTCTTTCTTTCTTTCTTTCTTTCTTTTTTCCTCTCTTTCTTCAGCTTGATTTGTGCAGGAGCATCGATATAGCCAGAGCAAAGCTTTATTCATTACATGGAACTGTTGCTGTCTTTCTCAGTGCCAAAATTTGTTTTTCATAGAGAAAGGGAGTGTTAACTTTTAAAAATGCCATAGCAGATAAAGCTCACAACCTCTTTTGTGATTTACACCTTTCACTGGTGTTATGTTTACAATTTCATGTGAAGAAAGATTAACTGAAAAGAACATAAGATGAAAAAGAAATTTATGAAAAATTTGAGAAATCTGAAGAGTTTAGGAGCTGCCAACATTTTTATCTCCTAATAAAAGAAGAAGTGAAATATAATTTTCCTATTTTCAATATTGGACCAACAAAGAAATTGATGCTCAGCTATTCACTGGAAAATCCAGTGAAAAATAGTTCTCTTGAATTTTATTGACATATTAAGCTTAAGAAGGATGGTACTGAATTTAGTGGTTCAGTTAGGTAATTTTCAGTCCTACACTTAAATGGCTTTAGACAATTACTGAGGCAGCCATGTATATAATTTGGAAATAAGCATCCACCTGGTTTGGGGAAATTAAAATAAAGATCTGAAACCAGGCACATGCTGATCTGTTTCTGGTGTGTGTAGTCCTTCAAAATAACCCAAAACATATATTAAGGTCCGTAAAGCCTTCAGCTTAACTTCACTGTTTTATTAGGCACAGTTTAAAGTTACAAAAGTAAATAATGAGGCAAACAGAAAACCAAAACAAAGCGCATTGATGAGAGTTCCGAAGCAAGCCAAGATAACTAATCAAAATAACTGAGAAAAATCCATGGGAAGAACACCAGCAAAGACAAACCTCTTTCAAGGTGAACACTAAATTGATTCCTGCAAATTCTAACTGTGCTGTTGCAAACTTATATACATAGCTCCCACCTGCAAGCCACGAGGAGAATCATGGTAATCTCCTCTTGAGTAAACCTCACTTTTCCCTGATCCTCTCCTCCCCTGGGATGGATAGGGGATGGGCCTGGATCCTCCTCTGACTGCTCAGCCAGCCTCTGCCCTCCCCAAGCCTCCTCGACCACCTCTGGAGCCACACTCCCACTCCCTGTTGGCTGTTCCTCCTCTTCCTCAGAGTCAGTCTCCACTAAGGGAATGACAGTGTGACTATGCTTCTGCCTCAATCACTTGCCAAACTCTGGGTGATTGTTTTGACTGCTGATCTGCAGGCCTTCAAATTCAATGATCTCATCCAACCTTAAAAGTCCATCCAGTTCACAATTTTCTCATGTTGGATGCCACCAAGAAATTATATGTTTCCTCTTGGTTGCTATCAATATCTTGTATCAAAATAGAATTCAGAACTGAAGAAGCTCCTTGGATGAAAAGCTAAATATTTTCAAGGAAAAACCCAAGAAAGTCCAGTTGCCTTTTCAAAAGCATCTTTGGGATTTCTGAACATGCTCCTACTTAGCTGTATTTGACTTAGGAATGCATTTGTTTCATATTCTGATTAAAGTTTCACTCATGGAAAAATAATTTGCACCACTTTTTCTTGTGCCAACCTCTCATAAAATCTACAAAGTTTGTAAAGCAGTTCTGACTAGGAAAGGGAATCTACTGCAGAAGTGGCTTACTTGCGAAGTTTAATATATTGTTATACTGAGATCTTCCATAAGTTCAATCTATCTTTTAGGAAGATCCTTATGCTCCACCTTCTGTCTATAGTAAATCTTTCAGTTTATCAGGTCATACTACGTTGAAATTTGTATTCTAATTTTTAAAGGGAGGGTTGGGGAATTTTTTACCTTATTCTTTGGATTCTTTAGATGTCCTTTGAATGGTACTTTCTGAACCAAAATTATTGTTGTGATGTGCTTGCTACCTATTTCTCTGTCGGGGAGTTGCTTTACAGTATCTCCACTTAGAACATACTTGAAATAGAAAACTGGCGATAAAGCAGCTATATGGAGAAGAGTTACTTATGTGTTTGTTTCTTAAATTTATATGCTGCCAGGATTCCAGGAGTTTTGGGAAGTTGAAAAAAGTTAAAATAGCAATAGAAATAGCACTGAGACTTATATACCACTTTATAGCCCTCTCTAAGTGGTTTACAGAGTCAACATATTGCCCCCAACAATCTTGGGTCCTCGTTTTACCCACTTCAGAAGGCTGAGTCAACCTTCCGCCTGGTCAGATTCAGATTATTCAATTTTAAAAAATTAAACAGTCTGGCAAGATTATTGATGGGGTAACTGAGCACCTCAAAAATCTTCCTAACATTACAAGCAAAATGCTTCTGGTAAGTTTTTATTGGATCCTTTATTTCAATCACTTCACAATGTAAAAAAGAATCTAATTCATAACTATCAAACTGGAGAATGAAGATTGAGAATTATAAAAGACAGAAATCATTGAGGAAATAACCATAAGTAACAGTATGGATATATTTACTGGACTGATGTGGGCAATGTTTTCGGGCATAGAATTATTTATCACATTCATTAAGGGAAATGCTGTTTGGAAAAATAAATGATTGGGACAAAGGGCAAATGAATAACAAGTCAGAATAATACATCCCCTAAGGGTTAGAAGTGAGATTAAGCAGGTATTTCTGGCATGTTCTTCCAAAGGCTGAATTTCAGAGAAAATCAATGACTAAATAGAAGGGCATCCAGCGAAATGGATTCAAAATAAAATTGAAGTGCCAAATAGAATGGCTTGCAATCGACTTTTCATGTTCGCTATATTTAGCTTCCTAACATGTGATTGAAGTCAGACATAACAGAGTCCAAATTACAACTTTCTTCACTAGAGAAAGATTCTGTCTCTTATGGATACTTATAATATCATGCTAGCAATTTATGCTATCACTTTTTACAGGATGATGGAATTAATTTTTTGTGCATTAAATTTAATTCATTATAAATGTATTAAAATGTAGTCATCTATTTCCTGTGCAAAACAATCTCAGGCCAATTTAAAAAAATATATGGAAAAAACAAAAACATTGTGGTAGTAGATAACACCATTTAGATTATTCAAATTATATAAAGCTATCAGTTTGACTTTGTACAAACTAATCAAAGATGAGCCAACTTGATCTAAGAGAGAAAGGTGCAAACCTAACCCTAAAGGCTAGATTCAGGCAACATGCTGGGCCCAAATGTGGTTCCTAGTTTGTGGTGCGTTATTCCGTGCAATATAGCCAGTCAGAATGAGCAGACACAGAAAGCTGGAAACCAGGGTAATGGTTTATTTGATAATGAATATAATGTTACTATTTCATAAAATGTTACTAATTAAAAAAAAAACTTGCCAAATGCTAATACTGGAGCTTTCCTTATTTTTGAAGTGTATTAAGCAATAGCTAGACAAGGGACTGGAAACTTTTTGGCAGGGGCAGAAAAACCCTGCCATACCACCACTGGAACCTGAGTAGGGTAGTGGTAGATAGCAGTGTTCCAATATTTGAGGGGCTGCTTCAAAGAAGGAAGGGTTCAACACACTTTCCACAGCACCAGAAGCTAAGATAAGAAACAATGGATGGAAACCACTCAAGGAGAGAAGCAGCCCTGGACTAAAGAGAAATTCCGACCATGAGGAAGCAACCAGTGGAATGGCTTGCCTTTAGGAATTGTGGGTGGTCCATCAAAGGAGGCTTTTAAGAAGAGACTAGACAGCCATTTGTTTGAAATCTTATGTCTCCTCCTGAGCTTGGATTAGACTAGAAGGCCTCCAAGGTGCCTTCCAAATTCTATTCTGTTGTCTTATTCTGGAGAAGATCAACCTATGATCAATGGCTCATGGAGCATGGGGATTTACCATTTGGCCTTGGGCCAGTCACCATCTCCAAGTCCATCCTCATAAGATGGTCGTGTGAGGATAAAATGAGGAAAAACTCATAGGGACCAGCATTTCTCAACCTCAGCAACTGTAAGATGTGTGAACTTCAACTCCCAGAATTTTCCCAGATAGAATGCTGGCTGAGAGAATTCTGGGAGTTGAAGAAAATAAAAATTTTCTTAAAAATTCCTGTAGCTTTGGAACACTGCTATAGACTATCTTGAAAGCTTTGAAAGAAACAATGTCCAGCACAATATTTTGAAAATAACAGTATAGGGAATAGAACAGTTATTATATAAATCTCAGTTCTGTACCCGAGCACTTAATGCAATTGTACAACCTAAAATAAATAGTGTATTAATCTTTTATAAATGAATATAAAAATATTTAGACTAATGTGAGATGTTTGCATTTTCCAGAAAGGCATCTCCTTTCATTTGCTTTCAGTGTGCCAGGATTTAAAGTTGGACTTTGCTCTGGAAGGATGGCATTAAATAGTTCTCTGTGTCCTTCCTCCTGCCTTTGTTAACATTTACTAGTGAAAAACTTTGAGGCCAAGGAAACCCTCCTGAGCTTCAAAAAGGGTGTGAGAATGGTTCTAATGCTCCGCCTTGTTTCCCCCCCCCCCCCCCCCCCGCGATCCGGTTTTCTCTGTCTCGGTTTTTCCAGCCTTTCAAAGCTTCCTCTCTTCGGTTTGGAATAGGAATTTGCCTTGTAATTTAAATAAATAAATACATAAACAAACAAACAAAGAAAGAAAATGTGCTCTGCTTCTATTCCTTAGGCTTGCGTCCGTTTTTCCTTCCCTCTCCCCTTCTTTTCCTTCTCCTCTCGAAGGGTCGTCTTTCTCCTTGGATCAAAGCTGAGGGATTTGGGCACCATCAAACACGTGCTGCCCAGAGCAAGAAGCGAAGTCGCTCGCCAGGCAGGATCTCTTTCCTTCTGCAGAAAACTACGGAGAGAACGCTTCGTTTCTTTGGTCGAAGAGCTCCGCCAAGGGGTCCTCGGAGAAATGACCGCCTTTCCCTCTTTCCTTGAAGCCCGACGACCGACCGACAGAAGAGCAGCAGACGTTGCCTTGCTGAGAGTCTTCAAGGACGGATCGCAAAGGAGTTTTCGGCAGCCGCTTTTCTCCGCATCAGCAGTTACGGAGAGACTTCAACAGTGGAGCTCCTGCCCTCCCCCGCTTCGACTACTTTGCCTATCATTCATGTTCAGCCCGAGCGCGCTCTTCTCCGCGGCAGAGCTCTCCTCTCTCCACACCCCGTGTGAGCAAGCTGTCCTCGATTCTCCGCAGACGGGTTTTTAGGTTTTCCCCCTTCCAACTTTTTTTTTTTTTCCCCCTCCACTAGCATCAAGGGCCGCTTTGTTACTGAAATAGGAAGACTTTCCTCACCAGCTAAAGCTACTGGCCCGGATCATGAATCAATGGGATGATCTATTCTCCCTGGGCTTCCAAATAGAGACTTCTGTTTGGTCTACCAGGAAGGGTGGTGTCCCACCGACGCGTTTCCTTGCCTAAGTCTTTAGGCATTCCCCCCAAAAACCAGCGTCCCTTTCAAACTGCTATTTCGGTTTACAGTTGAAGGAAGATTATCTGTTCTGCTGTTGCAAAATATCTTGACATTCACGCAACAATTTACAGCTGCTGTAGGCCCAGCAAATAAGAAGTCCAAGCTGAATTTGATGGAAGTGAAAGCTAAATAGAATAAACCTGGTTAGTCTTTGATAAGATAAGTAGTAAATCCTTGAAAGAAAAAAAAAAAGAGAGAGAAGCAAGTTCATTTTGGACTGTTGCGAAGGTTATCCAAAAGAAAGCAGGCCTGGGTAGACCCTTTCTCCTAAACCCTTTCTCCTAAACCTTTTCTCCAATCCGTATACAAGTGTTGCATGTTGTATATTACACATTACATTGGGGGACATGAGTAAATTAAAAGCTCTATACTGCATACTCAGTTGGCATATATACTCTCTCCTAAAAATGCTCTGTGTGTTCTGTACAGACAGATGTAACTCATATATCGATAATAATTCAATGTTTCTTTTTATTAGTGACAGGTTTGAGAAATATCCCTATTTATTCATAGATCCCACCATCATGAATGTGCCATCAAATTGTTCATTTCCTGGCATCAAACATGAGTGGGACTTCCTTAAGTAACAATGAATATAGTATTTCAGCCATATTCCCATGCATGCTTATATTGGAGTAAATCCCATTGAATTCAGTGGTGTTTATTTTGAGAAATTGTGCTCCATGATTTTCCTGTACCTGGTACTCTCCAGCATCATAATCTACAATTCCCATTGTTCCTAATACAGCACTCATACAGCCCATGTCACACTGGCCAACGGATGCAAAAAGGACACAGCGGACGAGCAAAATGTTCCATCCGTTGTTATCCGCTCTCAAAAGGGGCAAAAATGTGCATAACCGGACCAGATAACACGGACACGGGGAGGATACAGGGCGGATTCAAAGCGGATGCGGAACGGAAGCCCAGCGGATGGAAGCGGATGAGAGCAGATGGCACATCCGCAGGGCTTCCGGGGGGCCTCAGCGAAGCGGACGCGGAACGGATACAGAGGATGCAGAGCGGACGCCGAACAGATAAAGTGGATGCACAGCGGATGCACATCGGATGCACAGCGTAAGCCTAATGGATGCCTGGCCTTAATTGCGCATGCGGGGAGGATGCATTGCATCAGCCCCGTGGATATAACGGAAGCAGCTCGGAAGCAGGTTGCCATTCAGAGGAAAGACCTGCTGCCAGACATTTCGACTGCCTTGCCTGCCCTGCCTGCATGTCTGCCTGCCAGCCTTGCTGCCAGCCTTGCTGCTAGCCTTGCTGCCAGCCTTGCTGTCTGCCTTGCTGTCTGCCTTGGTGCCTACCTCCCTGCCAGCCTTGCTGCCAGCCTTGGTTCCTGCCAGCCTCCCTGCCAGCCAGCAACCCCACAACCATGCGGAAGCACAGCAAGCCTCAGCCATCTGCTGCCAGCCCTGGCAAGAGGGACAGGGCTACCATCCCGTCCCCTGGCCCTCACTCTGGTTCTGCTGGGGCTTCTGCAGCACGGGCTCGCTCTTCTGGGGCTGGGGCTTCTGCTGCTTCTGCTTTTGGAGGAGCTGATGACAAGCACTCCAGCACCAGCCACCTCCACAGCAACTGGACCCTTCACCCCTGAGACTGAGCAACCAAGAGGAGTGCCAGAGACTCATTTTTGTCTTATACCTTGTTGTTAATAAAGTCTATTTATGATTCACACACTTGCTTCATTTCTTTTTTTTTAATAAAGTCTTGGTGGAAACTTTTAGAAATGGTTTAAGCCTTTGCATGCTTGTGGGGTGGGCAGGGATACCTGTGAAATGAGCAGGGATACCTTTGGGATGGCTAATAGCTGTGGGATAGATAAACCTCCAGTGCAAGCATAGTGGGACTGTATGGTCCACCCTCCCAGGTGCCACACTTATGGCCCTTCATTATCAATACTAATGTAAGCATTGATCCACACATTTGAACATAAACACAACTCTTTATTAAACGCCCTGTTCATTGTAGGCCCACCCAAAATACATGGCCCAATCTCATCAGTGTGATGAGACAGGCTGAAGGAAGCATCCATTAATCATCTATCATCCTGTCTTGCCACTCCACTGCTCCAGCTGGGGAGTTGCACCAGTGTTTCAGGAGGTTGCACTGCTTCTTCGCCTCACGTGAGGCTCTGTTGGGGCCTTGCACATCCTGAGTGTCGATCAGGTTTTGCCCTTGCCTCCATTCCCCAGCCTCCATGTCCCCATTGCCTTGTTGACGGTCCACAAGCCTGTTCTGCAAGACTGGGTAGCGGGTGCGCATGAGATTGTGCAGGATGCAGCAAGCTTCCATGATCCTCCTCATGGTCTCTGGGCTATGCTGCATGTTGGTGAGAAGTACCTGGAACCTGTTGGCCAGGATGCCAAAGGCATTCTCCACCACCCGTCTTGCCCTGAACAGCCTGTAGTTGGAGATCCTCTCTTCATGGGTGGGGTATTTGGAGGTGTAGGGCTTCATGAGGTAGGTTGTGAGGGAGAAGGCGTCATCCCCCACGATGAAGTAGGGCACATCTTGTGTGTCGTTGGGCAGCGGGTCTGGATCTGGGAACCCACCATGAGGTTGCTTTCCAGCCCCTCCTTGAGGTGACTGGCGTTGTATACCTGGGCATCTGAAGATGAGCCGTTGCCTGAAGCATCGATGTACATGAACTTGTAGTCAGCATCGACCATGGCGAAGAGGATGATGCTGAAGAAGTCCTTGTAGTTGTGATAAGTGGACCCCGACTTGGCTGGCGCTTTGCAGGCCACGTGCTTGCCATCTATGGCTCCAACGGTGTGGGGGAAGTTCCACCTCTGATACCACTGCTCTGCAACTTTCTTCCATCCTTCTTCAGTGGATGGGCACTGGAGGAGCTCCTCCATGTACTCTTCAATGATGTCTTGCACCACTTCTCTGACCACAAAGCTGATGGTGCTGGGTGGCACCCTCCAGCCATACTGCATGCTCCTGTAGATGGTCGCTGAGGCCAGGTGGTGCAGAGTGAGTGCCACCTTGAGCCCAGGTTCCAGGCTGGGCCGGAGGTTGGTGTTTGTCTTGGTCAACCTGGGTGTCAGGCGCTGCACAAGTTTGTCAAACATGGCTGGAGGCATCCTCATGAAGTTCTGGAACGCCCGAGTGTCTTCGCTCCTGAGCTCCACCATCAGCTTGTCGTACAGTCTGTCCTCTGCTCTTCTGGCGAACCATCTTTGGACCCAGACTTTTTTTGGGTGCCTCCTTTTCTTCCCGAAGTAGAGTTCACAGAGCCTGTAGATGGTTTTGCACTGTTGCAGAACGATGGTGGCTGCCGAAAGGACTTTGTCACAATCCACGGTGGACATGACTGGATGCTGTGGAAGAGGAAGTGCCAGATGAAGGCTGCAGAGGTCTGCACCGCTGGGCTGCTGTTCTGAAAGTGAGATGTAGGCGAGTTGCTCCCCCTTTTTATAGGCAGTATAGGTTTTTCACTAGGCATCCTCTAGGCATCCTCTAGGCATCCTGTAGACATCCTTAATATCTGAGATAGGTCCCCTCTGCGAATGTTTTTTCCATTTTAAATGCTTTGTTTCTGTTCTGCATCCGCTAGGCATCCGTTCTGCATCCGTTCCGTGTCCGTTCCGCTTCCTTCCTGCATCCGGGCGGATGCGGGTTGCGCGGATGCGCAGCAGATGCCTAGCAGATATAGCGGATGCGTAGCGGATGCGTAGCAGATGCGTAGCAGATGTGTAGCGGATGCAGAACGGACGAACCGGATACATTTTCTGGGCAAAAGTTTTAGGCAGCCCAAAACTTTCGGAGTGGATGAAACGTCCATAAACAGATGCTGGACGGATAGAGAGGAAACCAAACGGAGGCAGTGAGTACATCGCGTTTTCGAACGGATGGCAAGGTTTTTTGTCCGTTTTACATCCTCTTTGCATCCGTTGGTTCAGTGTGACATGGGCTTTACTTGCATTTCTATCAATTACAAATTGAATTTGATCATAAAACTCATCAGTCTCTTCTTCTATAACAATGGTTGATGCATAAAGTTTGATAATTGTCATGTTAAAGAATTATTCTCAAATCTAATATTATTCAGTCATTGATTATATTATATTCCAAGTTATCTTTGCTGTATTCTTTCTATCTCTGAAAAGAATGCAGTTTCTCCATTTTTCTCATATCCTACATAGATTTTCTTACTGAAAGGTCCCATTCTACTTCATTTGGATTCACTTATATAGAAGATGCTAACATGTACTCAATTAATTTCATATTTTCTTATATTTGAGCTCTCTTATGTCCATATTTCTCAGGGTCCATCTTGTAGCTTTAGATGTTCTTTTCCTTCATGTCATTATCAGCAACTAGACTTCCAGAAGCATGAAAATAGCTATGTCATAAATACTACTATGTTCCCTATTGTGTATCATCCAACCTGAGTGCCACACAGCACTGTATACTCAAACATTTTCTACTATTTATCCATGTGATTTTCTTGGTAATATGCAGTAAAATTACTTGGTAAAATTACTACCTTCTCCCCTGCAATATATAAGGATGCCTTTGCCATTGTCATCTGCTTCCAGCAACACCCTATATTCTGCTAGTCTTTGTTAATTAAATTTGTTTGCCGCCCATGTTTGGCTAGGAAGCTGGCATTCTTCACTCATCATTCCCAGGAATAGTGCTGCACAATTTTGAGGCAGCAGAATAAGGTGGGTGCTTAAAACTTAGAAAATGCATATAAAACAGGACAATTTATTGTTTTCTAATATATCTGAAATGTAAAGATTGAGAATTAGTGTGTTTGAAGAGATTGAAGAAGCCTTACTTATATTACGTTTTCAATTTCTGTAGTAGGCCTTATTTTCTGTAAGCTAATTGTAGGTTGCATGCTACTAAAAAAAGAGAGGAGTAAGGAAAAGATATTTGAAATCTTCATAATAATTAATAATTAAAATTGGAATGTTCCAGAAGGTGCTTTTTTAAAAAGGCAACTAGACTTGAAAAAAACACCTTTGGCACAACCATGACCTGAATGAGAATCTCCACAGACATAAAATGGGAATGCTTCATTCCTGTGAACTGTTTCTAACATTTTCTTGAGCTGTTTGAATTTTTTTTTAATTTGGAGGTGATGTATATTGCCCCCCAACAATTTTACCGACCTTGAAAGGATGGAAGGCTGAGTCAATCCTGAGCAGGTAAACATCGAACTGCTGAACTGTTGGCAGCCAGCAATCAGCAGAAGTAGTCTGTAATACTGCATTCTAACCGCTGACCCTCCATGGATCTTGTAGTCAATGAATACAACCAGTGATAATGAGTGAATCCATATGCTACTAAAATTCCTGTGTCTGTTTGATACTTTCTAACTATCAGTTGGGATAAATTGTTCATCGAATAGCATCAGATTTTGAATCAACTCATTCTGTAAGTTAAGCTTCAAATACGGTACCTTACAGAACAAGCTCAAAACCCAGGGCCCATGACTCCCATTAAATTGAAATTTGGGAAATTTACTTCAATTCCACCGTGCCTTCTGACTTCACTTCTTAAAACCTGAGAGTTTGAGTGTGGCAAGGCAAAATGGAAGGAGCTTATCTCCATCTTCTTTCTTTCGACCCACCAAAGCAGGTGAGGCAAGGATTGTTGTGGGTTCCATTCCCTAGGGAGGTACACCTGATGGGACCCAGAAAAAGAGCCTTCTCCATGGTGGCTCCCTCTTTCTGGAACTTCATTCCCTCAGATATTAGAATGGCCCCCACTCTAACACTTTTCCGGAAGGCGCTGAAGATCTGGTTCTGTCATAATTACTTTTATTGTTCTTCCTCACAACAAAGTGGTAGGGAGTTTCACAGGTCAGCTGAGGGAGAAGGAGGTGGTTTTACTAGAGGTCTCCACAGGGTTGTGACAAAAGGGAAACTGTTTGCGAAAAGAATAATGACCAACAAATCATGGGTTATCTAGTTATTCTTTATATCTCTTCTTGTTAATGTGCATGCATAAATGTATATTTTTATCCTCCTCTCAACTGTTTCTGAACTGTTATGCAGTATATAGAAACATAATTACATATATGTGCTGACATATACAACTCTATGAACACAAAGAAAAACTCGCGAAGAGAACTTATAACTTCCATTGTCTTTTTTTTAAAAAAAAAACACTGTTTAACAATATTCTTTTGTTCTCCTGAAATAAATCGGCATTGAAAGAGTGCAACTACATCATTTAGGATTTGTAAAAGGGTTTTGAATGAACAGTTTCATGAATTAAAAATAGACATGGGTGTGATTCACAACTCCACTGATGATGAATTTACTGGTGTCATTGCTACCAAATATAAAATCAAGAAGCACAGAAAAAGGTTTTTACACCCATACCTGAAAGGATGAATGATTTTTGCTCAAAGAAGAAATCCATGTTGTAAGACATTCTTTCCCCAAGTTAGTTTACATATAGGGATAATTTATGGACTTGTTAAAATATAATCAATTGGCTCATTAGGACAATTTCAAACAATTTACCCTACCCTTATCATGTAGGAGAGAAGGAAAGGCCTATGAGGAGACCCAGAGATAATTCTACATGATGCAGGTAGGATAATAGGCTGAAGTAATACTGATGGGCCAATTTCTCTTCTCCTTTCACCTCCTCTTTAACGTCTACATGAAGCTGCTGGGTTATACATTATATACAACTACATGTCTCTGCCCCTCTAACTCTGCCCCTCTAACATTAAGCAGTTCAATGAAGCTCTGGATGGGGAACAAGAAGCTTCAGCTGAACCTTGGCAAGACTGAGTGGCTTTGAATTGAGTCCAAGGACTGATTGGGTCCAAGAGTATATCATCCTTAGTCCTGGAATGGGGTTGCACTGACCCAGACAGATCCTGTGTGCAATATGGAGTATTCCTAGATTCACAACTTCTGTTTGATGAGCAGGTAGCAGCTTGTCTAGAAGCACCTTTGTACACCTTTGTCTTATTACCAGTTTCATCCATTCCTGGATTGTAAACCTTACTTACAGTTGTGTCCTAGTCATCTCCAGATTGGACTACTACAATGCTCTCTACATGGGGCTGACCTTGAACAATATCCAGAAGCTTCAACTGGTACAGAAAGCAGTGGCACAGGTAGTTACGTACATTCCTATAACTGTGCACATTACACAACTGCTCCACAAGCTTGCCAGTTTTCTTCCAATTAAAGGCACTGGTTTTGACTTTTAAAACCTTTCATGTCACATGGAATCAGGCTGTGGTGCCTTTCCCAATTATATCAGCCTGCCACATTAAATCTGGCACAAAGCATGCAGTGAGTACCATCATCTAGGAACTTGCATTTGGTGGATTCTAGGAGACATGCCTTATCTGTTGTGTTGTACACCTTATGTAACATTCTTTCCCCTGAAATTAAATTAGCTCCATCCCTTTTGATATTCTCAATATCTGGTTATGTAATCAGACCAGGTAACCAGGGATATTCTCAGATGACTGCACTGCTAGATACCCATTTTTATCCCTCCTTTGCCCAGAACATTTTTTTTATAATTTTTATTTTAGTCTGAAATTTATATTAGTTACATTGACTGAATGAATAAATAAAATGAAATGAAATGAAATAATATCCCAGAATAGATTTCAAGACATGAACTGGAAATATAACCAATAAAAATGTTGTCCACTCTGGTCCTTTTCAGATCTCTTGAGACCACAGTTTTGAGAATTCTCAACCAGGATTTCTTCCATTCTGATGGGAATTCTGGTCTTTATAATTCTAATGTATCTTTAGAACATTGTACCAAGCAAAGCTACACAAAGGAATGTATAGGATCTTGCTTCTTTTTCTCCTTTAGTACAGACAATTAAACTTCTAGCACTTAGCAGCATTCTGTAATAATAACAGTGCAAAAGCTGTATTTCTAGCATGAAGATACTGCATTTTCTCAGTGCTTGAAGTCCTGAGACAAAATGCAACATTCTGTTGTGGAGCTAATTCAATTTAATTGCAGTGTGACAGGGTCATTTATTAAAACCTTATAGAAATTCAGGTTTGATTCTCCAGATATTTAGAAAACATCTATATACCCAATTATGGCCTTTATATATCAGTCTAGGAAAGGCAGACTTAATAAATATAATTTAGAAGTTTTACATTCCCCTGCTTTCTCTGCTTTCAGTGTGCTGGTACTTCAGGATGCTTCTAGGAAGACTGTGGTTTTCATAGCATTTTATTTATGTCAAATAGATAGTAAATTAAACTATCAACATTTTTAAGAGAATTATACAAATCATCATCAATGTGATCTGATGTATGTTTTCTATCATACTCCTGTCATAGAAAAAAGATGAATAATCTAGAAATGAAGATAACAGGCTAACATTCTGTTAAAATAACATAATCAGAGAGATAATATTGGTGTACAAATTAATTAGATTATTTTATGTAGCTTGAACTGTATAGCTAGTCATACAGTTGAAAATAACGACTTTACAAATATCAATTAACTTTTTCTCACATTGTACTTTCAGAAAGTAGAATTTTACTCTATAACAATTATTTGATTCTGCTTTCCTCCACTGTATTTGTTTGACATGCTCATAGACATAGGAAAGACAGAATTTGGCACTTATTTTCAAACAGAACCAGAGTCTATATTTATATGCTATAGATATAATAGAACTTTTAAATTATTAATAAATTATAAAATATGTTTACCTAACTTCTGTATTCATTTTATATCTTGTTTTCTAAATTGAAAAAGATTCAGATTTATTATTGTCTATGAAAGCTTCAATGAAATTTCAACATTCAACATAGTTTAATACTACTTAACACATACTTTCCAAATCATACAAATATTTCCAAAATACTACTGGTAAATATCTTTCAACAAAAATAAAATAATCATTTTATGTCACTTTAAACACCTTATGCCATAATAAAGTCACTCTTAAAGGACTGTAAGATTATTTGTTTTAGTGGGTGTTCCTGAAAACCTAAGTATGTTTAGATGCCCATTTTATTTGAACACAAAAAGATCTAAAACCCCTGTCACACAGCACCAAAGGATGGAAAGAGGATGTAAAACAGAGAGAAATACTTGCCATCCATTCGTTAATGCGATGCTTCCGTTCTGTACTCACTGCGTCTGTTTTTCATCCTCTCTATCCATCCAGCATCCGTCTACTGACATTTCATCTGCTAAAAAAGTTTTGAGCTGCACAAAACTTTTTGAGTGGAAAATGTATCCAATGCATCCGTTCTGCATCCGTAACGCATATGGGGAACATCCGTTCTACATCCATTGTCATCCGTTACACATCGGCTCTATCCGCTAGGCATTCGCTGCACATCTGCGCAATTCGCATCCGCTCCAGCAGAAAACAGACACAGGGAGGAAGCGAAACGGATGCGGAACGGACACGCAGCATTAGTAGCACGGACGGAGAAAGGATGAAAGCAGATGCAGCTCGCATACAAAGCATGAAAATGGAAAAAACGTTTGCATAGGGACGTATCTCAGATATTTAGGATGTCTGCAGGATGTCTAGAGGATGCAAAAGGACACCGAGTGGAAAACCTATATTTCTGATAAAAAGGGGGAGGAACTCACCTGGATCTCACTATCAGTCCAGCAGCCCTGTTGTGCAGACCTCTTCAGCCTTCATCTTGCTCTTGCTCTTCCACAGATCCAGTCATCTCCACCATGGATTGTCAAACACTCCTTTTGGTAGCCACCATTGTTCTACAACAGTGCGAAGCCATCTACAGGCTCTTTCACCTGCTCTACGTGAAGAAAAGGAGGAGTCCAAGAAGAGTCTGGGTCCGAAGATGGATCGCGATAAGAGGAGAGTACAGACTGTATAACAAGCTGATGGTGGAGGTGAGGAATGAAGACCCTTGTGCATTCAAGAACTTCATGAGGATGCTGCCAGCCATGTTTGACGAACTTGTGCAGCGCCTGACACCCAGTTTGACCAAGCAGAGCACCAAATTCCACCCCAACCTGGACCCTGGGCTCAAGGTGGCACTCACTCTGCGCCACCTGGCTTCAGGGACCACCTACAGGAGCATGCAGTACAGCTGGAGGGTGCCACACAACACCATCAGCATTATGGTCAGAGAAGTGGTACAGGCCATCATCGAAGAATACCTGGAGGAGCTCCTCCAGTGCCCCTCCACTGAAGAAGGCTGGAAGAAAGTTGCAGAGCAGTGGTATCAGAAGTGGAACTTCCCCCAGACTGTTGGAGCCATAGATGGCAAGCACGTGGCCTGCAAAGCTCCAGCCAAGTCAGGGTCCACTTATCACAACTACAAGGGCTTCTTCAGCATCATCCTCTTCGCCATGGTTGATGCTGACTACAAGTTGATGTACATCGATGCTTCAGGCAACGGGTTACCTTCAGATGCCCAGGTATACGATGCCAGTCACCTCAAGGAGGGGCTGGAATGCAACCTCATCATGGGCTTCCCAGATACAGACCCCCTGCCCAACGACACACAAGATGTGCCCTACTTCATCGTGGGGGATGATGCCTTCTCCCTCAGAACCTACCTCATGAAGCCCTACACTTCCAGATACCTCACCCGTGAAGAGAGGATCTTCAACTACAGGCTGTCCAGGGCAAGGCGGGTGGTGGAGAACGCCTTTGGCATCCTGGCCAACAGGTTCCAGGTACTTCTCACCACCATGCAGCATCACCCACAGACCGTGAGGAGGATCATGGAAGCTTGCTGCATCCTGCACAATCTCTTGTGCACCTGCTACCCAGTCTTGCAGAACAGGCTCGTGGACCGCCAACAAGGCAATGGGGACATGGAGCCTGGGGAATGGAGGCAAGGGTGAAACCTGATAGACACTGTGGATGTGCAAGGCCCCAACAGAGCTTCACGTGAAGGGAAGAAGCAGCGCAACCTCCTGAAACACTGGTGCAACTCCCCAGCTGGAACAGTGGAGTGGCAAGACAGGATGATAGATGCTTAATGGATGCTTCCTTCAGCCTGTCTCATAACACTGATGAGATTGTGCCATGTATGTTGAGTGGCCCTACAATGAACAGGGCATTTAATAAAGAGTTGTGTTTATGTTGAAATGTGTGGATCAATAATTAAATTTTTATTGATAATAAAGGGCCAAAGGTGTGGCACCTGGGAGGGTGGACCATACAGTCCCACTATGCTTGCACTGGAGCTTTATCTATCCCACAGCTTTTACCCATCCAAAAGGTATCCCTGCCTATCCTACAGCTATTACCCATCCCAAAGGTATCCCTGCCCATCCCACAACTATTACCCATCCCAAAGATATCCCTGCCCATCCCACAGCTATTACCCATCCTAAAGGTATCCCTGCCCATCCCACAGCCATTACCAATCCCACAGGTATCCCTGCCCATCCCACTGCTATCTTAACCCATCCCACAAGCATGCAAAGACTTAAACCATTTCTAAAAGTTTCCACCAAGACTTTATTGACTAAAAGAACTGAAGGAAGTGTGTCAAGCAAAGATAATCTTTATTAATAACAAACTGTAAAAGAAAATGACCCAAGTGTCCCAAGCAAAGATAAAGTCATCAGGTAGCAATCCAGTCTCTGGCACTTTTCTCAGTCACTCTGAGGGATGCCCATGGTCTCAGGGGTGAAGGGTCCAGGTGCTGTGGAGGTGGCTGCTGCTGGAGTGCTGGTTTGAGGCGCCATTGGGGTGCCTGGCCCCGAGAGGACAACAGGGGATGGTGTGTGGAGGAAGCTCTCAGACAGCTGGTTCAGTCCTGTGATGTTGAGAGCCCCTTCCTCCAGGACATGGGGTGTCAGTCCCAATACCGATGACAGATGTTCTGAGGCCAGGCTTGGCTTTGGGTGGAGGAAGGAGGAGTGTAGTGGGGATATCTGGTCTGCAGCTGAGCGAGGTGAGGCGTGGGTGGCATCTGTGGTGTGGGTGGCATCTATGGCATGGGTGGCATCAGTGGCACCGGTGGCACTGGTGGCGTACGAAGTACCTGTGCCTGGACTGGGAAGGGCTGCCTGTGCTGCTGGAGCTCCTGGTAGCCATAGCCTTGGTAGGTGAGGGCCTGTGGAAAGCCTTGGAAGGGAGTGACATCACCTGGGGTGGAGGAGCAGACCTGGACTGGGTGGGAGCAGGTTCAGCTGGGTCTGGAAGGTTGTGAAGAAGACCGGTGATCCTGTCCTTGATCACCTGGTACTGTGATTCGGACATGTCCATGAGGGTCTGGTTGACGTAGGTGAGGAAGGGCTTGCGGTTGGAGGATGGTATGTCGGTGTGTACCAGCTGAGAGAGGAGATCTACGCTGCTTCTGATGCTGTCCCTGATCTCCAGCAAGACAGTGTGGGTCTGCCCCTCCAGTCTGCCTCTCTGCCTACTTTCTGTGGAGGTGGAGGTGGGGGTGGATGTGGGTTGGTCTCTGGTGGAAGTGCCCTCTCCTTGCTCCCACTGCATCAGGGGGTCCTCCATGCACTCTGCCACGGGGAGTGCAGCTGTCAGGGGGGTCTCCATCGTGGCACGCTCCACAGATACCTGCCTGGACACAGGAGCTGACTCTTGGCCAGAAGAGGACTGGCTCTCTGCAGGCTGCCTGAGAGAGAGGGTTGACAGAGGGGCTGCTCCTCGGTGGCAGATCTCACCCTCCAAGAAGCTGCACTTGGCCATCACGTAGGTCTCTCGGTCCGTCAGCTTGACCGTGGCCTGGCCAGATTTCTTGAGGTGCAGGTTCCCATACCAGGTGTGCATGTGCTTCCACCAGCCGAGGAGCACCTCCGAAGTGTAGCCCAGGCTCTCAGCCTTCTCTCTCAAGTCTTCTACACTTCTCTCTCTGCTTCCTTTTGGTGTCTCGATAGAGTCTGTGTCCCTTCCGCCATAGATACTCATTCTCCCTCAGCCATTCGAGCACCTCATCCTCATGTTCCTCTTCGATGGAGTATTGCCTCCTCTCCCGTTCTCGTTCTCACGTATGCCTCTTCCTCCCTCTGGCAGGGCCATCTGGGCCCTTATCAGAGGGGCTTCGAGGTTGTAGGGGCTGCTCCATCACACCACCACCACTAGCAGCAGCAACAACAGTAGCAGCACCAGCAGGACCAGCAGGACCAGGATCAGCAGCAGCAGAGTAAGCACCAGCAGGACCAGCAGGACCAGCAGGACCAGGATCAGCAGCAGCAGAGTAAGCACCAGCCACTGCAGCAGGACCAGGAGCACCAGCAGGATCAGCAGGACCAGAAGCACCAGCAGCACCAGCAGGACCAGGAGCACCAGGAGCACCAGCAGGACCAGGAGCAGCACCAGCAGAGTAAGCACCAGCAGAAGCACCAGCACCAGGAGCAGCACCAGCAGAGTAAGCCCCAGCACCAGGAGCAGCACCAGCAGAGTAAGCACCAGCAGAAGCACCAGCACCAGGAGCAGCACCAGCGGAGCAAGCACCAGCAGAAGCACCAGCACCAGGAGCAGCACCAGCAGAAGCTCCAGCACCAGAAGAGTCAGCCCGAGCAGCAAAAGCCCCAGCAGAAGCAGAGTCTGGGCCAGGGGGTGGGATGGTGGTCCTGTCCCTCTTGCCAGGGCTGGCAGAAGATGGCACAGGCTTCCTCTTCTTCCCCATGGTTGTTGGCTGGCTGGAGCTGTGTCTGGCTGCAGGTCTTTCCTCTGAATGGTGATCTGCTTGCGAGCTGCTTCCCTTTATATCCACGGGGCTGATGCAATGCATCCTCCCCGCATGCGCAGTGAACGCTTTGCATCCACTAGGCATCCGCTAGGCGTCCGCTCTGCATCCGCTTCATCCGCTCTGCATCCGTTCCTTCCGTTGTGCGTCTGCTTCGCTGTGCTCCCCCGGAAGCCCCGCGGATGTACCATCCGCTTCCATCTGCTAGGCTTCCGTGGAGCATCCACTTAACATCCTCGCTACATCCTCCCCACGTCCGTTCCTTTCCGTTGTTGTCCGCTCTGCTTATGCGAATTCGGGGCACTTTTGAGAGCAGATAACAACGGATGGAACATTTTCTCATCCGCTGTGTCCTTTTTACATACGTTTTGCATCTGTCGGCCTATGTGACAGGCCCTTAAAGGCTTTATACGTTACCCCTAAGTATATAGATATATGTATAGGAGTTTAAAAGTTATGACTAGGTATGTTGAAAACTTTCTGGTCTCAGGATGGAACATTCTGTTCCCAAAATGGTAAGGTTTGCTCACAGCTAATAATAAATAGCATTTTGTAATTTGCTGAGAAACAAATTAGCAGCCAGTGCAATGCCTTTAGCACAAGTATGCTAAAAACAACTCATGTAGAACATTTTACACTGTGAGTTTCAAAAGTTATCAATACACATTTATACCATAGTTTTAAGGACAAGCTTTCTGGAAGGGATGCAGTTGATGGATCAGCCAAAAGAGATCAATGTGCTTGTAGCTGTGGCTTCACCTGATGTAATTCGAAATCTACATTAGAAAAAGAACTGGAGTATGCAAATCTGTACTTTTATTCCAAAACCTGCCAGGCAACCAGAACCATATTTTAATTGATCGTATAAAAAGCTTGCAGATACCAAGAAGAATCAATAGATTCTGGTAGCCACACTTCTACACCCATTAGACTTGAGAAGATACTTTTAATCTCATAGCCACAGTTGTTATTTTAGAATGAACTAAATTTCCAATTGTTACAGTTTTATGGTTCAACTATATAATGCAGCTTCTACACCCATCATGGTGAACCAATGGCATGCGTGCCAAAGGTGGCGCACAGAGCCCTCTCTGTGAGCATGCGAGCCATCACCCAGCTCAGCTCTGCTGTGCATGTGCATGCATGCTTCCCACCAGCCAGCTGGTCTTGAAGTCTCTGCTGTGCATGTGAGGGGGCGGGGCACATGTGGGGTGGGATGCATACATGTGGGATGTGGGACACATGCATGGGGTGTGGGCACATGCATAGGGGACACGCACATATTGCATTTTGGGATGCACACATGTGTGCTTTGGGCACTCGGTGCCAAAAAGGTTAGCCATCACTGTCCTACACTGTCAACTAGAATATCATTATCAGCATTACCATTTCAAAAAGTCTTGTGTATTTCACCAACCTAAATGTTTTCCTTACGAATTTTAGTTTTTAACCAATTGAAAAGAAATTTTATCCAGGAAAAGGCAAATAGATTAACTTAATCAGTTCCATGATTTGACTCACTGTTAAGCTAAAATGAAACTTTTTGAAAGACACAGAGAGCATTCAGTCAGCGCTCAGAAAAACCATTTATATGTATCCTTTAATATGAGTACTGTAGGTCCCATTCTATTTCTTTAAGTGGAACTGAACAAACTTCTTTGGAATTTCCTGCTATATTTGACATTAGGGTGTGAGGCAGTAAATTTGCTACACCTATATCTATATATGGATACTTCAAGCTCACTCAGGTTGCTAAATATTCTTGTTGCTCAGTCATTAGATGTTTGTTGCCATAATGTTAGTGCTGGATTTGGCAAGCTCATTCATGTTTTTGGTCAAGCAACAGAAGTAAATTCATATCAAGACAGAAGATTCCCGTATTACATTTAGTTAGTTCTAACATGGTGCCATGTCCTTCCTTCATAGAGTTGAAGTTTTAGAGCAAATATGTGATATCAAATAATTGCTAACTGGATGTTGAAGTGTGCAAGGGAGAATTCCAAAGGACAATAAGAGTATTAAATAGAAAACCTTCTTCAACTCTTTGTTTGGGACTTTAACACGCACATTTCCTAAAGCCCCTGTCCCACTGCACCAACGGATGCAAAAAGGATGTAAAATGTTTAAAAAAAGCTTGCAATCCGTTGGAAAACGTGATGCATCCATTGTGTACTCACTGCATACGTGTTTCATACGCTTTATCCCTCGAGCATCCATCCACTGTGATTTCATCTGCTCAAGAAGTTTTGAGCTGCACAAAACTTTTTGAATGGATGAACATTCCACCGCGTACAATGTACATCTGCAACATATACAGGCAACAAATGTTCTATGTCCGTTATCATCCATTAAAC
>BLBF01000010.1:37558044-37581269 GCA_015471245.1 Laticauda colubrina | reverse complement strand
GCACTGGAGGTTTATCTATCCCACAACTATCCTTATCTATCCCACAACTATCCTTATGTATCCCACAACTATCCTTATGTATCCCACAACTATCCTTATGTATCCCACAACTATCCTTATTTATCCCACAACTATCCTTATCTATCCCACAAGCATGCAAAGGCTTAACCATTTGTTCAAGGTTTTCACCAACACTTTATTAAGGAAAAAAAATGAACCCAGTGTCTCAAGCAAAGATAACCTTTATTAACTGTCTTAAGTAAACTGTTTGGCTTTATTAAAAAAGCAAAACGAACCAAGTAAAGTGTCTTAAGCAAAGATAAAGTGAACAAGTAACAACTCAGTCTCTGGCACTATTCTCAGTCACTCAGTCATGTCCATAGTCTCAGCTGTAAAGTGGCAAGGGACTGTGGAGGTGGCTGTGGCTTGAGTGCTGGTCTGAGGCACCATTGGGGTGCTTGGCCCTGAGAGTACAACAGGGGATGGTGTGTTCAGGAAGCTCTCAGAGAGCTGACTCAGTCCTGTGAGGTTGAGAGGCCCTTCATCAAGTACCTGGTATGTCAGGCCCAAGATTGATGACAGATTGTCCATTGATGGGCTTGGCTGTGGGGTGGAGGAAGGAGGAGTGTGGTGGGGCTGTCTGGTCTGTAGCTGGGCAAGGTGTGGCATCTGTGGCATGTGATGAACCTGGGCCTGGACTGAGAAGTTCTGCTTCTGCTGTGGGAAGTCCTGGTAGTTGTAGCCTTGATAGGTGAGAGGCTGTTGAAAGCCATGGAAGGGCTGTGACATCGCCTGTGGTGGAAGAGCAGACCTGGACTGGGTAGAACCAGCTTTAGCTGGGCCTTGAGGATTGTGCAGAAGTGTTGTTATCTTCTCCTTCATCATGTGGTACTGGGCCTCGAGCATATCCCTGAGGGTGTGGCTCACGTAGGTGATGAAAGTGTGGTGGCTGGAGGATCCTCTGTCCAAGTGGACCAGCTGAGAGAGAAGTTCTGTGCTGGTCTTCATTGTGTCCCTGATCTCCAACAGGACAGTGTGGCTCTGTCCCTCCAGTCTGCCTCTCTGCCTGCATCCTGTGGAGGTGGGGGTGGGGGTGCGTTGGTCTCTGGTGGCTGCCGCTTCTTCCTCCATTTGTGACAGGGGATCCTCCAAGTCTGGAGGCTTGGGGAGTGCAGCTGTTGGGGGCAGGTCTCTACCATGGGGCCCTCTGAAGACACCTGCTTGGACAGTGTAGCTGGCTCCTGGCTGGAAGAGGACTGGCTGTCTGTGGGCTGTCTGAGGGAGAGGGGTGTCAGAGGGGCTGCTCCTCAGTGGTGGACCTCACCCTCCAGGAAACTGCACTTGGCCATGACGTACATCTCCTGGTCAGTGAGCTTGACAGCAGCCTGCCTGGATTTTTTGAGGTGTAGCTTACCATACCAGGTGTGTTTGTGCTTCCACCATCCCAGGAGTACATCTGCAGCATAGCCCAGGTTCTCTGCCTTGTCTCTCCAAGCTGCCTGTTTCTTCTTGGAAAGAGTCTGTGGCCGATAGAGTCTGTGGCCATTTTTCCAGAGGTACTCGTTCTCCCTCAGCCATTCCAGCACCTCATCCTCATGCTCCTCGGAAACGGTGTACTGTTTCCTCTCTTCCTTCTTCTTCCCTTGCCTCTTCCTCCCTCTGGCAGAGGCTTGAGGAGGGTCTTCAGGGGCTTGAGCAGCAGGGTCTTCAGGGGCTTGAGCAGCAGGGCTTTTAGGGCCTTGCGGCTGGTCCACCACAGCAGCAGCAGTAGCAGTAGCAGCAGCACCACCACCACCACCAGCAGGAGCACCAGCAGAAGCAGCACCAGCAGCAGTAGCAGCAGCAGCACCACCACCACCATCTGCAGCAGCAGCAGCAGCAGCAGCAGGAGCACCAGTAGCAGCAGCAGCAGCAGCAGCACCACAGCAGTAGCAGCAGCAACACCAGCAGCACCAGCAGCACCAGCAGCAGGAGAAGCACCAGCAGCTTCAGAGTCAGTGCCAGGGGGTGGGATGCTGGTTCTGTCCTTTTTGCTAGGGCTGGCACGAGTAGGCACGGGTTTTCTCTTCTTCCCTGACTGACGAACCATGATGTTCTTTGAAGATGTATGTGGCAGCACGTCTTTCCTCTGAATACTGACTGCGTGCGAGCTGCATCCTTTTATATCCGCGGAGCTGATGCAATTCATACTCCCCGCATGCACAGTGAATGCTTTGCATCCAATATATATCCGCTATGCATCCGCTTTGCTTCCTATAGGTGTCCGTGATGCATCTGCGTCATCCGCTATGCATCCACCCCTTCCACTATGGGTCTGCTTCGCTATTCTCCCCCGGAACCCTGTGGATGTGTCATCTGCTTCCATCCGCTATCATCTGCTAGGCTTCCTATTTAACATTCCCGCTACATCCTACCCCCGTCTGTTTTTTTCTGTTCTTTTCCATTCTGTTTATGCAAATTTTTGCCACTTTTTGGAGTGGATGACAACGGGTGGAGCCACCCTCAAAATTTTGCTCATCCGCTGTGTCCTTTATGCATACGTTTTGTGTCTGTCGGCCAGGGGGACAGGGCCTTTACAGAAGCTGAAGGCTAACAGCCTTTAATCATTACATAATTGATAAATCTTAGTGCAAGTCACACAGTCTGTGCCACACAGAGGACACTCACACTACCCACAGTGCATGCTGCTGCGCATACATCCACTACCTGGAGAACGTTAGTATAGTCTACACAGGTTCATTATGCATTATTAAGCCCATGTCACAGTGAACCAACGGATGCAAAGAGGATGTAAAATGGACAAAAAACCTTGCCATCTGTTTGAAAATGCAATGTGCTCACTGCCTCCGTTTGGCTTTCTCTCTATCCGTCCAGCATCCATTTATGGACGTTTCATCCGCTCCAAAAGTTTTGGGCTGCCCAAAACTTTTGCATGGAAAATGTATCCAGTTTGTCTGTTCTGCATCCGCTACGCATCCATTACACATCCGTTACGCATCCGCTATATCCGCCAGGCATCAGCTCCGCATCCGCGCAACTCACATCCGCTCGGACTCAGGGAGGAAGCGGAACGGATGCAGAACGGATGCAAAACGGATGCCAAGTGGAAACAAAGCATTTAAAACGGAAAAAACGTTCACAGAGGGGACCTATCTCGGATATGAAGGATGTCTGCAGGATGCCTAGAGGATGCCTAGAGGATGCAAAGGGACACCTACACTGCCTATAAAAAGGTGGAGCAACTCACCTGCATCTCACTTTCAGAACAGCAGCCAAGTTGTGCAGACCTCTGCAGCCTTCATCTGACTCTTCCTCTTCCACAGCATCCAGTCATGTCCACCGTGGATTGTGACAAAGTCCTTTCGGCAGCCACCATCCTTCTGCAACAATGTGAAACCATCTACAGGCTCTGTGAACTCTACTACGGGAAGAAAAGGAGGCACCCAAAAAAAGTCTGGGTCCAAAGATGGTTTGCCAGAAGAGCAGATGATGGACTGTACAACAAGCTGATAGTGGAGCTCAGGAGCAAAGACACTCGGGCGTTCCAGAACTTCATGAGGATGCCTCCAGCCATGTTTGACGAAGTTGTGCAGCGGCTGACACCCAGGTTGACAAAGACAAACACCAACTTCCCGCCCAGCCTGGAACCTGGGCTCAAGGTGGCACTCACTCTGCGCCACCTGGCCTCAGGGACCACCTACAGGAGCATGCAATACGGCTGGAGGGTGCCACCCAGAACCATCAGCTTTTTTGTCAGAGAAGTGGTGCAGGCCATCATCGAAGAATACAAGGAGGAGCTCCTCCAGTGCCCCTCCACTGAAGAAGGATGGAAGAAAGTTGCAGAGCAGTGGTATCAGAGGTGGAACTTCCCCCACACCATTGGAGCCATCAATGGCAAGCACATGGCCTGCAAAGCACCAGCCAAGTCGGGGTCCACTTATCACAACTACAAGGGCTTCTTCAACATCATCCTCTTCGCCATGGTCGATGCTGACTACAAGTTCATGTACATCGATGCTTCAGGCAACGGCTCATCTTCAGATGCCCAGGTATACAACGCCAGTCACCTCAAGGAGGGGCTGGAAAGCAACCTCATGGTGGGCTTTCCAGATCCAGACCCGCTGCCCAACGACAAGCAAGATGTGCCCTACTTCATCGTGGGGGATGATGCCTTCTCCCTCACAACCTACCTCATGAAGCCCTACACCTCCAAATACCTCACCCGTGAAGAGAGGATCTTCAACTACAGGCTGTTCAGGGCAAGACGGGTGGTGGAGAACGCCTTTGGCATCCTGGCCAATAGGTTCCAGGTACTTCTCACAACCATGCAGCATAGCCCAGAGACCATGAGGAGGATCGTGGAAGCTTGCTGCATCCTGCACAATCTCATGCGCACCCGCTACCCAGTCTTGCAGAACAGGCTTGTGGACCATGAACAAGGCAATGGGGACATGGAGCCTGGGGAATGGAGGCAAGGGCAAAACCTGATCGATACTGAGGATGTACAAGGCCCCAACAGAGCCTCACATGAGGCGAAGAAGCAGCACAACCTCCTGAAACACTAGTGCAACTCCCCAGCTGGAGCAGTGGAGTGGCAAGACAGGATGGTAAATGCTTAATGGATGCTTCCTTCAGCCTGTCTCATCACACAGATGAGATTGGGCCATGTATGTTTGGTTGGCCTACAATGAACAGGGCATTTAATAAAGGGTTGTGTTTATGTTGACATGTGTGGATGATTGATTATATCGTTATTGATAATAAAGGGCCATAGGTGTGGCACCTGGGAGGATGGACCATATGGTCCCACTATGCTTGCACTGGAGGTTTATCTATCCCACTGCTATCCTAACCCATCCCACAAGCAAGTAAAGGCTTAAACCATTCCTAAAAGTTTCCAGCAAGACTTTATTAAAAAAAAGAAATGAAGCAAGTGTGTGAATCAAAAATAGACTTTATTAACAACAAGTTATAAGACAAAAATGAGTCTCTGGCACTCCTCTTGGTCGCTCAGTCTCAGGGGTGAAGGGTCCAGGTGTTGTGGAGGTGGCTGGTGCTGGAGTGCTTGTCATCAGCTCCTCCAGAAGCAGAAGCAGCAGAAGCGCCAGCCCCAGAAGAGCGAGCCCGTGCTGCAGAAGCCCCAGCAGAACCAGAGTGAGGGCCAGGGAGCGGGATGGTAGCCCTGTCCCTCTTGCCAGGGCTGGCAGCAGATGGCTGAGGCTTGCTCTGCTTCTGCATGGTTGTGTGGTTGCTGGCTGGCAGGGAGGCTGGCAGGAACCAAGGCTGGCAGGGAGGCTGGCACCAAGGCAGGCAGGAAGGCTTGCAGGCAGACATGCAGGCAGGGCAAGCAAGGCAGCCAATCCTTCCGGCAGCAGGTCTTTCCTCTGAATGGTGACCTGCTTCCGAGATGCTTCCATTATATCCGCGGGGCTGACGCAATGCATCCTCCCCGCATGCGCAATTAACGCCAGGCATCCGCTAGGCTTTCGCTGTGCATCCGCTTCATCCCTTCCGCGTCCGCTTTGCTGAGGCCCCCCGGAAGCCCTGCAGATGTGCCATCCGCTCCCATCCGCTTCCATCCGCTGGGCTTCCGTTCTGCATCCGCTTTGCATCCGCCCTGCGTCCTCCATGCGTCCGTGTTATCCGCTCCGGTTATGCAAATTTTTGCCCCTTTTGAGAGCGGATAACAATGGATGGAACATTTTGCTCGTCCGCTGTATCCTTTTTGCATCCGTTGGGCAGTGTGACATGGGCTTTATGAAGCCAATAATTGGCCTCTTCCAGTCATAATTTGAAATGTGATCACTGCATGTTTTTCTTTTTACCAGTTCAATCAACTGTATGAGAAAGACGCCAGAGTAGGTTACTTTGTATCACTGTCTTTAATCATTTACTATTTCCCTCTCATGTCTTCCCTTTTGGGAAAAATTTCTCATTTTCCCTTTGGGAAAATAGCAGGGGACCAGCAATGGGTTGACTCAGTGGTACTAAAGGAGTGGTTCTTGTGTTATAATCACTACACATGGTATCAGTACATGCTGCATACCAATAGGCAGCAATATCACCTGGTGCACAGGATATTTGACTGCAATTTTATAGCAAGAATTGCAAGATTTTGGATTCATCCCACTATCTCTTCCCCCCCCCCATTGTGTTCACCATCAAAAGCAACTACAAAAACATTTTCTTCAGGCTGAGGTTGAAGAAGCAGATACTTTTCTGCAAATGTATACATAGAAAGACCAAACATTACCAAAACATAAGTGTCACAGGTTTCTGCTTTAGCAGATCATCAATCTTGAGGATGTCAGTGACCACAGATAAATTTTTTCCAAATCAGTTCCACAAGCATGATGCTAAGCACTAAGGGCACATTCATAGTGTATCCAAATCTCACTGGATATCTATCTTGTAGGGTCAACAATACAACACATCATCTATATATGCTCCAAAAGAGATCCACATGTAGCTATGCTCCTACATCCATCTGAACCATGGGTCCTATTCCACCAGAATAAAAACGAATGCTTAAGATCTGTGATGGTGCAGTGTCTAGAACGCAGTACTGCAGGCTTCTTCTGCTAACTGCTGGCTGCCTGTAATTTGGCAGATCCAATTTCACCAGGCTCAAGATTGACTCAGCCTTCCATCCTTCCAAGGTGGGTAAAATGAGGACCCAAATTGTTGGGGACAATATGCTGACTCTGTAAACTGCTTGGAGAGGGCTGTAAGTCACTGAGCAGTATATAAGTCTAAATACTATTGCTACTGATGCAGAGCAGAAGGCACAAAACAACATTGCTCATGGGGCACAATCTAGGAATACTGGATAAAGCCCTGTGAGGTAGGAATAATGACCCTTGAGAGAAGTTAATAGCAGAGGTAGAAAGCAAAGATAGCCTGAATTATGGTGGGGCTATAAGGAAAAGAGAAAGAGAATGTCAACATTTCACACGAACGCCCTTCAACTACTAATCTAGAATACACACCTGTCTTTTTCTGCATATAACAGCCCATGTTTCAAATACAGGCATAAATAAAAAAATTAGAGAACCTATCTATATCAAAATATGAAAATTCATACTGTGAAAGAGTGAAATAAAATACTCAACAGTATTGAGTAAGAAGGAATAGGAATTGTGAAAACCCACACAATTTATAAAATAATGATGATTTATAACTTGCATTCAAAACATAAATTGATTCTCAATGGTTAGCTTGAGCAATTTTTCCTGCATGTGTGTGTGTGTGTGTGTGTGTGTGTTTGTGTCTGTGTGTTGTCTGTGTTTGATCATGACCAGTGATTGCTGGATTACTGATGCACTTGGGATTCCAGTCACCTATGGAAAAGCAAAAGTTATCTATCTATCTGTGATCTATTAAAAATGCACAAGAGAGTTTTGTATTAATTACAACTGCTAGCATTTCTACAAACAACCCTCCTTAGGTTAAGGAAAAATAGGTCCTGAAAATGATGTCTAGAGGATAGAAACATACTATGTACATGTTATTAAAGTTTTCTTTTAATTTAAGCAGAGTATGAAAATCCTATCCCTCAATGCATATTCTAAAGCCAATAGTTTTGCTAGGGATGGTTAAAGTGCATTTTTTTTCTTGCAAACTTTACATATTTGGGACAGGAATTTAAACAGTGAAAAATACGTGCCTATACAGTTAACTGGGTCATCATGAAAATTATATTAATATTGATATTATTTCTTTGAATTCTGCACAGAAATTGAAAATGCGGTACATGAAACACCAACTTGGAACACCCCTGGGAATTTAGCACATTCAGCTTTCCAACAAGGTACAGAAAAATCAAGACTGCGAAGGCAAAAAGAGAGTTTCCATGGTGTTTTTTCTAGGGGGAAAAAAAAAAAAAAAAGCAACTGTGGGATGGGATGCTGCCGAGAGTTGCTGGAAAAGTCAGCAGCTTTCGTTGAACGCGTTTTCTTTCCCTATTCACTTGCCTTTCTTCCAGCAAGACCATCCCAACCGAAGGAGGAAAGGGTAACCTGGGGAGGGGGGCAAAGCCCAGCATTTCGTGTTCACGTTCTTGAAGGTGTTGGCCTGGCGCCTTCCTTTGACAACTTGTCCTCCTGGGAGGCACAGCTGAGGCGTAGGTAGGTTGTGGGCGTGCGGTGACCTCAAAAGGTTGGGCCAGGAGGACAGGGCACTTGGCAAGACCCTTAGGGGCGTCCCCGTCCAGCAGCCCGGACGGCTAAGGAAACAAGAGGACGCTGTGCGAGAGAACTGGGGAGGGAGAGGGGGAGCGAGCAAGCGAGCCAGGCGTTGGGCGTGTGCGAGCGCGGTGTTTGGCTTTCTAATTTTCCACCCCTTCATTCCTGGGGTTTGAAGCGGCGCTCTCATCGAGCAGTAACAGCATTCTTGGAAACGTCCTTCGCGTCTGACGTGGTCCTCCGTCGACTGAAAGAAGTCTCTCTTTCGTTCTTCTCTCGGGATTGGGACTTTCGTCTCTGGCTGGCGCGGGGCAGAAGAAGTGAGAGCGCGAAGAGTGGAGTTTTTAGAAGCGGCACCGTTTGCTTTGAAGCTGTGGAAAGGTAAAAAAAAACCAAAAAAACGGAAAAGTCCGGGACCGGGGTGGGATAGTATCCAACTATTCTGGACTAACTGTAACCGTCAGGCTATACTGTCTCTCCCACTTGTTCGCTGGTAACCTGTGGTGCTCTCTGGGACCAGGGCTTGCCCAACTTTTCTTCCGACAACTCTTCTGCCTTTCCAAAAGTAGATTTTGCCTTTGCAATCATACTATCTCTCTGCAGGGAGGTTTCATCTTTCAAATCTCCCCCCCCCCCCCGAATATACATCCAAATGAATGACTTGAGGTCAGGTTGGACTTGGATTCCCATCATCCATAGCCAGTGTGACCCACTTGTTGGCAACAATGAAATGATGGGAGTTGAATTTGGCTGGAGGAAAGCTTTCATTATTTATTTATCATATTTATATAGTGCCTGCATTTGACAGCTCACTGTTTTCTGCATTTGCTTAACAGTTATGGTAAATCCAGTTGGTGTAATAATAATAACCAAAATAATACTTCTTGGAAATCCTCTAAAATAAAGGAAATGTAAGACATATATGATATCCAACCCTTAGTGTTTCCCAACTTGACATCATCCCATTCTGTTGGATAACTCCCATCATCCCGTCATCCCTTGCTGACTTAGTGAGCAGGGCAGGAATAACAGTTCCTGGAAGGTAACCAATGGGAAATTAAAAACATCCTAAGTATGGTGGTTCTGGGGAAAAGAACACAAAAGAGAGAGAAAGGAAGGAGCAGAGATCACACTTCAAGAAACTTCAGAATTTTGCACCAGCATCTTGTGAATGACTAAAGTCCCCCAAAAGTCATCGTTCTTTTACTCTTCATAAATCGGCCCCTCTTTCACATACAGATATGAACTGAATATCAGGGAATCTGTCTGTTCCTTTTTGGGTCTTGAACCATATAGCTTGTAGAGAACAGCACTCTAAGTTGCATCTAAGATGCAGCTTGTGATATGATCTTGAATGATGAACCTCTAGGAAGGATAGGAATTGTGGAAATTCAGGAAATAATAATTTTGCATTCAAAAGGGTGGCTGATGTTGCATTAGGGAGGGGTGTTTCATAGAACAAAAAGCTACATGAGCAACTATTGCAATATTGGTCGTCATTTTTGACTGTTGACCACCATCACTGGACTGATGGGATTCTAGCAACATATGGAGACACAGAAGTTGCCTGCTAAAAATTATGTTCTCGAATTCAAAATTTAAATTGGGAAAAGGTACACAAAATATAAAGAACTGTACATTTAACATGATTTTATGTTAAATGTACAGTTCTTATGACATGTATAAAACAAGGCAGTAAAGTTAGGGCAAAGGTTTTCCAGGTTGGCTAGAAAATCTGGGATTTACAAACCTAAGAGAAGTAGAGAGAACCAATTTTGAAATTAAGTACTCCATTTAAATTATAATGTTTTAAAAGTGCTTAGTATGGGTTCAGCTATGTCCGAAATGCTTTCAGTTGTTCATAGTGTATTTGGCATATAGGCACTAAAAATGAACAAAATGTGTAATTATATTTAGCCAAGGCACATGTATGGAAAAAGAAGCAGAGAGTGGCATTCAAACAATATCTGAAATATCATCTAGCATCCAAAGGGCCTCTCTCCTAAGGTCAGTTTTAGGCATGTGTTAATTCTTATTTTAAAAAATAATAACAATGAACAGGAAAGTTAATATGAAGATAAATTTAGACAATAATGTTATGAATGATAAGTCATCTACATTTGTGTCTGTTTGTGTGTGTGTTGATAAAAATGCTAATATATAATATATGTTAATAACTAAGCAATCTTGAATATGAATAGAGGTAAACAAAGATAATTACAAGAAATACAAATCTTCTAACAAAAGAGCTTCCTTTCCAATATTATTAAATTTGTCATGGTTCTGAATCATCTCTTGGTGTATTATATTGTTTACACACTGCATTAATTTTGCTCCCTATTAGGAAAAAAAATAACAGCACTTAAATGTACTAGAGCAAATTGACATTAGTGGGCTATTATTTTTGATAGACATAAAAAGTACAATGTATTCGCAGAATACTTTTTCTATAGGAAGCTACTTTCTTTTGATGCGGAAGTTGTCAGATTGGCTGGACTTGGAACCAAGAGAGACTGTGATTGTACATTTAGTTGGTAAACCAGTGAAAAATCTGACCAAGAGGGAATGTGACTGTTATGGAACTACTGCAGAGACTGATAGGTTAACCTTTTTCACTGCAAAATAGCTGAGTAATTCTAAGGAAGCCAGTTGTTGGTGTTTTATAAAGCAAGAAGCAAAATATCTCCTGGATAAGGAACCAAAGGTTTTAAAATATAAACATTATCTGATGAGGGTGAACAGTGGAGTTTTGTGTTTAAAGAAGTCAAGGATGTTTGACAAATTCTTTGGAAAGACAAAGAAAAGGCCATTCATTCCCCTGGAGTTATACTACTGGAGGGAAAACTTGTATAATTTTGAAATAAGGGAGGTTGGTTGTAATAATAACGTAAAGAAATGTTGGGAAACCATCATATAGGAATTTGCATTGTTGATCTATTATGAAAACAAAAAGAAAGGTATTGTAAGCACATCTCATTTTGAGAAAAAAGAAGAAGCTATTTGCAGCCACCTGTCTATCTCTTAGAAATATTTGTTACATAATTAACAAATTAAAATTAATCAGGTCACATCTATTTTTCTTGTTACAGAGAGTAAATAGTAAAGAATCTACCAGTGGTTAAAGTTGAAAATGGAAAGGGTGGCTCTTTATGGTGGGTCTCAGTGGTAGGAACAGGAAGAGAACAGTTGTGAGATAAATGCCTGATTCCAAAGAAAGGAAAAGATTTATCCCTAAGCTACCCCAGAGTTCTTATGGTTCCCTAGCCATTGAACTGCATACCATGCCATAACTGTATTGGAGAATGGCATTCTCTTCCTATTCAACCATAACTCACCATGACTTGGTGAAATATGATAGTAATGATCAATAAGAACTCAGCAGGAGGAGGAAAATTGTAGTTACTAAGTAAGAATAGGCAAACACAGATAGAAAAAAGCAGAAGATAATCGACGAAAGGCAAGAGGAACACTATTTTCCCCAAATAGAATCCTTACAACAGGAAAAGAAGGATTTTAGGCTTGCAGTATGCAAACATTTCAATTGGGATTATATATGATTGGAATCCAAGATCATGATAAGAAGGCAACCCATTAAATACATTATTCCCAATATGTGAGTGTGAAAATAGGTTGTAGTAGGACTCTTAGTAGTCAGCTATTAGAAGATAAAGAACTTTATGCCCTAATTCCAAAGATGGGAGTTGTGTTTGTTCCACAGCACCAGAGTCTATGAATTCTGTACTTTTGAATGGAGATGAAATAATCTTCCAGAAAAAGCAGGAAAGTGGATATGAATAATGGAAATTCTGAATTAAATCTAGGTTTAATACAGGTTAATGAATTTTAATAAAAGCAGATGCTCAACAATAGTACTGCTCAACTAGTTCCACATTTATTGATTACTATTTCATCACAAAAAATACTGCTTAAATCAAAGGTATTCTACTTTGTGATTGGACAGGCTTTAGTTAACCTGATTTCATCCATTGTTTGAAAACTTTCCAATGAGTTCTACTTTGATGAAGAACCTAATGTATTTGAATTAAAAGATTGAACAGTACGATCAGTTTAATTTAAATAAAAAATAACTTAGTTAACTTTTACTTATTTATAATTCGGTGTTTAAAGTTTTACCATTATTTTTTCTGTTTTCTTTATATTAATATGGAAATCATGATAATTAATTAAAAATAACCATGTAAAATAGTGCACTAACAGTAATATTCTGCTGTTTTTATATTTATATTTAACTTGCATATGAGTAAGTTATATATGTTTAATGTAACCTTCTCTATATATGTTTTATTAGAAAGAAAATTCTAAACATTGTTTATAATCAGATTACAACTCATGGGGAAAAATAATATGTCTGGTTGGATATATTACTTGTTTTCTTCCTAAAATGGAAAGCAAAATGCCCCAAAGCACTGGGAATGGTTTTATTTTAAAATATTTTAGACTTGGCAATTGAAAATCTTATCAACTTTATCAGTTTGCCAAGGTGTTTAATTCCATTATTCTCAACAGATTATCTTGTTATTTCTAAAGAATTATTAGACATTCTGGCTCCAGATTTTGAAGTTCAGCGTTGCCTTGTACTTGAAAAGACAGCTTGTAATATGTAGGTAACAAAATGTTCTTTGGGGTTAAAAAAAAAATTGAATATATTTGGGGTTTTAATCAATGGTGTTTAAGCAGGATTAGAGGAAACAGCTGGCTAAACAAACATTGAGCAGAGTGGATGCAATGGTATAAATTAATAATACTAGTCTTTATTTATGGCATGAATGAGAGGTTTTGTGGAAATAAAATGTATTAACTATGGTCATAATGTGCCATCTAGTGGATGTAAAAGCATTTTACTACCATCTAATATACAGTGTTTACTAATAGTAAGGCAAGCCCCCCCCCCCCCCAAATATCTGTGAAAGAACTAATATCTTCCATTCTTATTATTGATGGGAGTGAATAACCTGGAGAGGCAATGACTGCATACATTACTGCTGAAAAATGTGGACATCTTTGAAGATTATTTCCAGTTTTCAAAGGCTACTTTGTAAAGATTGTTTTCCTGGTGAATCAATTGCTTTTATAAAAGGAGTACAATTTTTAATATATAATTCAGAGGTGGTATTCAGCAGGTTCTGACCAGTTCTGGAGAACAGCGGAAATTTTGAGTAGTTTGGAGAATTTGGTAACGGAAATTTTGAGTAGTTCAGAATACCACCTCTGACTGGCCCCGCCCCATCTATTATCTGCCTTCTGAATCCCAGCTGATTGGCTGGGTCTTCTTTTGTTGTCCCGCACAAGAGAACAAAGCTGGAAAGCAGGTCAGTGGGGTGGGGAGAGAATGGGATTTTGCAGTAACCTTCCCCTGTCACGCCCACCAAGCCACACCCACAGAACCGGTAGTAAAAAAATTTGAAACCCACCACTGATATATGTTTAATCGGTAGCTATTCACTGAGTTATTGGTTTTGTCTGGAAGTGGGGCTTCTTATACATACTCACATACATACATACATGCATATACTTATAAAGAACTGTCTCAAGAACAGATCTATTGGTGAGGATGAATTTTAAAGATTGGTTTGAACTGGAAATGATAACCCAAAATAATAACATAAGAATGTTGTATGTCTATGGAGATTTTCAGTCATCCAAGTCATGGTTTCCCACTAAAAGTCCAGATACCTTTTGGATATGGAGATGCTGAATTTTGCACAATTTTTCCTGTCTCTATTATCTGTCTACTCTATCACGATTGTATGTGTTAGGTATTATGTTTATTTCATCTTCCCATTAGATCAGCACTTTGGATTTTTCAGCTAGCTCTTCTTTCATTCTTTAGCCCCTCTTGTTTTTAATTCTTCCCCAAAGCAAACGACACCCATCACATTGTTATAGCAACTCTGAGTGTATTTCCATATACAGTAGTACCTTAGCACTCATCATTAATTGGTTCTGGAAGGCACGATGAGTTCAAAAATGTGGAGTACCAAACAGATTTTTCCCACAAAAAGTAATGTAGTGAGTCACAAGGCAGCTGACGCTGACACGTTCTAGCTTGTACATTGAGTACCAAACAAACTATGAGTACCAGGACAAATTTTATAGATGAAAATGCATTGAGTACCAAATTTGATGAATTTCAAAGCAGTTAAGTACCACTGTAATAAAAAGTAAACAAAAAAGATAATACAAGACAATTAAAATTAGGAGAGTTAAATTAAACTCTCCTAAGTTAAAAAAGATGTTGAGACTCTAGAAAAAGTACAGAGAAGAGCAACCAGGATGATTTGGGGACTGGAGGCTAAAACATACAACGAACAGTTGCAGGAACGGGGCTTGGCTAGTCTAGTAAAGAGAAGGACCAGGGGAGACATGATAGCGATCTTCCAATATTTGAGGGGCTGCCACAGGGAGGAAGGAGTCAAGCTATTTTCAAAAGTGCCTGTAGGCCAAACAAGGAATAATGAATGGAAACTGAACAAGGAGAGATTCAACCTGGAAATAAGGAGAAACTTTCTGACAGTGAGAACAACCAACCAATGGAACAGCTTGCCCTTGGAAGTTATGGGAGCGCCATCACTTGAGACCCTCAAGAAGAGATTGGCCTTCTGTTTGTCAGAAATGATGTAGTCCTGCTTGGGTGGGGGGTTGGACTAGATGACCTATAAGGTCCCTTCCAATTCTGATTATCTGTTATATCTGTCAAGTAAGTTAATTAGGAAACTGAAAACCAAGGCAATGGATGGCCTGGGGTGGGGATCTTCTCTATTCCAATTGGCCAGGCAGAAGAACTAAGTTTTCAAGCTCTTGTGTAAGTCCAGGAGTGTGGGGATAGACCTCACCTCCACCAAGAGAATATTCCAGAGAGCAGGACTACAGCAGAAAAGGCACTTCTGGACCCAACCAGCCAAAATTCTTTGGCAATGGGATCTGGAATAGGCCATTGAAATATGTATGTGGGTTATTCCCATTGGATCAAGACAGCTCCTCAGATACCCTGGACCTTGCCATAAAGGGGTTTAAAGGTGATATCCAACACCAGGAAGCAAACTAGCAGCCAATGCAGGTCGCATAACAGTGGTCTCATATGGCTTTCAAAATTGTCTATGCTGCTGTATATACCTACATACACATACATACAAACAGACACAGATACATATATATACTTTCCCTTCCTTTTCTATCATTATAGGGGATAATATTTTTCATGAATGTTAGGAAAAACTTGCAGAAACAAGTAAATCAACCAACATAAGACACTGTTAGAAAAGGGGAAAATATTTTCAAGCTCTATATGTAATCCCTTGGAAATGCTCTAGTTCCAGATTGTGTCAACCAAGTAATGATTTGAATTCAGTGACCCATTCTAGTTTTACAATTCTTATTTCTAATACATGGTCCAGGACCAATGCAATGAATGCTATTGTTTCATTCTCAAGTTGTGAATTCCCTTAGCACATTGTCAACTCTAATGAACAATCTTTAGAGACCAGGCAATGAAAGAAGGAACATTAAAGATGTTCAGCAATTTGGAAAACATTCAGCAGATAAAGTGTTGGAAGACAGGTAGTTGTCAACTTACAACTATAACTGAGCCAAGAATTACAATACTAAATTATGTTGCCATTAATAGGGTCAGCACCTGACCATGCCCAATTTTATGACCTTTTCTATGATGTTGTTAAGTGAAGTACCATGATTGTTAAGTGAATGCCATCGCCATTAAGCAAATCCATTGGCTGCAGTGGGCATTTTTGCCAGATACTGGAAGTAAATTATAGACACATAACTGTGAGATGCTGCAAACAATCATAAATATTGGTTGCAAAGTTCCTAAAATGGTCACGATCATAAGACTGTGAACAACTTCAAATCAGCTCGTAAGTAGCCCTGTGGAGATCTATTTTTAACTTCAACCAGTAGCTAGCAGCCAGTCACCTCAAAATTTGAGGACAATTTGTAACTTTAGCTTTATATTTATTCTCATCTTTCTGAACCCTAAGCCATTAGAAATAGATCTGTCGATAGTCTTCACTGCTTCTTCTTTGAAATAAAGGAAACAGGGTAAGATATGTAAATAAAGACTTCCTCATCTGATCATCAACAAAGAACAAACAGATTGTATAAAAGTATATGAAAGTGTAAGCCATTTTGGTCTATTGCACCAGGCTAGAAAACAGGAGATTGTGAGTTCTAGACTCACCTTAGCTATGAAAGCCAGTTGGTAACCTTGGGCCAGTCACTCTCTCTCAGCCAATTCACCTCTCAATGTTGTTGTGGGGAAAATAAAATGAATAAGGAAAGTAAACATGTTCACCACCTTGAATTGCTTATAAAAATAATAACAGCAGGATAAAAATAAATACATAAAATGGTTCTCTATTGGTAGTTTTGTATGCCATCTGTTTTCCTGAAATATCTTCAACTGCATAATGCCATAAAGGTAGTCTGTGACTTACAACTGGTCATTTAGCAAATCTTTGAAGTCACAAACTACCTGCAAAACAGGAATTATGACCTGGTTTCAAAGTTCCAATGGTTGATTCCCCCATGGTCAGTTGACCATATTTCAAGCAGTCTGCAACATGGCTGCATTTATGTGGTGTTTTGTGATGATTTTAACAAAAACTGGAAGTTACTTCTGGTTTTTGACCAATCCACACAATAGGAAATAATGTATTCATTTAATGACTGTGGTGTTTGCTCAAATGTCCTGGAGTTCATTTTGAGACCACTGTCATTTCTTAATGAATAACTCAAAAAATCAGGATGGTCACAAGACTAGCCTAATTTATGACTCTCACAGTATATGACTTTAATGGCACACTTCATTATGTCAAGGACTACTTATAATATTTACAGTATAATAGGCAAAGGAAACATCCCTAACATTTCAGGAACACTAGAAATTTAAGAGACCTTCAAGTTTGATTGCTATTTTTCAAATCCTAGTATTTCTTGCTATGCTTGTGTCTTTGAGTTTACCAGTTATGTAAACAATGTCATGAAGTTTGTTGGCAACAATTCTCAAGTGCCTTCCTTCTTTGTGGGGCTGAAAAGGGACAATTTGGCATTGTCAGTTATCTGGTTTCCACGCGGAAAGCAGCATTAAAACTCAGCATCCTAACCCCTTTATAAAATTGGCTTTCATGCATACATCAGCATAGATAGATTGAACAGAAATAAAATTGAAAACAGACTTGTCTATTCCCACCTCTTCTTTGGTAGAGATTCTGCTAGTGATTGGTTGGTTGGTTGGTAAGTTTTTGTGTGTCCCCTCCCACCTCAAATGAGGGAAATTGTAAGGCAGTCACATTAAGCAAAGAAGGAAAGTTTTGGAAAGGAAAAAGGCAATAGTTTTAAACTGCAAGATCATGAATTACCTACAAATTCCATCATAGCAATAGCCTTTTGTCTTAACCAAACAATCAGTAGGATGTGATCAACCTCATCTGGAGAACTGGCATGAAGTTTCATGTGAAAATGCCCTTATAACAGAGAACATCTTAAAGATCCAATAAACTGAAACAGACAAACATTTAAAAGACACCAAACAAATTGTCTATCTGAAGGCCATTCATGTTTTCTTTAACAGAACAGAGCCTTGTGAAATATTCTAACAATGCAATGTTAATGGCTAAAACAAGCAAAAATTTCCTCTAAAAAGAAAAGTGGAATTTGCAAATTGATACTGTGTTGTATAAAATGTCTCTGCAGATGATAGTACTAACTGAGCAACTACAGGCTTTATGGAAAGAGATCACAGATCAAATTTAACAAGCTGGCAGCTGTAGAAGTCTGTAAATGAGTTCATACTTGAGTGTCTAACTTATCACAATAGAAATCTTCTGTAGACATAAAAAGTATAAAAGCAGTGTTACATTGTTGTATTGTAAATCTTTCCCTCTTTGTACCTGCATTTTGATGTTAATACATTATATGAAAGGAATTGAGTTTGTGTTATAATGGCGCAATATTGCCTTTGTAGATGAAGCATTGTGGCTATCTCAGTGCAGAATTAAAAGGCCTCAGAGTGTATGGAGTTGTATTATTTTCTCTTGAATATAAAGGTAAAATTAATCTTAAGCAAAATATTTTAAATGTGAGGTGCCAAAATAAATGAAGCAAACTAAGCATTTGTCCAATTTAAGGTGTTTTGCACTTATTTTTTATAAATTATTATGAAATTCTTATCAAACATTTCTCAGTGTTTATATATTATTATGTAAACTAGGCTAGATTAATTGTCACATAAACAATACAGTATATACATTTTAGGAGCTGCCTTCTTCAACTTTTAGTAATATAATTTTGGTGTATATATTTCTAATGTGCTATTAATCTTTCTAGACTGAGGTATAAATGAATAAGTGTATTTCTTTTCTTCTACTGAAATACAATTTGTGTATGAAATGATAGCCTGTGGCTCATTAAACACATAGTATTATGCAGCAGGATCAAAACTATTGAAGCAGAAGACTGTTACAAGATACTTGCCATGTACTTATAAAGTAAATGCCATCTTAATAATATAACTCATTGCAATTGTCTATAATGTTGCTACAGTATTCCATTAGCAATATTGCTTGATTATTTTAAAAGTTTATGCAACACCATAGGACAATGTAGAAGATAGATAGTGGGATATGTTTAGCTCACCAATATAACAACTTTTTTTAGTGAGAAGCACATGATGAGAGAAGATAAATATTTAATAAATGTTTGAAACTATTGGATTCATTAATATTGCCCTACACAGTGAACCTGGATATTACTAAAATGTTCAAGTAATATCAACATAAATATATTTAAATATATAGCTCTAACATGGAAGTCTTTGGATTTTTTTCTTATACAAATTAATTCAATGATGTTTGTTTGGTCTTTTAAAAAATCTGTTTAGTGGTTCTAGTCTTCTCAAATAGATTTATTGGAATATAGTTTCCTCCACTCAGTATTAGATGAAGGTGGCTATTAAGAAAGACTAGGATAATATTTATTGTCCATAACACTGCAAATTAAAGGAAGAATTTTATGGCTTTAGGAGGAATGTCTAACAGTAATGCCAAATCCAGCTTGAAAGCTAGTCAATGTAAAAAATATTTGTCTCTGCTTATTAATTGTAGTATGTCATAATTCTTACTTTGGAATAATAATAGTCTTCAAATAAGAAAGCAACTAATTATGAAGGCATAATTTAATAGAAATCCACTGAGTTTCATTTAAGCATTTTTGTAATAGGAGAAGGTGAAGTGGGGAATCTTAAGGATTTAGATTAATCCATAAGGATATAGAAAGCTATATTGAAAGAGATTTTTGCTCCATATCTTATTCATTTATGATAGCATTCTTTAGAGTTTGTGGTGAAGGTCTTTTCTAGGCTTAACCAGAAAGATCTGCAATCATATGCAAGCTGTGAACTTGATATGAAGAAACATTCAATGTCAAACTCACATGTTTGCAACTCTGCTTTTCATCTTATATAGTATATTTACATCTTTAACAAAGAAGATTTATGCATGCTTATATACATATTGTAATACAACAACAGATCACTCTGAATGTACAGCTTGTTTTTTGCTTTTTCCTAAAGCCTATTGTTTAAGACTGCATTATCTTGCCGGTTTATGGTTCTTAGTACGCTATCCATAATTTCCCATTGATTCACAACTGGTACCTCATTGTTTGCATGGATAGAAGCTGGTACCGATTGTTACTGCTTTGAAGCTCATTTTCAAAAAAACACACACTACAATGCAAACTTATTTATTTAAACATGTCTGCAACATGAATTACTGTTTTAGTTATTGCACTGTGTTCCTTGGAAATTAAACATAATTAGGTACAATGTTTTCCAACATATAACACATTTAAAATTATATGAACAGCAATAAGTTTTCATAAAATAGGCTATAAAGATCATTAAAGGTTATAAACATAAACATTTTTTGCAGGATGCAGAATGGATTTTTAAAAGTTATTTTAAAAATGAAATCATGTTCAACTGCTTCAGGATGAAATTCACAGAAGAAAATTCACAGAATTTTCATACAATTCATGTAAATTTTCATAAAATTCATACAATTCACAGAAGAAAAAAGGCAACTATGGATCCCTATCAAATTTCTTGGGATCTTTAAACAAAGGTTTGCATCGTACATTTCTTTGTGATGAAAATTGAAATGCCAACTGTAAATTTTAATGTCACAGAAAGTAGAAATTAATCAAAGCCCAGAAAAAGCATCATCTTTATTGTACTCAATTAACTGAATTGAACTGAAACTAGCTTTTGTCCTGCTTCAACCATTCAGGGACTGAATGTGATCTTTGGTCCTATAAAAGGCTGTGCAAAACTGTTTTAATATATCTGATTACTTTTCTGATAAGCAAAAATAATATTTAATTTATTTACTTACATACCTAGGTTTCTATGGTGTTCGATTCTAAAGGTTCTAATTAATTTGTAGTAACTAACAGAACACAGGGTTAAAAGCAGAATAAAATTGTAAGTCCCAAAAAGCCATCAATATTTGGGGCAGAATAATGCTATTTTATCTTCTGCAGTACCTATCATGACAGCACCTCTGGATACAATTTGTCTCTCATCAGCCAAATCCAAGCCAGTCTGGGAGGAAGACAACTGCAGTAAAACCAGAGGTGGTATTCAGCAGGTTTTGACCAGTTCTGGAGAACCGGTAGCAGAAATTTGGAGAACCAGCAAATACCACCTCTGACTGGAGATTTTACAGTATCCTTTCCCTGCCATGCCCAAAGAACTGGTAGTAAAAACATTTGAATCCCACCACTGAGTAAAACCATTCCCCTTTTCCAGATTCCAACCCTTACAGCCAGCCCATGCTACCATATTTCACAGCATTTCAGAAAATTGAGTGACCCAACAGATCCAGGAATTTACAATCCTACTCTACTTGCCTAAGCAAATTATTTTGCTGCACTGTATTTAAAAGCAGAATATAACATCTGATTCTTGGGCATATTACAATTTTTGTGGAGGGTTATTTAATTTCAAAAGTTGGTAGCATGGTAAAAAGACTTCTGCTGCTAGGCTGGCCTTTCTTTTTGGCTAAGGTTCTTTTTGTCATGATTTATTGTCAAGGATATCAGTTTTCCAGGTTTATTAAGAATCAAGCCATTGAATGACACCAAAATAGGCATTTTTATATTCATTATTATTTTTAAAGATGAATGCATGTTGCAGCACATTAAGCAAACAGATTATATTTCCCATCCACCCATTGTTATCATGTACATGACCTTGTGTATAAACAATTATATAATAATATAAGCAGTTGCATAATCAATTAGCAACAATAAAACTAGTATTTTTTCATGAATAAATTTATCCACTTGAAATATTTAAATGGAGAACATAGCTGAAAGAATAGCTGAATAATAATGTAATATCCTGGCTCTATTCATAGCTGCATTATTTAAAAAGTAATAAATTGTTTATTGTACTGCCACCAAATGGTATGCTCTTTCATTGCTGGATTACAAATGAAAAGTCCACCCTAAATAATGGAAATATGTGCTTTGTAGTGGGAAAAAACTTCCCAACAATTTTGATTATTATAATAACTCAGTTTTTTTATTTATATTTCTAATTCTTAAAATAATAAGATTCCCTTGATTTCTCTGTTAAATCAATATTTTATTAAAAATTACTCGAGACTTAGACATATATTCAATTTTGAAGCTACTAAGATTGGTGGCTGAGCAGATACAAAAATATTCAGGGAAATGGTTAAACCTCAATAACAGGCCCCTTGCCAGTCAACAGGAAGGCTGATTTACCACCAGCTTACTCAGGAGCAAGGAATTGGCAGCACAAGGAACAATGGCCAGTGACTTAATAGCCAGCCATTAACATCCCAAACAACAACTAAAAAGCCACACATAACCAGGCACTACATAAGTACTATGCATAAAGTAGCCCAAAGCACACATTCTTATGTGAGAGAAGTTTCCTAAAGATTGGCTTCAACACAAATCCAAAAGTTCAGAAGACTGAACCGAACTTTAGTGGTGACTGATCAGTGGTGGGCTTCCATTTTTTTTTTTACTACTGGTTCTGTGGTCATGGCTTAGTGGGCATGGCAGGGAAAGGATACTGTAAAATCTCCAGAGGTGGGATTTGCCGGTTCTCTGAACTATTCAAAATTTCCACTACCAGTTCTCCAGAAACTGGTTAGAACCTGGTCAGAAGTAAATACCACCTCTGCGACAGACCCAGGTTGGATCTTGTAACGTTATTCTGGGACCCATATATTTGCCTCCTTCTGATTTTAGTTTTCTATTATTGAGTTCTAGATGATCTAGCAGTATTGTGATCGTGGTCTCAGTATTCCTTTGAGGCCAATGGGTTCTCAGGACAGTATGCTGCATGGGTTTAATGTTATTGGGATGGCCTGCCATGGAGTTTACAGAAACTGAATAAGAGTGGAAAAATTTTCAAATTTTCAAAAAGAGTGGAAAAAAATTCAAATTTCAAATTTTGAAATTTGAAACCAGGAACTAACTCTATACAGAAGCCTGAAGATGGCAGATGAGATTCTGCTGAAACGTTGCTACAACTTTAACAGAACTACAACGACGTGGGATAATACCCGAAGGAAGCTAAACAGCATACATATGTGTGTGTGTGTGTGTGTGTGTGTGTGCTGTTCAGCTTCCTTTGGGTATTATCCCACGTCATTGTAGTGCTTTCAAAGTTGTGGCAACGTTTCAGCAGAATCTCATCTGCCATCATCAGGCTTCTGTATGGATGTGGGTCTCACAGTTTTTGGTTTCAAATTCGAGTTCGTACGAACTCAATATGAACTCAGTACAGAAGCCTGATGATGGCAGATGAGATTCTGCTGAAACGTTGCTACAACTTTAAAAGCACTACAATGATGTGGGATAATACCCGAAGGAAGCTGAACAGCATATATATCTCTATCTCTATCTCTATCTCTATCTCCTATCTCTATCTCTATCTCTATCTCTATCTCTATCTCTATCTCTATC
>BLBF01000010.1:37504916-37520143 GCA_015471245.1 Laticauda colubrina | reverse complement strand
CTCACAGTATGTGCCTCATGCTGCATGGTGGTGAGAAGTATCTGGAACCTGTTGGCCAGGATGCCAAAGGCATTCTCCACCACCCGTCTTGCTCTGGACAGCCTGTATTTGAAGATCCTCTCTTCACGGGTGAGGTATCTTGAACTGTAGGGCTTCATGAGGTAGGTTCTGAGGGAGAAGGTATCATCACCCACTATGAAGTAGGGCATATCTTGTGTGTCATTGGATAGGGGGTCTGGATCTGGAAAATCCATGATGAGGTTGCATTCCAGCCCATCCTTGAGGTCACTTGCGTTGTATACCTGGCTATCTGAAGCTCACCTTGCCTGAAGCATCGATGTACGTGAACTTGTAGTCACTATCAACCATGGCAAAGAGGATGATAGTGAAGTAGTTGAAATAAGTGGACCCTGAGTTGGCTGGAGCTTTGCAGGCCACGTGCTTCCCATCTATGGCTCCAATGGTGTGGGGAAAGTTCCACCTCTGATACCACTCTTCTGCAACTTTCCTCCAGCCTTGTTCAGTGGTGGGGCACTGGAGGAGCTCCTCCACGTATTCTTCGATGATGGCCTGCACCACTTCTCTGACCACAATGCTGATGGTGTTGTGTGGCACCCTCCACACATACTGCATGTTTCTTTTGTGATTCCAGAGGCCAGGTGGCGCAGAGTCAGTGCCACCTTCAGTCCAGGGTCCAGGTTGGGACGGAAGTTGGTGCTCGGTTTGGTCAACCTGGGTCTCAGATGCTCTACAAGTTCGTCAAACATGGCTGGTGGCATCCTCATGAAGTGATGGAATGCACGAGGTTCTTCATTCCTCAGCTCCACCATCAACTGGTCATACAGTCTAAACTCCATTCTTCTCATGATCCATCCTCGGACCCACACAGCTCTTGGACGTCTCCTTCTTCTCCTTCTGTATAAAAGGTGAAACAGTCTGAACAGGGTTTGGTTCTGGTGATGAATGATCGCAGCTACCATATAGACTGTGTCATCATCCATGGTGGAGAACAATGGATGATGTGGAAGACCAAGACCAAGGGTGAATAGGTCTATACACCACGGCTGCAGGACTCACACTGAGATCCAGATGATTTTCTGCCCCTTTTTATAGGAAAGTGACCACAGATCACTTCTCAGTTCCTATGCTATCTGGCTGATGGTTTGGTCACTTTTGAATGCTGGTGGTGCTTTCACTCTAGTGGTAGCATGAGACAGAGTCTACAACCCACACAAGTGGCTCAGGTAGTGCAGCTCATCCAGGATGGCACATCAATGCGAGCTGTGGCAAGAAGGTTTGCTGTGTCTGTCAGTGTAGTGTTCAGAGCATGGAGGCACTAGCAGGAGACAGACCAGTACATTAGGAGACATGGAGGAGGCCGTAGGAGGGCAACAACCCAGCATCAGGACGCTACCTCCACCTGTGTGCAAGAAGGGACAGGGGGAGCATTGCCAGAGCCCTGCAAAATGACCTCCAGCGGACCACAAATGTGCATGTAGCTGCTCAAATGGTCAGAAATAGACTCCATAAGGGTGATATGAGGGCCCAACGTCCACAGGTGGGGGTTGTGCTTATAGACCAACACCATGCAGGATGTTTGGCATTTACCAGAGAAAACCAAGATTGGCAAATTCACCACTGGTACCCTGTGCTCTTCACAGATGAAAGCAGGTTCACACTGAGCACATGTGACAGATGTGACAGCGTCAGGAGAAGCTGTGGAGAACTTTTTGCTGCCTGCAACATCCTCCAGCATGACCGGTTAGGCAGTGGGTCAGTAATGGTGTGGGGTGGCATTTCTTTAGGGGACCGCACAGTCCAGGTGTGGCAGGAGATCCCTCAGAAGACCATCTGCCACCTCATCAGGAGCATGCCCAGGCATTGTAGGGAGATCATACAGGTCACACACACTACTGAGCCTCATTTTGACTTGTTTTTAGGATATTACATCAAAGTTGGATCAGCCTGTAGTGGCTTTTTTTTTTCACTTTAATTTTGAGTGTAACTCCAAATCCAGACTTCCATGGGGTGCTAAATTTGATTTGCATTGATAATTTTTGTGTGATTTTATTGTCAGCACATTCAACTTTGTAATGAACAAAGTATGTAATAAGAATATTTCATTCATTCAGATCTAGGTTGTCTTATTTTTGTGTTCCCTTTATTTTTTTTAAGCAGTGTATTTCAAAGTATCTCCTTTGTTAACTATGCAGTCTGTGTTCTATGGACAAGCCCCCTACTCTTTTATCCTTCCAGAAACCATTCAAGACCTGGCTTTTCCTACAAATATGGGGAATGGGAATTGGAACAGGAGAAGATCCAAAAAGTGTGGTTAATAACACCAGTTTTTTCTGTTTTTAATTTATTCTTGGTGGTTTAGTATTTTTTTATTGCTTGTAAGCTGCCCAGAGTTGGTTTTAAAATGGGTAGCTGCACAAATTTTAAATAAATAAAATGTTATTCCACTAGCAGCAGAATGGTTGCATTCAGGCATGTTAACTGATCATTGGAAATCACCAGCTGGCAATAAATCAACTTATAGAATTGCTTTTTCAGTTGAAAAAATAATATTTTTCCTTGTAGCAATTTATTTGGAAAGAAAAAAACTTTTGAGTGATTCTTGTCATTGATTTTAGAAAGCAAGGTATGCCATAGATTTATCATTGATTTTAGAAAGCACGGTATGGCAAGTATAAATAAATGCACCAGTTTGTACATCTCTACAATATCTACCCATTATCAGTTCAGTTTCTAGTAAGAAGTGGAAATCTATTCAAATCAGTTATGTTTACCAGACTTACTTTTTTATGATGTTCCAGAACTTCATACTCTTAGCATAAAAACCTGTGACTGTAATGGAAACTAAGGTCTTTCAAATACTGTGATTGTTGGCAAAGTGCAACCAATTATACTAATGTACAAAACAAGTTTCCGTTGAAGGGACAGTGAATCAGAACTCTAACAAAGGAGTACTTTGAAGTGGAACACAACATGTTTTTCCAGTTCTGTTTCAATTCTTCAGGCTTACAATCAGTTGAAAATGGGGAATAATAAATATGAACTGGACTATCTAAAACAAATTAGTTTGAATCTTATCTTTAAAAATCTCTTTTTTAAAGTTTAGCAAGTTGTGTTGTTCTATGATTGTGTTGTGGGTTTTTTATAACAAGAATATTATGATCCCTAAATGAAACCAAAATAAAGTTTACTGGTTTTTTTTTTTCTGCAATGATAAGTGCATACACCCATTTGGTTGCTCCAATTTCAGAGTTCAAGCAACGCTTGACTCCTAAGGCTTAACCAGATTATCAGATTTCCATGTCTGAAAAAGTTTTGGAAGGCAAAAGTGGAAAACATTGCTCTGTTTTAGCTCCCCAGGAACATGTTTTTATGCTTCACTTCTGGAGTAAACTTTTCCATATTCTGTTGCCTCAAGCATTGCTAGTGTTTGAAGAAAATACTTGAGCTTGATGTAGGATAACCTGAGCAGTTTTAATGGCTATTATGCAGAATCAGGAACACCTCCGCAAATAAATCAATGTTTCCCATACTCTGTAATATCTTTCCTATGAATGCTGTAACAGATGAATGTGTATACTTGTAATCAGAATCTGGTCAGTTCAAAACCCAGCAGACATTTTGGCACTATTGTTATTTTTTTTCCTTTGAGCTTTCTACTTTTCCCATTAGTGCAATTTTCATCACTTTTTTCAGTTACCTAATAAAGAAAGATAACTATATTCAGGCTATTTGGAAGCTAAGGATGGATGACTTAAAAAATGATGAAACATTGTGGAAATTATAAAAATAAAAAATATTTATTTTTTAAAAGACCAAATAATTGCTCTCTTCTGCTGTCCTCAATTTTAAATGTATTAAATATTTCCAGCTTCTGTACATTAGAAGGCAATGTTCATGGAAGATCACAATGCATTGGGAGAACAAGGCTTATTTGACTATGGGTTGCATAGTAAACCACACATTTATGACCAATGATCAACTACATTCATGAAACATGCTAAGCCTTTAAGCATGAATTACTCACTACACAATATGTTAAGCCACAAATAAGCAAACTAACTCTGTGTGGATCAGATTAGTATTGTTCAAAAAGAATCAATTGTGCTGGATCAACTTTTCCTGGACTTCAACTTTCAGAATGCTTCACCCAACACAGTTGACTGTTGAAAATACTGGTAGTTGAGGTGCACACATTTCTAGAATGCCCAGTTTAAGGAATGCTGTCATAGAGAATATGGTTTTCTCTGTACAAACCTCCATGTATGAGGATCCCCACATGCAGTTTACTCTGTGCCTGACTGATAAATACAATAGCTCTGTTCAAGATAAATAGTCATAGAAAAGGGCTTATTGAATAAGCTATTGGGTCTCCATTTTCTCTCAAGGCATTGTAGATAAGGGTTGGCAAATGTTTATAATTTTGAACTGTCTTTCTCCTGTATTTTTTTAAACAATACAATCTATTTAGTAGATGGACATCTAATGCATACTAGATGAAATTGATTTTGCACTGTCTCACCCTAATTTTGAGAGCCGCTTTGATGTAGTGGTTAAGATATCAGGCTACAAACAAGGGGACCATGAGTTCTAGTCCTTCTGTATGCATAGCTAGCTGGGTTTCTCTCTCTTGGCAAAGAGAGATGGCAATGGCAAATCACTTCCAAAATCTTCCCATGAAGACTGCAGTATCTTCTCCAGACATTTGCCAGAAGTCAAAAGGATATGAAGGAGTACATATACACAGAGAGAAATACACTGAAACACAAAACTTCTTAACCTTAATCTATAATTTCATTCTGAGATGAGCAAAAATGTACTGTCAGAACAATGATATTCCTCACAATGTTAACTCAGTTTCATTGTGAGATATTCCTTCCAATGTTAGCTAAGTGACTCAGCTCAGTGCCAGAGGTCATGGTGTCCTCTTGCAACTACTTTTACACTCTGTACAAAAAGCAAGTGATGGATTCAGCTGAAAAAAATCTCTGGGTAGAATACACAACCAGAAAATGTTTTGATTAGAAAGAAAATGCCAAAAGGAATCTTCTGCCTAAGAAATCTTAAATTACATCCTTTCCTATGGATCCCAGGCCTTCATTTTCTTAATTATTCCTTTGAGGCTGCAGAGTATTATCCTGCAGCTCTCAGCAGCTCTACTGACTGCAGGGACCCTAACTGACACAATAATTTCATGCGTCAGCATTCTAAATAGAAATGAATACAAATCAGCCAGGGCAGCTGCAGTAGTGGAACCTGCAACTCTAACCTGTTTCATGAAGGTTTTCAACATTTCTCTGCAGACTAACTTATAAAATGGTGAGTATGCCTATAAGAAAGCATGCCTCTGCAATCTGCCTTTCTGTTCTCTTCGTCTGTTCTCAGTTGAAGAACTTGCACTTGCATGCTAAATGAATAAGGTGCAAAAACAGTCACAAGATGTGAAACAGTATTTATATTGTGTCTAAGTTACAATATGTTTTTCTTTAATAGATACATACGGAACAGTTCTCAGTACTAAAACTGGAGTGCACTTAACCTTTAAGAATGACAATCTTTACTTATTTTTGATGGTTTGTAAATGACAATTTACTCTCTTAATGGGCAGAGTTATCCAACAGCACATTTCATTTGGTAGTCAATTAATTGTAGAGCTAACTTCCCGACAAAGAGGACATTCCTAATAAGATTTCTTAATTATGTGGCTCTGTCATTTTACAAGCACAAAACAATGAGAAATAATAAGAGAAGGATGGAAATCAGAGAAACTGTATAAAGCGTTACAATTAAGATTTCCAGATGCCAACAGCTTCTTTGCAATGTGATGTTTTTTGCAGTGAAGAAGATTCTTGACTATAAAAGATGAAGAGTCTACTTTTTCTGGTGCTGATTTTTTTCTGCTGGGCTGAGCATCATGCTGCTAACTTCACTCTGGAGCATGATAGAATAATTCACGTCCATGGTGAGTAAAAGAAATTCAGTGAACAATTGTGATGCTGTAATAAAAAAGGTTAACATTTGCTACATTTACAAAACTGGTTAGCTAACTTTGCTGTGGGGTTACATTTTTTATACTGCAGTGCTTTTTTAGATGAGAACTGCAATCAGTAGTTCAGCATACCACATTTCTGTAATTTTTGCCAAAGAAGCAATGGTACTAAAATCAAAATGCATGCATGTTAAACACAGCAACTAAGCAATTAGGCTCTCTGATAGATATCTGCCAACTCTCTAATAAATAAGATCTAAAGCCCATCATAAGTAGACCTCCATAGCACAGAAATATGGTAATGATGGATTATTAAAACACAGTGATGAAAAAAAGAGATCAGCAGCAACTTAGACAACATAAAAAGTAGCTTACCTCCCTAGATAGATGCCTCCCCATTGCTTTGATTTCTATTAAATGCTACCTCTTAACATATTTATGTACATCCATTCAAATCCTAAAGCTTATGATTGGCTGTGCAAAGCTTTGAGGCTATAGCAGAATGCAGCTGTTTTTCAGTGCTGGCTTCAGCAGCTGACGATCATCCTGTATGAAGCAAGCCAATACATTTATTTATGCAAAAATGACAGGCAGGATAAATGTCATGCAGTTTCTCTGCCTTGTATACCTTACATTTTGACAATTTAAGCTATACAGCCTATGGATATGCAGAATAAACTCCGGAGATTCAGTGTAACATAGGGAATGCTGACCTCATTATAAATGGTGTTGCATGTTGATATCTAGAAAAAATGATTGAGCATCAGAACAATTTTGGGAAGATTGTAAGGGAGCAGTCATCTTCTGGAATCAGCTTTAGGTCAAAACATAAATGTAAAATAATAAGTTGTGGATTTAAAATGAGTCTCAATAAAAAAGATTATTTCTGTTTTTAGAGTTATTATCAAGCTGCTAATACTCTTTATTGTCTTTTACATGGGAATGTAAAATAGCTCAATTTTGGAATTTTGTTCTAAAAATGTTTGAGTTGTTTCTCACTGTAAAAATGTTTTGTATATAATGTTCTGGAGAATCTTTGATTAAAGTTTATTATGAATAAGCATTTAGAAGAATCTTGCATGGTAAGAGGCAACAGCAATGTAGGGGTGCAGGAAAAAAAGAAAAATGACAAAGAATATACTCTAAACTGAAAATATGGCTAGCCAAACTTAAGAAAGTTGACATAGGTCAAAAAGTTGACATAGAATCAGTAAAATATGGTGCCGGATACATTATAAGCCAAATACATTATAAGCCAAATACATGGCTTACAGGTAACTGTTTTGAAGGAAGATAGATAATGGTGATGATGATGGATAATCTTTAAAGGAACCAAAATAGTTGTAATAATTGATTTAATTATTGTACAGAATTCTGTTTTCAACTGTATTCAGTCTGTATTTCCCACACTGAAAAAAGATTATATAACTTTCAAGATGCCAGCCAATACTTTAACAGCGAAGAAAAAGCCTATGAAAATTGGGTACAATTGATAATTGATCCACTTTAGGATCAGGTTCAAGATTCCCAGTTCAAATAATGTCATTTTTTCCAGTCATAAACTTTCTGAACAGGAGTTTATGTATACTCTCACCATGAATAATTATTACAACACCTTCCTGAATTTGGTGACCTACACATAGATTGAATTCAACTTTCATGGTACACAGGAGACTATTTTTATCACTATTTGTAGTTGTGACCCATTTTTATCTTGAATTTGTTTTTAGCCTCTCCTATTTATAGTTGCAAATAGTGATAGAATTAATTTAATATGAATTGCTCATCTGAATTCTATATCAATAAATAATGAGAAGGTATTGATCTTCGTATGTGGCAATAACTTTTACAATAATAATCTATGAAAATTATTTAGGGGATTTGTTGCATGATAAAGGCATTACATTTTGGCAATTTTCCCATCTCTTGTGACAGAATCAAACAACCCAACTGAAAGAGCCAAATGAAAATAAAATTACTCATTGGTTCTCCAGTTAATACCAAAGGATTTCTACTTAAAAAAACAAAATTCAATACTTATAATCAAAGCAATGAGCCTTTCCAAAAAGACATCATTACTTTTCATTCATTTTAAAGTACAAAATATTTAAGATGACACCGCTCTGCAAAAGCCAAATAGGCAAAAATTTGAGGATTTATCATTCACAAATATGTTATGTTCATCAAACATGAAAAAAGATATATAAATACCATAAATTTGTACATTGTGTTCATAAAATGATTTGTTAAATGCAAAATTTCCATGAGATGTTCATAGCAAATTTATCAATACTAAAAATCCATTAGAAAAAAGAATAAAGTGCAATTTTCTCCATACATATGAACTAAGGAATATGGTTCATTGAATATGATGAGACTTGTTTTCTCATTTCTTAATGAACTGCAGGCTGAACATGGACTAACAGGGTGATGTGGCTGTAAAAAAGTAAAATGCAATCCTACACTGTATGAACAGATACTAGAGGTAGCATCAAAATCAAGAGAAATCACATTTCTCTATTCTGTGTTGGTGAAAACATAACTGGAATATGCTTTCCACATTTTAGATGAACACAGAGTGGTCCAGATAACAGCAACTGAGGTAATAAGGGTAATAGAAATAAAAATTAAAGAGGAATAGTTGAAGTTGTTAAATAGATTTTGCTGGAACAGAAGATTGCTAGGAGATGTGAAAGCTAACTTCAAGCAGCTGAGAGCCGTCACATAGATAATGGGGCAAAATTATTACAATTGTTTCAGAAAACAGGACACAAATATTAGTTGTTAATTCTTAAGCAATGTTCAACAATGGAAGAAATTACTTTTTTCACCAATAGTATTTAAACAAAGATTTACAGCTATTTTTCAAAAGTGTTTTTGTAGAACACTCCTGTATTGGGCATAGGGTTGGACAAAATGGTTCTTACAGTATCATTCAAGCCTTTCATTCTGTGATTCTGTGAAATATGTACAAATATGAATATTACAAAATATGCAGACATGCCCCCAAAGTACATGTGTTTTTCCTTCCTTTCAGAACTGCATTTTTCACAAGATGGAACAGGCCTAAATGGTCCTAGGATATGAAAATCCTATTTGTAATCCTATTTGTGAACAACTGCAAATAAATGATGTGTGTGTGTACCCATAAACTCATTCATACTGTTGGAATATGCAGCAGTTATGGTGAAGTGCTCTGTGAGATAATAAGAGCACAGTAGGTGGCACTGTTATTTTAGAAAAGTATGTAAAAATAGGGTTTTGAAAATATCTAGATCCAGAACAAGAAAAGTGCTTCTGATCAGGCATGGACATGCTGATTGTTCTTGTCAGAAGCTGCACCTTTTCTGGGCTCACATAGTAGTTTTGTGGTTCCAGGAGAAAAAAAAGTATAAACCCAGAAAATTGTATGCCTACTTTAAGAAACTGTTGTCAGATTCCGTAAGGCTCTGATTGCGCATCCAAAGCAATTTTCCCACATCGCTTCACACAGCTGCATTATTCCTAGAAAGAAGAATAGGATGAAAACAGTTTTTCTGTTTACTATAACTATTTCCTTCCTGAATGCCAAGGAAGGAAGGATGAAAGGAGGGGAGGGGGGAGGAAGGGAGAGAATAATTAATGGATGGATGGAATGAAGGAAGGAAGGATATCATTGATGGAATATAAATAAGTCATTCACTGAAACTTTCACTAAAAGTGCTTATAGTTTTACTTCAGCTTTTCTTTGCTTTACAAACCTGCAAAGTGGGTTTCAAAGTTACTTTTTTTTCATTAAGAGAGGGATACAATCCAGAACCCCCAAAGTTTTTATTTTTTTATTTTTTACACATCTCTTCATATGAGCAACGTGATTCCAGATTATAATATTTACAGTTACAGTTACACTTGCAACTTTCTTAATTAATATCACTTCAAATTATTATCCATTTGACTAATCTTTAGATAAATTTCCCTTTCATATTTCAATTCATTAATTCAGTATCAAAATCATTTCATCCTCACATGTATTTTCAATTCTTTAGCCCCTATTATTTCCATTTTCAGCTTACCACCCACTTTATGTTACCTTATGTATTGTTAACATCTATAACTTTCTCAAGATCAATATATAATTGGACAGTCAATGAAAGAAACAAATGAGGAAAAGGAAAGTAAGATTAATACATTTAGTATCCACATGGTATATCCCCTATATCTACAATATATCTTATATGTATTCCAGAGATATTCATGCAATCATTTCATATTATTTCTTTGTTTCCAAAATATACCGATATAATTTTAATAAATTTTCATTGCTCTGCTTTTGATGAAATATAATTCATTCATTATAAATATTTTACATTCCCACATAATCCCCTCTAATTATATTTTCTATTTTCTCATATCTTTTGTATAATCAATTGAATTTTCTATTTCATGTATACCACAAAGAAAAAAAACAAAATAAAAACAGACTTAATTTCCCCTTTTACTTCCCTTTGACCAATTTGAACCTATAGCATTTATGTAACCCTAATTCAAACTTTTTAAACATAATTAATACCAGATTTTCACCCGTCATCATATTCTCTGTTTTCCTAATATCATTTAAATAGTCATTAGCATATATATATTCTTAAGTCTTCGCGGGTACTACATGTGTGCTGTTCAGCTTTGTTCAGGTATTTTCCCGTGTCATTGTAGTTGTGTTTTTAAAGTTGTAGCAATGTTTCGGCAGAATCTCATCTGTCATCAACAGGCTTCTGTATTGGGTTCGTCTGCGAGTCAGACTTTTACAGCCGTTTCTGTTTTAAATTTGGTGCTAGCCTATGTTGTGCCACAATGGTTTTTTGTTCATCCTGATTGGTTGGGAGTCTTGGTCTTTATTTATTGGTCTTGGAGTTTGCTGTATTCTGCTTGATTGATGTTTGTAATATCTACTGTCTGTTTTGTAGCTTTTTTTGTCTTGGTTGGCTGGCAACATTGTGTTTCCTGTATTGGAGGCTTTTAGTGCAGCTTGGCTCCAAGTAAACAGATGGCTATCATTTATTAGGAAGCTAGGTTTCATCTGGGTGCCTCTTTGGGGTGTGTTTGAGCTGGAGGTATCAGGGGGAGTCTGTTTGTGCCCAGGTGTTTGCCTGGTTTGTGGTGCAGAGATTTTTTTTGTTGGAGAGTGCAGGCTTCCAGATAATTGACAGTCTGGTGGAATCATCTCTTCTATTCATGCTTTCAGGTCTGTTTTCAATCTCTATGGCTTCTCTGATAATTCTGTGGGTGAAGTTTTCTATAGTGGCTAGGGTTTTGGGTGTCATACCATGACCTGTGACTTTCATGTGTTGGAATAGTGAGAAAGTGTGTTCCAGCTTTTTTACTGCATTTTTGTGTTCATCTAGGCAGGTACTTATTCATCTATTGGTCTTTCCAATGTATGTGACAGGGCATAATGCACAGGGGACTTCATATATGCCTTGGTTTTCCAGGTCAATTTTATTTTCGGGATTTCTTGGAATGGCTGCTATTTTTCTGTCTGTTTTGAAGGCAGTCTTGATGTGATGCCTGTGTAGTATCTTACTGATTTTGTCTATAGTGCCTCTTATGTAGGGCAGGACAGCTCTTCCATAGGTCTGTTGATCTTCTAGGTCTCTATTATGTCTTAGTGTGTTTTTGTGGATCAAGCTGGTGATTTTGTTTTTGTGGAAGCCATTGGCTGTCAGTACTTTAGTCAGGGTGCATAGTTCAGTCTTTATGTGTGTCTTATCTACCAGGCATTTGGTTCTGGCAATTAGTATTTTGGCCACAGAGTTTATCTGTGCTGGGTGGTGGTGGGATTGGGCTTTGAGGTAGCAGTGGGTGTGTGTTTTATTCTGTTATATGCTGTGTCCTAGTGTGCCATCTGTTTTTTTTTGTAGATTAGTACATCTAGGAATGGTAGTTGTTTGTTTGTTTCTGTTTCCATGGTGAATTTGATTTTGGGGTGTGTGTTGTTTAGGTGTGTTAGGAAATTGTTTAGGTTTTCTTTTCCTTGGGGCAAAATAACAAATGTGTCATCGATGTATCTTAACCATAGTTTGGGTTTGTGGGTGGCATTGTCTAGGGCTCTGGATTTGAATTCTTCCATGAACAGGTTTGCAAAGATGGGTGACAGTGCTGATCCCATAGGAGCTCTTCAATTTGCTTGTATCTTTGTCCTTTGTACATGAAATATGTGTTGGTTAAGCAGTGTTCTGTTAATTCCATGAGGTGTTTGGGTGCTTGGTATTTATTTTTGATGATTTCGAGAATTTCATTTATTGGGATTTGAGTGAATAGTGAAACCACATCAAAACTTACAAGCAGATCTTCTTGTTCCACATGTAGATCTTTTATCATTTCCAAGAGGTGGTATGAGTTTTGTACATGTGAAGCTGCTGCTTCAGCATGGGGCTGTAGCTGCTTTACTTGGTATTTGGCTAGGTTTTGTAGTGGTGCTCCTCTGGAGCTGACTATGGGTCTGAGAGGTATGCCTTCTTTGTATATCTTTGGGAGGCCGTATAGTTTGGGCTTCTTGAAGATTTTTCTCTTGGGATGGCACAGGTCCAGGCTCCCAACCAATCAGAATGGACCAGCCTCAAATTTAAAACCAGGAGCTGTAAGACCCATATCCATACAGAAGCCTGAGGATGGCAGATGAGATTCTGCTGAAACGTTGCTACAACTTTAACAGAACTACAATGACGTGGGATAATACCCGAAGGAAGCTAAACAGCACACATGTAAGTACCCGCGAAAGCCTAAGAAAACAAATATATATATATATATATATATATATATATATATATATATATATATATATATATATACACATATATACATATACACATATATACATATATACATATTTATATGTGCTGTTTAGCTTCCTTCGGGTATTATCCCACGTCATTGTAGTTCTGTTAAAGTTGTAGCAACGTTTCAGCAGAATCTCATCTGCCATCCTCAGGCTTCTGTATAGAGTTAGTTCCTGGTTTCAAATTTGAGGCTGGTCCATTCTGATTGGCTGGGAGCCTGGATCTGTGTTCATTGGACTTGGAGTTTGATTGATTGGTGTTTCTGGTTTCTTCTGTCTGTTTTGTGGCTTTGATTGGCTGGCAACACTCTGTTCTTGTGTTGGAGGCTTTCAGTGCAACTTGGCTCTGTGTGAAGGGACGGCTGCTCTTCATTAGCAAGCTGTTATTCATTAGGAAGCTGGGTTTCACCTGGGTGCCTGGTGGGGAGGTGTTTGGGTTGGAGCTATCAGACGGAGTCTGTTTTTGCTCAGGAATTTGCCTGGCTTGCGGCATGGAGATCTTTCTATTGAAGAGTGCAGGCTTCCTATGGACAGACCTATGGAACAGCTGTCTTGCCCTACATAAGAGGTACTACAGATAAAATCAGTAAGATACTACACAGGCATCACATCAAGACTGCCTTCAAAATAGACAAAAAAATAGCAGCCATCCTGAGGAACCCCAAAGACAAAATTGACCTGGAAAACCAAGGCATATATGAAATTCCCTGTACATCATGCCCGGCCACATACATTGGACAGACCAATAGAAGAATAAGTACTCGCCTAGATGAACACAAAAATGCAGTAAAAAAGCTGGAACACACCTCCTCACTAGTCCAACACATGAAAACCACAGGTCACAACATCAACTTCAATGGCACTAAAAACCTAGCCACTATAGAAAACCCCAACCACAGAATCATTAGAGAAGCCATAGAGATTGAAAAAAGACCTGACAGCATGAATAGAAGAGATGATTCCACCAGACTGTCAATCATTTGGAAGCCTGCACTCTCAAATAGAAAGATCCCCATGCCACAAGCCAGGCAAACACCTGGGCAAAAACAGACTCTCTCTGATAGCTCCAACCCAAACACCCCCCCACCAGGCACCCAGGTGAAACCCAGCTTGCTAATGAATAGCAGCTTGCTAATGAAGAGCAGCCGTCCCTTCACACGGAGCCAAGCTGCACTGAAAGCCTCCAACACAAGAACAGAGTGTTGCCAGCCAATCAAAGCCACAAAACAGACAGAAGAAACCAGAAACACCAATCAATCAAACTCCAAGTCCAATGAACACAGATCCAGGCTCCCAGCCAATCAGAATGGACCAGCCTCAAATTTGAAACCAGAAACTAACTCTATACAGAAGCCTGAGGATGGCAGATGAGATTCTGCTGAAACATTGCTACAACTTTAACAGAACTACAATGACGTGGGATAATACCCGAAGGAAGCTAAACAGCACACATGTAAGTACCCGCTAAAGCCTAAAAAAACAAATATCTGACCTCTACGGTGAGGAAGTAAACAGCCAGATCAAAAGCTATGAGAAGCTGGAAGTTAAAAGAGCAGGAATACTATGTGACCTAAAATTCCTATGCAGCTGCAGAGACAACAGTGTAACACCAACCTGCTTCAAACTGACGTTTCATAAGAACACAGCAGCTACCAAACATATCCTGAAAAGGACAGAGATATCTCCACTCAGAAATGAAGTTCACAGTAAAAGATTCCAATTAGATCAGTTAAACAAAGATTTGCTAGCACTACACCTGGAATTGAGCAGCAAAATCCACCCTCTACTTTGGGATAAGATTAAACAACTTACAACTTGGAGAGCTGACACTGAAAACACTTACAAAAATGATAAACTCTCAAGAAAACTAAAAAAATTAGAAAATGACAAGAAAATTCCCAATAACCCACCACAACACCTGAAACAACTAGTATACAACGTTTCCAACAGAGAACTCAACAAAACAGAAACAGATGTCCTGTCCATCATATGTGCAGTAGAATCCAGCCTAACCAAATTAAATACAGATGAAGCTGACAGAATAAGACACCAGGTTACTCACATCTTATGCACAACGAAACCACCAAAAAATAATTTGCAAAAAGATAAATTCAGAGCGTTACAAACCCTGAAAAATGATAACAGCATAATAATACTTCCAGCAGACAAAGGAAATGCCACAGTAGTAATGGACAGAAAAGACTATGAAACAAAATTGACAGACCTACTCCAAGACTCCACATACAAACCTATAAACACACACCCAACCACATATCTAGAAAAATCAACCAAGAAGAAAATTATAACCAGCCACATAAGCAAAGAAATCCAACAGACGATCATCCCAAGAGAAAAATCTTCGAGATGCCCCAAATTATACGGCCTCCCAAAAATACACAAAGAAGGCAT
>BLBF01000010.1:37470638-37504906 GCA_015471245.1 Laticauda colubrina | reverse complement strand
AAGAAGGCATACCTCTCAGACCCATAGTCAGCTCCATAGGAGCACCACTACAAAACCCAGCTAAACACTTAGTTTCAGTTCCTTTTGTGTCTTTTGGCAATGTCTCTGAATCTTCATGTCCATATTGGCTGTTTTCCTCTTCCTTTGGCTCCTCCTCTCTCGAATTCCTTTGTTCTGTTATACATTGCATTACTTTTTCTGCCAGTGTGTTCCATAAACCCTTTCTTTCTTTTATCATTTTTTTCAGTTTCCAACTTAAATTCTTTGCTTTCTTCTTCCATTTTTTAATCGTGTTATTCTTTATTTTATTAAAGTTAATTGTAATCATTGCCAAGAGACTCCATTTATATCTCTTTTCTTTGTTGGTCCTTCTGTTTCCTTTGCTCAGTCAACCCCCAACAGTCCCAAGATGTTGCCTTCCTTTGTCCTCTTGCTGCAATCTCCCCCTTTTTCTTTTAAGCTTCTGGAGTTCTTGTTATGTTAAAGTCTTTTATTTCATTTCTTTTCTCATTCACACATTTAACAGACCAGAAATTTTTCTATAAAGTCATCCAAGAAAAAATGCCTTGTACCATTAGGTGGTGCTCTATATCGCTTCCACTTTTCAAAGTTCTTTTTTTCCTTTTTTTCAATTATATTAATGTTATTTTTTTTTTAAGTATAATCAATTCCAAGCAAGTTCAGCATTTTATCCAATGTCTAATTAATGCCAGGTTCTGTATAGTATTACCAATATTGTCCTTAATTTCATTATAGCTCTTTTGTAGTCCAGATTTTTATTTACCTTATATTGTCCTCTTGTTTTCTATTTGGCACTGTTGTACTCTCAAGCAAGGAATCTTTCTTTCTGCTTTTCGGGGTTATTAAAATAAAGGGTTCATCTTCCCTTGTCTGGATACACTCCACTCACCACTTCACTTCTCCAGCATACACTTAGGTCCCGGTAGCTTCCTGTCTTCAGGACAGCCACTCTCCCTGTCTTCCAGGGGAGTATACCAAGCCAGGGAAGGGAGATGTGGCTCCCTTAACCCAGCTGGCAATCCCCCCCTCTTTTCCCCCACCTCTCCAAGGTGGGTCTGACAGTTCAGTCCTGTAGGGATCTCTCCAACAGGGTAAGCACGGATCGAAGTCACACACGATTGTGGTCTCTGTCCGTCATCTGTGGAAGTGCCACCAGAAGTAAAGTTACTTTTTTATTACTCTTTCATTATTACTCCAACAATTAAAATGAATCACTATTATTACTACTGTTGTTAGTCACTCATATACAAAAGGCAGAAAGAATAATAAATGACTGTGATAATTTCAGGATCCAATAAATTCATTGTTTTTTGTGCATTCTGCCTTCAACATTTTTATGATAAAAAGACCATTGTATTTCCATCCTCATTCAGAGTTGTAAAATATTTGAGAAAATAGAATCAGGCTGATACTGCGGCTGACTGTTCAAATTGGGAATTCCAGTTTTCCCCAAGGCAGAAATATATTGTCTCACTTATGACTCAGTGAGAATTTGGATTTTGTGATTGTTTAAGATATAATTTTCATGCAAATTTCAGCACATATTGATGTGACCGAGAATCACTGAAACTTAATTAGTGGGAAAAAATGAATCATATATTGATGAATGAAAAAAAAATGTTAAAAAGAAAAAAACAGTTTTTTAGTATATTAATTTAACAAACCGGTTCTCTCCCTTTTCCCAGTAAATGGTAGTTTGGTCTAATGGTTAAGGCATCAGGACTAGGAACAACAAGTTGTAGTCCTATCTTAGGCATGAAGCCATCTGGTGACCTTGGGCCAGTCACTCTCTCTCAGCTCTAGGAAGGAGGCAATAGCAAGCCAGTACTGAAAAACCTTGGCAAGAAAATTCAGGCAGTAGCCCAGGCATCTGCTATGAGTCAATACTGCCTTGAAGGCATAACACTCCCCCACCCAAAAAAAGGATTCCACTTCTTGGAATTGATTTCAGGTGTCATGAAAGGACAGCAAATTCTTACAAGCTATGGTCTCAAATTATCTGCCCTTGGATCTCCAAAATTCAGTTTTTTACAAGCCAATTATGAACTCATAGCTGCTGACTTATCATCTCTAGATTGGCACATTCTGTTCTCTGGCTGTAACACTACAGAATAACATTATAACGCCTTCTTGCTTGAACTTGAAAGAGTCATTAAACTATATGTTCCATTAGTAATCCCCAAAAACAAAACAAAAAAACAATTTACCTAAAATAATAAGAAAACTTCAATATAAAAAAAATCCTTATGGCGTAAAAACCCTAAATACGTAGCTAACTTCAAAAACCAATATAATACCTTATGTCAACAGATAAAGGCTGAATGCACCAATTATCACTGCAAGCAAGAGGAAAATATTTTATGCACAAAATCCACCTGTGCTTCTATAACTTTCTAAACACCAAACTTAAAGACTCAAAAACCATCCCACCCCTAAAAAATCCTAGTGGGAAAGACTATAGCAATGAAGCCATTAAGGCAAATCTCTTCAACATGTTCTTCAATTCAGTCTTTGGCTCATGCCTCACATTTCCTAATCATACGACAACTAACTGCAATGATCTACACATTGACTTTACTGAAGATAACGTAGAAAATGCACAACGCTACCTAAAACCATCCTTATCTATTGGCCCTGATGATTTATGTGCATTCTTCTTAAAAAAAGCTCTCCACTACCATAGCAGAACCTTAAAGCATAATATATGAGATATCATTCAGAACCAGCTCCTTTCCAAACCTATGGTCTTTAGCAATGGTCATCCCTATTTTCAAAAAAGATGACCCCTGCCTGGTTGAAAACTACAGGCCAATCTTATTGTGTTGCGTCACCTGCAAAGTTATGTAATCAATAATTAATCAATGCATTACCTTCCACCTAGAGTCAAATAATTTACTCTCCAATAAACAATTTGGTTTCAGAAAAAAATTGTCCTGCAATTTGCAGCTTCTGCACTGCAAAAACATATGGACTATACTCCTTGACCAGGATAAAGCAATTGATGTAATTTGATTTCTGCAAAGTCTTTAACTCAGTGGTACATGACAAACTACTATTAAAATTAATTTGTATGGCATTTCTGGATCCCTTCACAAGTGGATTACTGCCTTCCTGTCAAATAGGCAACAAATAGTAACAATAGGAAATGCCCTATCAAACCCTGCACCAGTTATCAGCGGTGTCTCCCAAGGGAGCGTTCCAGCACCCACACTCTTTACACTCTATATAAATGACCTTTGTGGTCACCTTATTAGCAACTGCGTCCTCTTCACTGATGATGTAAAACTATTCAACACCACTGTCAATGCTACCATCCTTCAAAAAGACCTCAATTATGTGTCTGAATGGTCTAACAGTTGGCAACTCCAAAGATTTGGTATTATCGGTATGGCGCACTTATGCATCTTGTCTCTTGGGTAATGCTAACCCAGTGCTTGGAGATTGTCAGAATCTGGATAGAAAAGAATATTTGTGAACTGCCATAACCAATAGTGAGTTTCTGCAGCTCACATAAAATCCAAAGCAAAATAAATTCCATATAAAAATTAAAACTACAGCACCAGAATACTCAGAAAATAATAAAAGATGAAAACAACAAAGTAGGGAAACATAGTCAAACATGAAGCAGCTTTGGATTTGTGGAATGCTTGGAAATTCTCTGGTTTTTGATAGGGTTATATTGTCCATGATTAGAGATAGCTGCAATTGAAGAGTTCTCCCAAATTTACAGTTCCCACTTTGAAAAACAGATGACACTTTTATCTAAGAAGGATTTTGCAAAGTTGCACCTAAAGTGCCAGTTATAATTTTTCCTCAACCCTTAGCCCTACTGACAGAGATTAATGTTCTAGTGACTACCAGTTGAGTGACTACAATATATATTACCCTGGGCTACCTTTGAAGAAGATTCAGTAGTTACAACTGGTAGAAAATATGGAAGCCCAGGCAATGATGAATATATCTTAATATAATTAGTGACACCTGCTAATTCAGGAGCAGCATTGCCTACCAGACAGTTTGGGGATATAATTCAAAATTCTGGTTGTCACCTTAAGTTACATTCAGAATCAATTGGTACCCTATATGGCTCCAGATCTGGTTATCTGAGTGATTGCCTTGGCTATATATATTGACCCATCCAATCACATCAAATTGGATCATTTTCCAGTTTTTCAGTTGTCATAGATGGGGTCTTGGAACTAGGCATTCTCCAAAACTTTTGGTGGTTCCTTCCTTATAGTGTTTATTCTGCCTGAGGCTTCAGGAAGTGTTCTATCTTGCAGAGGAGGTATCCTATAATTTGAAGATGGTTTTCTGCATATGTGACATTTCTATCTATTGACCCTTAGTTTTCATCATTATCAATAATAACAATAACATCATCTTCTTCCTAACATTATTCCTTCAGGAACAAGATCTGCTTTTCAGATAAATGAATGCTATCTTGTATGATAAAATGTAGCATCTGAATCATGTCTGAATTATAATGGAGATAATTGGAGAAGTTATTCCATGTATGTTCACACTGTTAGCCATTTATATTCTTCATGAGTGAGAGGAATAAGGAACAGAAAGAAGAGTATTGAATCAGATTGTACATATCCATAGATTTTTACATGCTGAGGAATGTGACTATTTTCATCTCTGAAACTGTTTAGTATATTTCAGCCATTCTAATTTCTTTTTTTCCCAACATGTTGTTAGAAAATGGACCTCACCTTCTTGTGAAAGCAGAACAAACTAAAATCTTCTCAAATCGTGGTGGAAGTGTTACTTTGCCATGTAAATTTTACCGTGACAATACATTACCTGTCTCAGGATTCCATAGAGTTCGTGTCAAGTGGACCAAACTCACTTCAGATTACCTCAAAGAAGTGGATGTCTATGTTGAAATGGGCTACCACAAAAAAAGTTATGGCAATTACCAAGGAAGGGTATTCTTGAAGAAAAGCACTGAAAATGATGCCTCTCTGGTTATCTCAAATTTAATGCTGGAAGATTATGGGAAATACAAATGCGAAGTCATTGAAGGTTTAGAAGATGACTCAGCTGTTATAACTCTAGACTTGGATGGTAAGCCTCCTGGTTAAACAGAAATTGTTCATTAACAATGCTATTACTATTGTTCAGACAATATAACTTTAATTTCTCAATCTAATCATCTATCAGAATCCAGCCAGATTATATATTTTTTTCTTTAATCAATAAGGATTATTGGATTAGTTAAGTTTGTTAAGCTTATATTTTATTTTGTAGGAGGGGAACTTTGTTTATTGCTCTGTTCAAGCTTTATAAAATAATTTAATTCAATTTAAGATTTTCGAGTAACTAGCTCTGTCCCTAACCTCATACAGATGCTATGTGTCCATAACATCAGGAAACACTTAATGGAGGCAGAAGACCTTATTTATTTCACTTATTTATAAGTGAAAGTCTTTATGGAATCTTGAGCTAGATTGCGTGAATATGCCCTTTACACATGTTATTAAATCCAAAACATCTTTGCTTCAGGTTCTGTGTATATTGAATTCAATTTCAAAGCAACCTGACTTCTGAACAACTCTGGGAAGCTTACAAAAGAGAAAAACAACTTATATAGAAACAATCCTAACAGAACAAAATACCTACACTAAGAAAACAAAACCATGAGGCTCTGCAAGGCTGAAGGAAACAATCTTTTGGCCATTCTGATTTAAGGCATTTTTGTGGATGGATGGTTCTGTCTAAACAGCCTTAATTTGATGGTGAAGAAAATATTTTGGCAGGAGAATGTACAGTACTTAGCCATAGAAGCTACCGAGGTAGCTGTTTTAAGCATTTATATTCTACATTTCTTCCATTCTGTTTCTTAAATCAAACATCTTATTTCAGAGGGGCAACAAATCAATTTTAAGAAGGAAATGGAAGCTTTACTCACATTCTGGACCATTTTCAATAATACTGACTGGCTGGTTTGATCTGGTGTAGTTTCCAGTCTTACTATATTTGTAGGGCCTTCTCACTTACATATGGAAAGTAATTAAGTTTCAGTTAGAGCTAATAACTACCACTGTATTTTGTTTGGGGAAATAGCATTAAAGATAAATCCGAATTTAGAGCTTATTGTAGGTTTCCTGTTCCAATAAACATCAAATGACAAATTTTCTGGCCGTTCATAAAGTTCACATGCCAAAATCAAACAATCAGTTTTCTTGCTCTTTAAAACAAACATGCTAATAATAATGAAGCAACAAAGCCAAAATCATGTATTTGATAGATGAAAAACCTTAACTCTAACCCACATTTGAGTATTGCATAAAGAATTGGTGGTATTCTATCAGGAAAGGCAAGCTTCAATATATATGGTCTAAAGAGACAGTCAGACAAAACTCTTAGACTAAACAGTTTGGCAGCATTCCCAAATATAAATTTAACAGATTGTTGTTTTGGTGATGGTAAGATCTCCATTCTTCTTCCATCTATTCTAACCAGTATTGTCATTTTTGAAATGCCTTTCAATTGGGGGAGAGCACCATTTATGTTTTTCAGTTTCCATCAAAAGCCTCAATTTCAGCACTGCTGTAATATTAATATTTTGAGGCTGATTTCATTTTGAGACATTAAAAAGAAAAAAATGGACGATGAAAAATAAGTAAACTTACTGCTGAATTCTAGTCTGATCTAAACATAGTGCAAAATGAAGGCTTAAGATCTTGGGCATCCTGCCAGTGGTGGGTTGCCCTCCACTGATTGATTGATTAATTAAGCAGCCATCTTTTCCTCTTCTGCTCTCTTTTAGGCATTGTATTTCCTTATTTCCCACGACTGGGTCGCTATAATTTAAACTTCTATGAAGCTCAGCAAGCCTGCCTCGACCAGGATGCAGTTATAGCTTCATTTGACCAGTTGTATGAAGCATGGAGGTCAGGACTGGACTGGTGTAATGCAGGCTGGCTCAATGATGGGTCAGCACAATATCCAATTAGAAATCCCAGAGACCCTTGTGGTGGGAAGAACACAGTGCCTGGAATCCGAAATTATGGTTTCTCAAATAAAGAACAAAACAGATATGATGTCTTTTGTTTTACCTCTCATTTTACTGGTAAGTAATTTGACCCCTTTGGAGGTCTCTGTAGTGAAGTGTGACACTCGATATTAATTTTTATTTATTTCAGAAGGAATTATAGCTCAGATGTTCAATGAGTTTTACATGCAAAAAGTCCCCTGTTGTTATCAGTTCAAACTCAGTTCAGTTCATCAATTATTTTATTTAAAAAGATCAGGCCTCAGATCATGGAAACACCAAAAAGCTGTTATTATAACAGGAGAAGGCAAATTTTTGATCATATTTGGAATTTTAATATGATAATGATTCTCTCACAAATGGCTGATATTGTGGGATAGCTGATCACAAAACAGACATTTATCAGAAGGCATCCCAATAAGGTTGCACATAGCTATATGACCTGCAGTTCCCCAAGATGATGTCTATGTTCTCATTTTTTCATTGTCTCTTTTCCAAGGCAAGTGGGCACATTTCCAATATAAAGAAATGGTGGAAAAGAACACATAATGCATAATGTAGAAATTTTACTTCCATGTTTGCATAGTCTAGCATTCTTGCTCACTGATTAACAAAATTTGCTTGATACAATTCAGAGGAGTTTGGAAACTGATACTTGATATGAAACTTCTTTATAATATACTTGAAAAAATATTCTACTATTTCCAGCAAGAAATTCATATGCAACAAGATTGCTAAAAATTAACCATAAAGGAAATTATTGTCTCAGGCTTTAAATATGTTAGAAATGGAAAAACTTTTGAATTTTAAACAGAAAACAGTGCTGATAATATTAAAATAATGTGAGAAAACAATGCCACATTATCTCTGGGGAAATTAACAGGAGAACACTTATCTACCCAAGAGAAAAAACAAGGAAGCCAACATTGCAGACCATTCCTTTCAGCAGGAAGTTGGATAACTCAGAACTAGGCATCTCATGTGCGTCCTAACTTGTATGCCTCTTGAATAACAGATGTTTGGCTTGTTGCCCACACACAAAGGGATGCACCCTTGTTCTGCATACATATGCTCTGAGTAGTCACAATAAAATTTGTTTGCCTTAGAACATGAGAACAGTATCATTGGGCAACCCTAAAGAATGCATTTCCAAAACAAATAGGCTTTAAACATTGTACAAATGTTTACCTGATCCAGATCCAGCTATTTTATTTCCATAAGTGGCTGACTGAATTGAGGCAAATAAATCTTGCGCCATATAAGCATTATCTGAAATTTGTAGAAAATGAATAAATACAAACAATGAGTTCTAAAGAAGCTGACCACTATTTATAATGAAAATGCAGCTTCTCATAAGTCCTGATCTCCTCCCATATAAATAACATAGCTTGTACATCATTTGGGCTTTGAGAAAAGGCTTTCTCTAAAGGCTCTTAAATCTGCTTCCTAGATGAAGGGAGAAGTGATGATTTTCTCTTGTTTTTTGTACTTTCTTAAGGAAGTGGACCCTCTCATTCTTCAAAATAGCCTTGCAAATCAATGGAGAAATAATCAGGGATTGTTGGATCAAGGAAACCACTTTGTTTAGATGAGGTTTCAGTCAAGGTCTGGGTTCTAATTTTATTTAAAAAAAACCTGTGCCTTGCATTTGTACCTTTTGACTGAAAATATTAGAGAATACAATATAAAATTAATTGCACTAAATATAAAGATCAAAACTAGAATTATTTACATTAGAGACATAGGATTATCCAATGTGAGTGAAATATTCACATATTAATGACAGTGTGAAAAGCCATGCAGAAGCACCTTGAGCAGTTATGTTGCCATACAGTATATATGAAGTGAAGAGCCATTTCTGCTGATTTAAGTCTATTGCAGCCCTTGTTCCTTCAAGTATCCTTCCATAGACAATATTGAAATTGGATGATTTAGATAATTATAAGTGTTTATATATAATTTTACAGATATTTATGAAGCAAATTTCAGTTAGGTAAAGATTCAGTTATCTTTTTAACACAATAGTGTTAAAGGATGTATCACTTTTGACCCTTCCATAAGTATATTAGAAAATGTAATCTTGTCAGTAGAAAAAGTGTGCACATTTATAGAAAGAATGAAGTTTCCGCCCTATAATTTTATGGATAACTATAACTATATTAACTATAGTTTTGAACTGTTTTACACACATGCGTGCGCACACACACATTCTTAATAAATATAATGGATTTTTAAAAAGAATCTTTAAAAAGTATTTTAATTGAAAAGCTTTTTTTAATATGTATTATAACCTTTCTATATTCCATCAGGCCGTTTTTATTACCTAATACACCCGACCAAGCTGACCTATGATGAAGCCGTGCAAGCCTGCATCAATGATGGTGCACAGATTGCTAAAGTAGGCCAAATGTTTGCAGCATGGAAACTCCTAGGATATGACCGCTGTGATGCCGGCTGGCTGGCTGATGGCAGTGTCCGATATCCCATTTCCAAGCCAAGAAAACGCTGTAGCCCTAATGAAGCAGCAGTGCGTTTGGTGGGATTTCCGGATAAAAAGCACAAGCTATATGGAGTCTACTGCTTCAGATCATATCAGTGAAAGGACCAAGAGCACAACAGGGTCCATTAGATCAAGAACATGTGGAGATTGTTTCAATAAGAACTTATATAAATTGCCAAAACTGTGATAAATCTTTTTTTTTACTTATTTACTATAAGGAATCATTTCATAAAAGCAACCAATTAATTTGTTCGGTTTTTTTAAAATAGTTCAATAAATATTTTAAATTAATAATAATTTAAAGAAAGCTCTAGGTAAAGAAGTTTGGAAATGTAACTCTTTAAGCTACACAGTTCCAACAAACATATTTTTCTTGAATGGGGCATGCAATAGCTTGATGATTGCTAGGACTCAGTTTAGGAATGTAAGGCTTATAAAAGGATAAAGTTTACATATTTGCATCATATTAAAAGATACCAGAGAATAATGACTGAGATCTGATGTTATGAACTGTGTTCATCTTTTGTTAACTGCCATTCCATGTGTTTTTTGTGAACAGTTAAAAAAAGATGTGAATGCTGTTTAAAGCAACAGTATTTTATGAAGTCTTCAACATTAAGAAAAAAGTTTCTCTATATCAAACCATGCCTTTTAGCAATCTCTGGTAAAGAATTCTGTAACATTCCATCAAGCACAGTTAAATCTTCTGAACATATTCCTGGTTTTCTTATGTATGCAGTAGAAAATGTGTGTATGAAGAAGTAAAGATTGGAGCCATTTTTCTTCTTAATACAAACTAAATATGCCTGAAATATATTGCATTACTTTGAATAGTTTTATGAACTTTTATATTACTGCAGCTGTTGTTTTAATTTTGAAATCTATTTTGCTAAGCAGCATTTAGCTTTTACTCAGGGCAGTTATCTATAAATGAACTGCTGGACAGAAATACACATGTATTAAATATATCATCTTGATTTAATTGTAGCTTTTAAGTATTATTGCCTTTATAAATGAAAATCTTAAATATTTATAAATTTCCTGTCTTAGTTCCATACAGTATGTCCAATGTAAACATTATTTGAATTTTGAAACATATTCTCTGCTCTACAAATAAGAGGAAGATATTTTTTATCCCGTTTAGGAAAAGGAGAAATATTTTAATACTGAGTACTTGTGATAAAATCAAAATATTTGCTTATTTTAATGGAGCCACCAACTCCCACATTTACATCTTATTATGCCTTGCATGGCCCATTTGCTTGTGAGTAAAGAAGATTTTATATATATCAAAACTCTTGGGTTCCCCAAGAGAATATGACAAACTATAGTTATATTTTAATTAGGATTATTTGTTCACTATTATGTTTTTCATATATTTTTCCAGATTACTTTATTACCAAAATATGCTGAGTTATGTATAGGACAAATGACTTATTAACCTTCTTCAGCCTAGAGTTCCTAAATATGTGGAAGTTTGTGTATTCATGATCCTTGGGAATGATGAGTGTTTAATTCTAAAACATCATGTTTGCTCATGATATTTCTGGTGGAAAATAAAGGTAGCAAAGTATAGTAAGCACTGGATGAAACTGCTTAGAATTAATAGCTCTGATAAAACAAACATTAAACTATGACGAAGTTATGTTTAATGAAAAAAATTTACAGATAGTGTAGATCTTGCTATGATTTACTGTGTAACCTTAGGTTGTACTAATGGGATTTGTTCCAAGGATCATAAATGTCTTTATTTGGACTCAGATAATAGAATCGTATTGTCAATAGTTAGATAAGATTCTAACTATTAGATATCAGAAATATATATTCGAAATATATACTATTAGATAAGTATATATTTCTGGGCCACAATTCTAGCAAGAAAAAAGTCTTGTAACAATATATTTGTGATTTGGTCTATGTACCACAATATTGTAACTAACCAAGGGATTTTATCTTTACTGTTTTCAGAGGATTGTGCTCCAGGAGACAGCTAAAATAGCATATGTAGGATTAGAAAGTATTCACCTACATCAGCTAAACTTGTATATTCTATGCAAAATGTTCCCATCATTCCCAAACAATCAGTTTATTGTATAAATGACATAGAAATCAAATATCTAATGCTCATGGATTGATTAAAATATACTGCAAAAGGAAACATTGATATGATTGTGCAAAAAATGCAAATGAGTATCTGTACCTAGTAAAATGTTCATTAAAGATGGAAAATAGATGAGAAATTTTAAGGTGTGAATTGTTCATAAAAGTATAGTGGAATAATAGCACACTGGTTTACTTCAAATAAGATTGGCTACAAAGTTCAAGTGAAATTTCATAATCATCTGCAAGCTTTATTGAGTAAAAGAACATGAGATACACAAGACTAGATGTGTGGTTTTATAGAGTGTTTGCTCTTCAAAACAGCCAGTGGCCTAATTATGGACACACTTTGCAAATTTTCAGATCTTTTGTTTTGCCTAATTCTTTTTCTTTTGCAAAACAAATTACAGTACTACAAACTATTTGCACTTCCAAGCTTGAGGGCCCTCAGGTGGTATTTCTCAGTTGACTGAGAAGCATCTAAAGTGCAGCTTGTGAACACTCATGCAGTTCAGGACGAAGGACAGATATCTTTTTCTTATGCTTGCTGATTCAACTCTCTCAAGATCAGTATTAAAATAAAATATGTCTATCTTTTCTATTAATTGTAATGTGATCAAGTGCTAATCCACTTTAAAACAAAACTTGTATTTTATGGCTGCTTTTCTGGAGACAGCAGTATATATTTGAAAATAAATAAATCAGCTTCTAGAAAAGTTGGTATTCACATCTCCTATGTGGTATCTTTGCATTTAGAAATGAATTAGACTATAAGAATTTTTGTTACCATTCAAATATAAACTAATTTTGAAAATTAGTTATCTACAAAAGATAATGATCATTTGAGTGGGAAAAATGGCATTACATCCTGCAAAGCAATATTCTTAAATGACTGTACTTACATTGTACTTGTGCTCACGATATACCTGATATTCTCTTCAAATGCTTCTATCATTCTTGACTATCCTGAAATAACTTGTTTTGGTCATGCAAGGGAACAGAAGGGCAGAAAAGTTTATTGCTTGCCATTATTTTGGGATAGAAACTTTTTTTTAAGAAACTTGTATTAAAGCTTAACTTTTATACTGTCATTTATTCACATAGAACTTTTTTCCCTAACTTTTTCCTCTAAATACCTATTTATATTTATAATTAATTCTTTTAAATACAATATTGTAAGTAAGGTTTCTAAAATTAATTTAGCTATTTAATATTCATGTTTAGAAGGTAAGAATAAAAAAGTAAGAATAAAAGAACCAATAGATAATAGCATATTTATTATTTTAAGATTTTTTTTCTTTTGTAGGTCAGCTATTAACACTAAGCATGTTAATATGCAATATTTGGTAATTAATGGAAAAGCCACTATAATTAATTTTTGAGCTGCTTTAAATATCTATCCAGGAAGTTCCTTGCATGAAGGTAGATGAATAAAAAAAATGCAACCAATCATGATAGGGTAGCAATTCATTTTTTTAATGTAAAAATACAATATTGTACCTACAGTTTGATTATAGTTTTAATGCCATGTATTAAGTGTAACTCTAATTGAAATTAAAGGATAACATTAAATGCTTCAACAATGTATTCAAATGAAAAATCCTATTAGGGTTTTTGTTTTTTAGTCTTGTGCACATGGGTATGAATAGCCAGATTTTTGCTACTGCTGTTGGTCATGTTCAACATTAGTTAACAAGCTTAGAACTCTTAGATTATACAATTTAAAATACATGAGAGATTATATTTGTAAATGCTATATGCACCCAAATTAGCATTGTCATCGTTTTCTAACTCACTTCTTCATTTCCTTATATTTTAATCTTCTTTCTTTCTTTTCTTTTTCTTTCTTTCTTTCTTCTTTCTTTCATTCAGAACTTTTTGAATGATTTTGTATCATTCTTGGGATGTTCAGTTCCTGTCACAAAGCTTGTTTTCTTCTGTATCAAATGAGTTACTGAACCAATTCTAGTGTTAAAATATACATTGAAAAACATCTCTTGAAAATGGAGTTTGATCAGAGATTAAACATATAGGATTTTATTAGTCTTTGTAAACCATACACAGCTCTCAGGAAGGTTTACCATGGTAGCTAATGTTCATAATTTACACAGGACTATTCGCCCTCAGAAAAGTATGAGTTTTCAAATAATTCATCAGTCTACATTCATGCCAAGTGAATCAAATTTTCTAATTTAAACCAAACTTTCAGGATAATATCGTACTTGCTTTATGACCAATATGCAAGTCTTCCAATTTAGTACAATAAATTAAAAGTCAAACCATTTGAAAATAGCTAAGTAATATTGTTAATTAGTTATAATGTGAACAGTATACCGAACCCAGAGTCTCTCAACCTTGGTAACTTTAAAATATGTGGACTTCAACTCCCAGAATTCTCCAGTTAGTTTGTCTTGTTGATGAATTCTGGGAGTTAAAGGCCCATCTTAAAGTCACCAAAGTTGAGAAACACTGCCTTAACCAAATGTACAAAAGCAAGAAAATACACAGTTCTAATAATAGTATTTCTGAGAATTCCATTCTAGAAAAATGCTACATGATCTAAGAAGATACCGTATATACTCGCATATAAGCCGACTTTAGAATGCTTTTTTTTTTTTTCAAATTTGGGGGTCGGCTTATACGCGCATAAATCTGATTTATAGGTGGCCATGCCTCGATTTGCGCTGGAGCAGCGACTTAGCGTAGCGGCTTTGCGTGATGAGAGTCTTGGCTCTCGCACTCCCTGTCAGCTGACCCTTTGCAGCCCTCGCCTGGACCTTTGCAGCCCTTGCCTGGACCTTTGCAGCCCTCGCCTGGACCTTTGCAGCCCTCGCCTAGACCTTTGCAGCCTTTCTCCCTGGATGGACGATGAGCCGCAACTTTTGCCCTGCTGACTTTTCCCTCTGTATTTTTCCCTCTATATGCGAGTTTTTGCAAAATGCCTAATTTTGGGGCAGTTTTTTAAGGGTCGGCTTATATGCAAGATCGGCTTATATGCGAGTATATACGGTATTTTAATTTTCTCATTAATATTCATCTAAATGGAAAGTATCCCCAAATCCTCAGGGATGGAATAGTATTGATTTCCTAGGTTACAGAATACATCATAATGTAGTGTCAGCAGAGAAGGACAAAGGAGCATTAAAGTGAATACAAGATAAAGAGAAAATGAATGTGTTTTATACATTTATCAATATGCATAATAATAAATAGGGATTATAATTCTCCCCAAAGTAAAAAGTGGTAGAATCCTGAAAGGAATGTTAAATTGATGGATATTCAAAAAAGAACAGGCAGGCAAGCAGAAAGTAGAGTCTGTAAAAATTGAAAGTGTCATTTCTTATATTTCACAATGTACTTGAATTTAATGTCCCAATGCAACAATTAAATCATACTTACATTTTTCCAAAACAAGCATGCTTCTTTAATGGGATAGGAATAATTAATAAATATCTAGGTTTTTTTCTTCCTTAAGTCATGTGCAAAGGAAATAAGTAATGATTAATTATATTCCCAATATAATTCTAAATTATTGTTATTATCCAGAAAATTGTTAAAAAATAACAATGGGAGAATTAGTTTAATTCCATAGTTTTAGACCAGTGATTAAATACAAATACTTATCATCCAAACCAACACTGAATTGTTCGGTATAACTTGGGAACTTTTATAAATTCCATTTTAAGCAGATCTTCCTGTATTTCTTCACCTTTTCCTGCCTGTTGTGGTTCATAATGATAGATTCTTAATCAATCCTGGAACATCCATGGCTTTTTTTTCTTTTTGCTGTTTACTGGATAGTTAACAAAAAGAAACAAAGAGATACTGTAATATAAAGTCAATTCATTCTGTTTTCCCTAGGATTTAAGAAAAATGTGTATCTTACCTAGACATAATAAAATTGTATGAAGAAGATAGGACAGATTTTGATTTGAACTTGTAAACCAGTCCAGTTCCTTTAATTGTACTTGATAGGTAGTTCTCAAAGTGGATTATAGAGAGGCAGCAAATGATGTATTGTTGGCTTGGATTATACATTTGAGTGCCGAAACGAAAAAATAAGGGAGGACAAGGGAGGGTGAAGGGAGGAAAGAGATGTCTGTCTGACAGTTGATGTGGTTTCCAACATGCTTCTCTTCTCCAATTGTCTTCCTGTTTGAGCTTTTTTACCCTTCAATCAATAGTGAAGAACATTGCCCTGAATGCTCAAAGTTTCTTGGCAAATTGAAGAAGATCCTTAAATGAGTGTTCAGCACTTGGTTCAATTTGCAGTTTATTGGCCACAGATACCTCCATTTGTGTAACTCAAAACTCAGTTAAAAAGAAGATTGAGGAGCACATTGTACAAATCAGCATCCTGCTTCAGGCAATCGGCACTTTTTCTTCTACTACTTGTCACATCCTCTGTCCTTTTTTAGTTAGTACTCAAGAGTAGTGGTTGATCCAGGTATGACCTATCTAATCTTCTGCTAACAATCCTCTCCCACCAGTGACTTAATTGCAAAACTACCTACCAAACTTAGTGATGAAGCATATTTTTTGTGTCAAAAAGTGGCAGCAAATTTCAGAAATTTCATGTTTTAAAATTACATGCCAGTCACCCAGAATTGCTGGAAATTAAGCAGCATATAAAATTAATGAAACTGTGGAGTCCTCTTATTTTGGTTGTTTATTTGCAGATGTTTCATTACTCATTCAATTAGGTAACATCATCAGTGCAAATATGTGTGGGGTTTGCTCCTTGTTTATCTATAAGAGCATTCTCTGCCATTGTTGGTGGAAGTGTGATTTTTTTTTCCTTGGTAGTTCCTTGGTTAAGATATTTTTCTCTGCTTGGCTTTTTTGTCTGTTGTTAGTCTCTGTTTATCTGGGTGTTTTTTTATTATTGTTAATCCCTGTTTATCTGTGCCGATGAAGTGAAATTCCTTGGCATTTATGGATTTAGCTTGGTCTAATGTGCTCACAGTTTCCAAGTTGAAACTATGGCCGAGTCTATCCATCTGTTGTGAGATTAAGGAGTTTTCATTGTGTCTTCTGATTGCTAGTTGGTATTCATGAGTGCACTCTGTTAGCCTTTTGCATGTCTGTCCCCCATAAACTTACAATGTTATAGATGGCTTCCATTTTTACGTCTTGGCCTACTGGGTCTTTTGGTTTACTTTAGACCATGATAGTGAACCTGTGGCCACTATCTGTGAGCCCCAGCCAAACTTACCTGCAGTGCGCATGTGTGCACCTCCCAACTGATTTTCAGCCTCCCAGAGACTCAAGGGAAGCCTCTGCAGCCTTTGCAGGCCAAAAAGCAGGCCTGGAAATGATGAAACTGGCCCATTTTTCAGCCTCCAAAAGCTGCAGAGACTTCCCTCGAGCCTCTGGGATGCTGAAAAAAGCCTCAAATGGGCCAAAAATCAGCTGGGAGGCATGCAGTGCAGATAAGGGGGTGGCAGGGGGTATTGCATGAACATGCACAGGGGGCAGGGGTGCATTGCCTTCTGAGTGCTGACACACACAATTTTCAGCAGAGGAACCCAAAAATATTAGCCACCACTGACTTAAGATGTTTTCTGATGCATTGGTGTTTTGAATGCTATGGTGATGCCTATGATTATAATAGTCTGTGGGTTGCTTTCAAAATATTTTTGATGTATGGTAGTGTTATCCTTTTTTATAGCTTATATTCACTGTGCTGTAACATACTGGGTGATTAGGCACTTTTTGATAAAATTGTATGAGTGTTCATTTTGGCAGAAGATATTATGTAGACAATCTGAATAGTCAAATATTGCTTTTTTACATCCATCTCTTGTCCTGTAAAATCCATTCCCAAGACAGAGTGGTATCAGACTCTGGCTTGGCACAAAAGTAAAAAACAACAACATTTTTTTCCATGTGCACTGAACTATGGGCTGATGGTCTCATTTAATTTTGGAATATTTGCAGAACTACAGTAAATGTTAGATTAGGAATAAAATGGACAAAGCATTGAGAGCGTATAATTGGCAAATTATGCCCATTGCCTTGGATACTACTCCATGTCTAAATTCATAGCTTAAGACCTAGTATTTGAAAAACATTTGTTGCCATATGAATATAGAATAGAATAGATTAGAATACTTTATTGGCCAAGTGTGATTGGACACACAAGGAATTTGTCTTTGTGTAAATACTCTCAATATACATAAAGAAAAGGTACATTCATTAAGAATCAAGAATCATAATTTACAACACTTAATGATAGTCATAGGGTACAATCAACAATCAAATCATACTAGGAAACAGTCAATATAAATCATACGGATACAAGCAACAAAGTAACAGTCCTACAATCACAAGTGGGAGGGGATGGGTTTAGATTAACAGTAATAGTAGAATACACTTTGTAAATAGTTGAACAGTGTGGAGGGAATTATTTGTTTAGCCGAGTGTTTGCTTTCAGGAAAAAACTGTTCTTGTGTCTAATTGTTCTGATGTGCAGTGCTCTATAGCATCGTTTTGAGGGAAGAAGTTGAAACAGTTTATGTCCGGGATGTGAGGGGTCTGTAAATATTTTCACAGCCCTCTTTTTGACTCGTGCAGTATACAGGTCCTCAATTGAAGGCAGGTGGGTAGTAATTGTTTTTCCTCAGGAAAAACAATTAGGATAATTTCCTAATTATCCTCTGAAGTCTGTCTCTTTCCTGTTGGGTTGCAGATCCAAACCAGACAGTTATAGAGGTGCAGATGATCGACTCAGTAATTCCTCTGTAGAACTGGATCAGCATCTCCTTGGGTAGTTTGAGCTTTCTGAGTTGGCACAGGAAGAACATTCTTTGTTTTGCTTTTTGATGATGTTTTTGATGTTAGGTGTCCATTTTAGGTCATGTGATATAGTAGAACCTAGAAATTTGAAGGTCTTTATTGTTGATACTGTGTTGTCTAGTATTGTAAGAGGTGGCAGTATGGGAGGGTTTCTTCTAAAGTCTACCACCATTTCTACAGTTTTGAGTGTGTTCAGTTCCAGACTGCTCCGGTTACACCACAAGGCAAATTGTATAACCTCCTGTTTGTATGCAGATTCATTGTTGTCTCGAATGAGACCAATCACTGTTGTGTCATCAGCACACTTCAGTATTTTAACAGATGGATCATTTGAGATGCAGTCATTAGTATATAGGGAGAAGAGAAGTAGAGATAGCACACAGCCGTGTGGGGGGGGGGCGGCTGTGCTAATTGTACAGGTATCAGATGTGATTCTGCCTAGCTTCATCTGCTGCTTTCTGTCTGTTAGGAAGCTTATGATCCAGGTACCGTTAGCTGGTTTAATTTTGTTAGAAGAATGTCTGGAATGATGGTAATGAATGCTGAACTGAAATCTACAAAGAGGACCTTTGCGTAGGTATTTGGAGATTCAAGGTGTTGTAGGATGTAATACAGAGCCATGTTAACAGCATCATCTTTTGATCTATTTGCTCGGTATGCAAACTGCTCTATTAATTTTTTTGCATATATAATTCAGCTATTTTATTCTCAAAAGCCACCTTGGAAAATAACTGAGAAATAGCATAAAATACTTATAGAAATAACAAACATGCCTTATATTGCTGTTTGTATTAAGAGATGCACATGCATCATAGACTTGATATATATCACAGGTAGAACTACTTGTCTCCTATATTTTCTTCTCTGCATTTTTACAACTTTGCTCTTGTGTTTCCATAGCATTTCTCATTTTTGGTATTCTGTTCATTGCAAAGTGAAATATGGCTTCATCAATTAACCAATTTCTTAGCAGAAAGGGAGAGGTAGAAAATTTTCATAAAGATCACTCACGGTGTTTGCAAATTTACAGAGGTTTGTAATTTGGAGGAAAGAAGTGTAGAAATGCCAGTTCTTGAAATAATAATAACAATAAAGTAGATTAGGTATAGAATCAGGATGCTTAGTCCAATATTTTTTGGCAATCTAGACTCTAGAGTCTAAAATGGTTATGGGAATAAAAACAGTTGTATTTTTTTCTAAAACTGGCTCAAAACCTAGACTTATCTCAGCCTCACCCTTTCAAATGGCACCAGAGAGAACAAAAACAATTTGAGAAATTCATTTTTAATATCTTAGTCCACTGTATTTACACAGTTTCTTGCAGATTCTCCTGCTGCATATAAACTATTTCAAATGTAGGGAGCCATCTGATTTCTGATCCAAAAAGATTTTTAGTACAAATCTTGCATCATGCCTGACTATTAATATAAAACTGGTCAGGTCATAATGAAAACTCCTGTATACTTTTTGTATATTTTAATAGAATAGAATTGCACCTTAAAACTGTGAAATAAAGAATCTTTCTGTACAGCAAGAATGGCCAAATTTGTTTTATCCCATAAGGCCTGTGAAATACAAATGTACATTTAATAGAGTGAAATAACTTTGAAATATTATAAATGTTACAAATATTGAGCCAATGCTATCTCCATTCTATGTTAGTAAATGAAACCTCAAAGTGTCTTGCAGAAATGAGAGAAAGGCCTAAAAATAATTTTCTGATAAACTTTTAAATAATCTTTGCCAAAAAAAAGGTTAGTAGCTAGGTGTACTTATAAATACATCAGTGTGTAAATAAGAACAACTTGGACAGGAGCCCAATTGCTACTTGATTAAATAAGGCTGCATCTGACCCAGTCTCAATAGTCATTGATAATTGATGTGCTACATTATTAACAAATTGCACATAGTTGTTTGGCATCAAAGCAAAGAAGGCAGAAGTAATAAATTTAGGTCATAATGCAGATGGGAATTATCTGTATTAAAAGTAAAGACCTGGGATTAATGCATTGGCACTATGACACATAAAATTGAAAGCTATATATCCTCCTCAGCATAAGGACCGCTTACCAACAATTTCTTGACTACATGTCTACATCTCACCAGTTATATCTCCCTGTCTTCCACAAATGAGGTAGCACAAAGATTACTAAAGGTGTTAGAATTCATCAGTGATTTATCTTCATCAATGATTTAGATGAAGGGATAGAAGGGAAGTCATCAAATTTGCAGATGATATAAAGCTGGCAGAAAGATACAGAAGAAGCTTGACAGACTGGAACACTGGGCCTTTCTGAACAAAGTGAAGCACACTGATGAGAACATCTTTCTTATCCATCAATCCAGATTTAGGCAAAAAAACCCAAATACACGGGTACAGAAAGGTAGTGCCTGGTAGTATCTATAGAATAGGTAGCACCTGGCCCAATAGTAGTAACTGTGAGTGGAATCTTGGAGTCCTAGTGGCTAATCACTTAAATATGACCCAACAGAATGTTGCAGGTGCAAAAAAACCCAATACAGTCCTAGGCTTAACAGAGTGATAGACTCAAGATCACATTAAGTATTAGTACTTCTTTACAAAGCCTTATGGCCACATTTGGAATACTGCATCCAGTTTTGATCACCACAATATTTTTTAAAAATGCTGAGACTCTAGAAGGAGTGCAGAGAAGAGCAACAAGGCTAATCAGGGAACTGAGACTAAAACATAAGTAGATGATTGCAAAAATTGGTATGTCTAGTTTTATGAAAAGAAGGACTAGACGTGACATGATAGCAGTGTTACAACATCAAAGGGGCTGCCATAAAGAAGAGGGGTGAGGCAAACCTACCTACCTACCATCCCTGTCCTATTGTTTCTTTTTTTCTTATTCATATCCATTTCATGTATTTATAACCATGTTTATACTTATACCTATTATCAGAGGTGCTATTCAACCAGTTGGCACCTATTCGGGTGAACCGGTAGCAGTTATTTGGCATGGGTCGCTGAACTGGTGGCCACCCCTGGCTGGCCATGCCCCCAACGATCGATCACCCCCAAATTGATCACTTGCGATTGCTCTCCTAGCTTTCCATTCCATTTAAAGGTGCTGCTTCCAAAATGCTTGTCTATTGAATGCTCTCTCTCTCTCTCTCTCTCTCTCTCTCTCTCTCTCTCTCTCTCTCTCTCTCTCTCTCTCTCTCTCTCTCTTTGTGTATGTAAGAGAGAGACAGAGAGAGAGAAAGGAAGGAAGAAGAAAGAAACAAACAAAGAAAGAAAGAAAGGAAGGTAGAGAAAGAAAGAAAAAAATAGGAAGAGAGAGAGAGATAAAACTCTGCTATTATTTTTAATTGTTCCATTATTTATCATGTGTTAATATTTTACACTGTCCCTACACCTAGAGTGATTTTTCTGCCTTTCTTTTGCCCAGGGCTACACATATTTTTCAGGGTTTACATGCATTCAATGTCAATAGTCCAGAACATAAAATACACATGTGTTCAACAAGAGTTGAAAAGGGAACTTGGAGGTCTTCTAATCCAACCAGGCAAAAAAAAACTGAGGATGCCAAACTCTGAGTAGAAATCCTGGGAAAAATGTCAGGATAATACTTAGAAGCAACCTTGGGGTGAACCCCATACCATTTCAGAGAAATGGCTGTCCAGTCTTTTCTTAAAAACTTCCAGTGATTGAGCACCCAGAACTTCTGGAGACAGGCAGTGGTTAATTGTTCTCACTGTCAGGAAGTTTCTCTTAAGGCCGTGTCACACTGCCCAATGGATGCAAAAAGGACACAACGGAAGAGAAAAATGTTACATCCGTTGTATCCGCGCTCAAAAGGGGCAAAAATTTGCATAATTGGAGCGGACAAAATGGACGTGGGAGGACGGAGGGCGGATGCAAAGCGGATGCGGAATGGAAGCACAGCGGATGGAAGCGGATGGCACGTCCGCTAGGCTTCCGGGGGGCCTCAGCAAAGCGGACGCGGAACGGAAAAAGCGGATGCAGAACGGATGCACAGCGGATGAAGCGGATGCACAGCGGAAGCCTAACAGATGCCTGGCGTTAATTGCGCATGCGGGGGGGGATGCATTGCGCAAGCCCCCCGGATATAAAGGGAAGCAGCTCACATGTGGCCAGCATTCCGAGGAAAGACCTGCTGCTGGATACCTCGAGTTCTTGCCTGCATGTCTGCCTGCAAGCCTTGCTACCAGCCTGCCTCCAAGCCTGCCTCCCAGCCTCCTGGGCAGCCTCCCTGCCAGCCTTGCTGCCAGCCTGCCTTCCAGCCTCCCTTCCAGCCTTGCTGGCAGCCTGCCTTCCAGCCTCCCTGCCAGCCTTGCTGCCAGCCTGCCTTCCAATCTCCCTGCCAGCCAGTCTGTCTGCCAGCCTTGGTGCCTGCCTTCTTGCCAGCCTTCCTGCCAGCCTTCCTGCCAGCCTTCCTGCCAGCCTTGGTGCCTGCCAGCCTTCCTGCAAGCCTTCCTGCCAGCCAGCAACCCCACAACCATGGGGAAGAAGCGAAAGTCTCAGCAACCTGCCGCCATCCCTGGGAAGAGGGACAGAGCCCCATGTCCCTGACTCATCTTCTGCTGGGGCTTCTGCTGCTTGGGCTCGCTCTTCTGTTGCTGGAGCTTCTGCTGTAGCTGCTCCTGGCAGTGGTACTTCTGCTGCATACTCTACTGAAACTGCTCCTGGTCCTGCTGGTCCTGCTCGTTCTGCTCGTGCACCTGGTCTTGCTGACCCTGCTGCTGGTGCTTACTCTGCTGCTGCTCATCCTGGTCTTGCTGCTGCTGCTGCTGATCCTGCTGCTGCTGCTGCTTATGATCCTGCTGGTGATTATGCTGCTGCTGCTGCTGATGATGATGATGATTATCCTGCTGGTGATGATGATGATGATGATGATGATGATGATGATGATGATGATGATAATGATGATGCTGTTGGTGTGGAGGAGCATCCCCTACAACCTGGAAGCCCCTCTGATGAGGGCCCATCTGGTCCTGCCAAAGGGAGGAAGAGGCGTATGCAACAACGGGAGAGGAGGCAGTACTACATTGAGGAAGTGCACGAGGATGAGGGGCTGGAGTGGCTGAGAGAGAACGACTATCTGTGACGGAAGGGACACCGGCTGTACAGGGACACCAAGCGGAAGCAGGCTGCTTGGAGAGAGAGGGCGGAGAGTATGGGCTAAACTTCGGAGGTGCTCCTCGGCTGGTGGAAGCACATGCACACCTGGTACGGGAAGCTGCACCGCAAAAAATCTGGCCAGGCCAGGGTTAAGCTGATGGACAGAGAGAACTATGTCATGGCCAAGTGCAGCTTCCTGGAGGGTGAGGTCCACCACCGAGGAGCACCAGGAGCCCAAATCTCTACCCTCTCTCTCCGGCAGCCTGCTGGGAGCCAGTCCTCTGGCGGCCGAGAGTCAGTCCCTGTCTCCATGCAGGTATCTGTGGAGCGTGCCACGGCGGAGAACCCCCGGGCAGGTGTTGAAAGCATGGTGGAGAGCGATGAGGACTCCCTGGTGCGGTGGGAGAAAGGAGACATCAAGTCCACCATTGCCAAAGCCGCATCCACCCACACCTCCGCCACCACAGTAAGGCAGAGAGCCGGACCGCAGGAGGGGCAGAGCCACAAGGTTCTGGTAGAGATCAGGGACACCATCCGCACCAGCATAGGTCTCCTCTCTCAGCTGGTCCCCATCGAATCCTCCTCCTCCAACCGCAAGCCCTTCCTCAATTATGTGAACCAGACCCTCAAGGAGATGGCGGATCCCCAGGACCAGGTGGTGAAGGAGAGGATCACCACGCTGCTTAACAACCTTCCAGACCCAGAGGCACCTGCTCCCACCCAGTCCAGGTCTGCTCCTCCACCCCAGGTGATTTCCCTCCCATACCAAGGCTTCCCACAGCCCCTCACCTACCAGGGCTACAGCTACCCGGAGGTCCAGCAGCACAGACAGCAGCCCTTCCAAATGCAGGCACAGAGTCATCGGGTGACACCGTTGCCACCGGTTCCAATGATGCCACCGATGACAACCACGACAGTCCTCACCCTGCTGCAGAGCAGGCATCCCCACGACACTGCTCCTTCCTCCATCCCACAGCCAAGCCCGGCCTCAGTACATCTGTCCTCAGTACTGGGGCTGACACCCCATGGCATGGAGGAAGAACCTCTCAGCATCACGGGGCTGAGCCAGCTGTCCGACATCTTCCTCAACACACCGTCCCCTGTTGTCCTCTCGGGGCTAGGCACTCCAATAACACCTCAGACCAGCATTGCAGCAGCACCCACCTCCACAGCACCTGCTCCCTAACACCTTAGACTGGGCACACACCTCCGAGTGACCAAGAGGAGTGCAAGAGACTGGCTGCCTGGATATTTGTGGACTTTATTTGGACACTTGACTTGGGTCATGTTTATTTTACAGCTTGTTATTAATAAATTTTATATTTGATTCACACACTTGCTTCATTAATTTTTTTCTGTAAAGTCTGGGTGGAAACTTTTAGAAATGGTTTAGCCTTTGCATGCTTGTGGGATGAGTTAAGATAGCAGTGGGATGGGAAGGGATACCTTTGGGATGGGAAGGGATACCTGTGGGATGGGCAGGGATACCTATGGGATGGGTAATAGTTGTGGGATAGATAAACCTTCAGTGCAAGCATAGTGGGACTGTATGGTCCACCCTTCCAGGTGCCACCCCTATGGCCCTTCATTATCAATTACAATGTAAGCATTGAATGTCAACATAAACACAACTCTTTATTAAATGCCCTGTTCATTGTAGGCCAACCAAACATACATGGCCCAATCTCATCCGTGTGATGAGACAGGCTGAAGGAAGCATCCATTAAGTATCTACCATCCTGTCTTGCCACTCCACCACTCCAGCTGGGAGTTGCACCAGTGTTTCAGGAGGTTGCGCTGCTTCTTCGCTTCACGTGAGGCTCTGTTGGGCCCTTGCACATCCTCAGTGTCGATCAGGTTTTGCCCTTGCCTCCATTCCCCAGGCTCCATGTCCCCATTGCCTTGCTGGAGGTCCACGAGCCTGTTCTGCAAGACTGGGTAGCGGGTGCGCATGAGATTGTGCAGGATGCAGCAAGCTTCCACGATCCTCCTCACAGTCTCTGGGAGATGCTGCATGTTGGTGAGAAGTACCTGGAATCTGTTGGCCAGGATGCCAAAGGCGTTCTCCACCACCTGCCTTGCCCTGGACAGCCTGTAGTTGAAGATCCTCTCTTCATGGGTGAGGCATCTTGAGGTGTAAGGCTTCAAGAGGTAGGTTGTGAGGGAGAAGGCGTCATCCCCCACGATGAAGTAGGGCACATCTTGCGTGTCGTTGGGCAGTGGGTCTGTATCTGGGAAGCCCACCATGAGGTTGCTTTCCAGCCCCTCCTTGAGGTGACTGTCGTTGTATACCTGGGCATCTGAAGATGAGCCGTTGCCTGAAACATCAATGTACATGAACTTGTAGTCAGCATCGACCATGGCGAAGAGGATGATGCTGAAGAAACCCTTGTAGTTCTGATAAATGGACCCCGACTTGGCTGGAGCTTTGCAGGCCACATGCTTGCCATCTATGGCTCCAACGGTGTGGGGGAAGTTCCACTTCTCATACCACTGCTCTGCAACTTTCTTCCATCCTTCTTCAGTGGAGGGGCACTGGAGGAGCTCCTCCTTGTATTCTTCGATGATGGCCTGCACCACTTCTCTGACAACAAAGCTGATGGTGCTGGGTGGGACCCTCCAGCCGTACTGCATGCTCCTGTAGGTGGTCCCTGAGGCCAGGTGGCGCAGAGTGAGTGTCACCTTGAGCCCAGGTTCCAGGCTGGGCGGGAAGTTGGTGTTTGTCTTGGTCAACCTGGATGTCAGGCGCTGCACAACTTCATCAAACATGGCTGGAGGCATCCTCATGAAGTTCTGGAACACCCGAGGGTCTTCGTTCCTGAGCTCCACCATCAGCTTGTTGTACAGTCCGTCCTCTGCTCTTCTGGCGAACCATCTTCGTACCCAGAGGCTTCTTGGCCACCTCTTTTTCTTCCTGTAGTAGAGTTCACAGAGCCTGTAGATGGCTTCGCACTGTTGCAGAAGGATGGTGGCTGCCAAAAGGACTGTGTTATGATCCACGGTGGACATGACTGGATGCTGTGGAAGAGCAAGAGGCAGATGAAGGCTGCAGAGGTCCGCACCACAGGGCTGCTGTTCTGAAAGTGAGATCCAGATGTGTTGCTCCCCCTTTTTATGGGCAGTATAGGTGTCCCTTTGCATCCTCTAGGCATCCTCTAGGCAACCTGTAGACATCCTTAATATCCGAGATAGGTCCCCTCTGTGGATGTTTTTTCCATTTTAAATGCTTTGTTTCCATGCTGCATCCATTCTGCATCCGTTCTGCATCCATTCTGCTTCCTCCCTGCGTCCGAGCGGATGCGAGTTGCGCGGATGCGGAACGGATGCCTATTGGATATAGCGGATGCGTAACGGATGCAGAACGGATGTGTAGCGGATGCGTAGCGGATGCGTAGCGGATGCAGAATGGACGAATTGGATACATTTTCTGCGTAAAAGTTTTGTGCCTCTCCAAACCTTTTGATCAGATGAAACGTCAATAAACGGGTGCTGGACGGATAGAGAGGAAGCCAAACGGAGGCAGTGAGTACATCACGTTTTCGAACGGATGGCAAGGTTTTTTGTCCGTTTTACATCCTCTTTGCATCCGTTGGTGCAGTGTGACAAGGGCTTTAGTTTTAGGTTGCTTCTCTCTGTTCAGTTTCCATCCATTGGTTCTTGTTTGTATTCTGCTTCTTTGGAAAATAAATTCCCCCCCCCTTTCTTTGTGGCAGCCCCTTAAAAGCCTGTTGCCTATCACACTCTTGGGTAAAGCATGTGAGCCAGTTCCTCCTTTCAGTGGTCCATGAAAGTACATCTATAGTATGCAGATAATAAAGTCAAAAAGGTGAACATTTTTACAGAACTATAGATAAGTTGAGGCTGGGTAACAAGGAATGGCTGGGAGGGAAGAGGCCAGGTGAGGCAGCCCTTGATGTGAGTGACATTGACTTGGCCATGCCCACCCAGTCACATGACCAGTAAGATACAACCACCCGGTCACATGACCACAAGCCATGCCCACCAAATAAGCCACACCCACAGAACCGGTAGTAAAAAATTTTGAATTCCACCACTGCCTGACAAAATAAATAAAATAAATAAAAATAAATAAATATTGTCCAAACTACCTGAAAGTAGGACAAGGTTTCAGCCAAGATGGCGCTGTTGACGGCTGCCTTGGTGAAATGCTCTCCAATGGTTTCTTTATTCCTTATTATTATCTGCAATTCACTATGGATTTCATATTCACGAGATCATCTGCTAAGAATTAGGCAATGTTTCCTTAAGGAGCAGCTTTCTGATTCCCCACCCCCACCTGTCTTTGCAAATGTGGAGGAGATTCTAACCAATTCCCCGGTGCTATGGATTACAACAAAGAAAGCAAAGAATTGACCACGCCAGAAGAGGAGACGAGGTAAACAAACGGTAATTTTAAACAGAGTAAGAAATAGGGGGAGAAAAACTCCTCTCCCTTCAATCTTTCTGACTAATTTACACTCACTGGCTAACAAGATGGATGAAATTCATCTCTTAAATAGATGGAATTCTGATTTTCATAATTCAGCTGTTCTTTGTTTTACTGAAACTTGGCTTAATCCACAAATTCATGGGGACAACACTATATACATCCCAGGATTTCAGACATTGAGATTTACATCAGACAGAATTGAAGAGACATCAGGTAAAACAAAGGGTGGAGAATTGTGTTTATATATCAACAACAGCTGGTCTCAGGATATAACTATAATATACAAGTTTTGTGATGAAAACTTAAGAGTCTTTACACATCAGTTGCAAGCCATTTTACTCTCCACATGAGTTCTCCTCATTTCTCTTAATAGTTGTGTATGTTCCTCCACAAGCCTGTGTAAACAAAGCATTATGAACTCTTGCTGATCAAATTATGGAGGCTGAAGCCAAACACCAGGTTCACTTCCCATCCATTTAGGAGATTTCAATCAAGCAAATTTAAGGAAGAGCTCCCAAAATATTTCCAGCATGTAAATTGTCCACCAGAGGCACAAATACTTTAGACCACTGTTACACAACAGTAAAAGATGCTTATAGGTCTTTACCACGAGCAGCTCTGACCACTGCATGATTCACCTTGTACCTGCCTACAGACAAAGACTTAAAACAATAAAACCAACAATTTAAATCAGTGAAGACTTGGTTGGATGAGGCAAAGCTGAAACTTCAGGCCTGCCTTGATTGCACTGATTGGAATGTTTTTGAAGATGCCTCTGCAGACCTAGACGAGCTCACAGTTACTGCAACATCATATGTTAGCTTCTACAAAGACTTATGTGTACCAACAAGGAATTTGCAAATATATAGTAACAATAAACCTTGGTTCACAGCTCAACTTAAGCAGCTATGTTGTTCCAAAGAGGAAACCTCCAGAAAAGGTGACAGAATGCTATACAAGCAGGCCAGAAACATATGAACAAGAGAGATCAGAGCAGCAAAAAGAAGCTACTCTGAAAAGTTAAAGAATCAATTCTCAACAAATGAACCAGCAAACATGTGGAAAACTCTTAAAAACATCACTGGCTTCAGCAAACCTCCTTCCCAGGCAGAAGGAAATGAACAACTAGCAGATGACTTGAATGTGTTTTACTGCAGGTTTGAAAAGAAATTACAGCCACCTATCTCGACAACCCACTTCTCAAACACACCAACAACAGCCAAGCCTCCTACAACTGGCCCCAATCCATTGGGCTCACAAACTCTGGTGATCACAGAAAAAGATGAACACAAAAATGCAGTAAAAAAAGCTGGAACACACTTTCTAACTAGTCCAACACATGAAAGTCACAGGTCATAGCATAGCACAAAACCCTCGCCACTATAGAAAACCCCAGCTACAGAATTATCAGAGAAGCTATAGAGATGGAAAAAAGTCCTAAAAGCATGAATAGAAGAGATGATTCCACCAGACTGTCAATTATCTGGAAGCCTACACTTTCCAACAAAAAAAATATCTACACTACAAACCAGGCTAACACCTGGACACAAACAGACTTACCCTGATACCTCCAGCTCAAACACACCCCAAACAGGCACCCAGATGAAACCTAGCTTCCTAATAAATGATAGCCATCCATTTACTCGGAGCCAAGCTGCACTAAAAGCCTCCAGTACAGGAACACAATGTTGCCAGCCAATCAAGACAAAAAAAGCCACAAAACAGTTTCTAAAATATTAGAAACACCAATCAAGCAGAACACAGCAAACTCCAAAACCAATAAACACAGACCAAGACTCCCAACCAATCAGAATGAAGGAAAAAAAGCATTCAGGCACAGCATAGGCTAGCCCCAAATTTAAAACTGAAAGGGCTGTGAAAGTCTGACTCACAGACGAACACAATACAGAAGCCTGATGAAGACAGATGAGATTCTGGTGAGATGTTGTGACAACCTTAAAAGCACAACTATAATGACGTCTGAAAATACCCGATCAAAGCTGAATATCATATATATATATATATATATATATATATATATATATATATATATATATTTATATATATATATGTTTTTATAAGCTTTCGCGGGTACTTACATGTGTGCTGTTTAGCTTCTCTTGGGTATTATCCCACGTCATTGTAGTGTTGTTAAAGTTGTAGCAACGTTTCAGCAGAATCTCATCTCATAGAATTTCATACAGCAGAATCTCATACAGCAGAATCTCATACTCATCTTCAGCAGAATCTCATACAGAAGCCTGATGATGGCAGATGAGATTCTGCTGAAACGTTGCTACAACTTTAACAACACTACAATGACGTGGGATAATACCCGAGAGAAGCTAAACAGCACACACAAACACACACACACACACACACACATACATACATACGTACATGTGTGTGTGTGTGTGTATGTGTGTGTTTTTAAGCTTTCACGGGTACTTACATGTGTGTTGTTCAGCTTCCCTCGGGTATTATCCCATGTCATTGTAGTGCTTTCAAAGTTGTAGCAACGTTTCAGCAGAATCTCATCTGCCATCATCAGGCCTCTGTATGGATGTGGGTCTCACAGCTTCTGGTTTCAAATTCGAGGCTGGCCTATTCTGATTGGCTGGGAGTCCTGGTCTGTGTTCACTGGACCTGGAGTTTGATTGATTGGTGTTTCTGGTTTCTTCTGTCTGTTTTGTGGCTTTGATTGGCTGGCAACACTCTGTTCCTGTGTTGGAGGCTCTCAGTGCAGCTTGGCTTCGTGTAAAAGGACAGCTGCTATCCATTAGGAAGCCAGGTTTCACTTGGGTGCCTGGTGGAGGGGTGTCCGAGTTGGAGGCATTAGAGGGAGTCTGTTTGTGCTCAGGTGTTTGCCTGTTTTGTGGTGTGGAGATCTTTCTATTTGAGAGTGCAGGCTTCCAAATGATTGACAGTCTGCTGGAATCATCTCTTCTATTCATGCTGTCAGGTCTTTTTTCAATCTCTATGGCTTCTCTGATGATTCTGTGGCTGGGGTTTTCTATAGTGGCTAGGGTTTTGGTGCCATTGAAGTTGATGTTGTGACCTGTGGTTTTAATGTGTTGGACTCGTGAGGAGGTGAGTTCCAGCTTTTTTACTGCATTTTTGTGTTCATCCAGGTGGGTACTTATTCTTCTATTGGTCTGTCCAATGTATATGGCCGGGCATGATACACAGGGAATTTCGTATATGTGTTGGTTTTCCAGGTCAATTTTGTCTTTGGGGTTTTTAAGGATGGCTGATATTTTTTTGTCTGTTTTGAAGGCAGTCTTGATGTGATGCCTGTGTAGTATCTTCCTGATTTTGTCGATAGTGCCTCTTATGTAGGGCAGGACAGCTGTTCCATAGGTCTGTTGATCTTCTAGATCTCTGTTATGTCTTGGTGTGTTTTTGTGGATCAAGCTGGTGATTTTGTTTTTGTGGAAGCCGTTGGCTGTCAATACTTTAGTCAGGGTGCATAGTTCAGTCTTTACATGTGTCTTGTCTGCCAGGCGTTTGGTTCTGGCAATTAGTGTTTTGGCCATGGAATTTATCTGTGCTGGGTGGTGGTGGGATTGGGCGTTGAGGTAGCAGTTGGTGTGTGTTTTCTTCTGGTATACAGTGTGTCCTAGTGAGCCATCTGTTCCTTTGTAGATTAGTACATCTAGGAATGGTAGTTGTTTGTTTATTTTCATTTCCAGGGTGAACTTGATTTTGGGGTGTGTGCTGTTTAGGTGTGTTAGGAAATTAGAAATCAGCAAGATCCTCCAAAAACACAACATTAAAACAGCATTGTGCACAAACAGAAAAATATCCACCATCCTAAGAAACCCTAAAGACAAAATTGAGTGAGAAAACCAAGGAGTATACGAAATCCCTTGCACTGCTTGCGCCATCACATACATAGGACAAACTAACAGAAGAATTAGTGCACGCATTGAAGAACAGAAGAACTCAATCAAAAAAGAAGAACTGACCTCTTCCCTGGTCCAACACCTCAAAGCCACAGGACATGAAATTGACTTTAAAAATACCAGAACTATCGTGAAAACCTAAAACTTCAATAACAGAATAATCAGAGAAGCCATAGAGACAGAAAAACGCCCACACAGCATGAATAAATGAGATGATACCTCCCGCCTACCAACCATTTGGAAACCTGCCCTCATTAATAAATGAGTACCTAACATGAAGAATGACACCAGACCCACACCCACGAGTGCCACACAAGATGCTACCACCACATTTCCACGTAGAAAAAAGACTCACACTCACACAGAAGATGAGACATGACCACGGACCAGAAGCCGTACCGCAGCTGCACCACTACCCGCTTCAAACCCCTCTGACCTATACAAGAAGCGAACTGACACCCACCATGAAGATATGACACGACCACGAACACGAAGCCAAACAACAGGATCACAGCTCACCAGCTCCAATCCCCCAGCAACGAAGACTAACCAGAGCACAACCAAGCCCCCACCTGAACAGAACACACCCCCAGCCAATCAGAACACAGCCAACCCCCCTACCAATCAGAACACAGCCAAACCCCCAACCAATGAGAACACACCCCAGCCAATCAGAACATAGCCAAGCCCCCACCCAATCAAGTCACACCCCTACAAGGAGTTAAAAGGAAGAAGGAGCTGCAAGCTCACATTACTCTGAGAAGCACAGAGCTGAAGAAACAAACCTGAAGATGATGAATGAGACTTCATCGAAACGTTGCCTAGATACTTCCAATTTTACATGGGAGAAAACCCGAATAACCAAAGATCCACATACAAATACCCGCGAAAACCTCAGAAAACAAATATATATATATACATACATACATACATACATACATACATACATACATACATACACATATATATATGTATGTTCTTTTAGGCTTTCGCGGGTACTTACATGTGTGCTGTTCAGCTTCCTTCGGGTATTATCCCATGTCATTGTAGTTCTGTTAAAGTTGTAGCAACGTTTCAGCAGAATCTCATCTGCCATCATCAGGCTTCTGTATGGATGTGTGTCTCACAGTTCCTGGTTTCAAATTCGAGGCTGGTCCATTCTGATTGGCTAGGAGCCTGAGTCTGTGTTCATTGGACTTGGAGTTTGATTGATTGGTGTTTCTGGTTTCTTCTGTCTGTTTTGTGGCTTTGATTGGCTGGCAATCCTCTGTTCTTGTGTTGGAGGCTTTCAGTGCAGCTTGGCTTTGTGTGAAAGGACGGTTGTTATTCATTAGCAAGTTGGGTTTCACCTGGGTGCCTGGTGGGGGGGTGTTTGAGTTGGAGGCATCAGAGGGAGTCTGTCTGTGCTCAGGTGTGGGGTTGTTTGAGTTGGAGGCATCAGAGGGAGTCTGTCTGTGCTTAGGTGTTTGTCTGTTTTGTGTTGTGGAGATCTTTCTATTTGAGAGTGCAGGTTTCCAAATGATTGACAGTCTGCTGGAATAATCTCTTCTATTCCTATGCAGCTGCAGAGACAACAATGTAACACCAACCTGCTTCAAATTAACATTTCATAAGAACACAGCAGCTATCAAACGTATCCTGAAAAGGACAGAGATATCTCTACTCAGAAATGAAGTTCACAGTAAAAGATTCCAATTAGATCAGTTAAACAAAGATTTGCTAGCACTACACCTGGAACTGAGCAGCAAAATCCACCCTCTACTTTGGGATAAGATCAAACAACTTACAACGTGGAGAGCTGAAACTGAAAATACTTATAAAAATGATAAACTCTCAAAAAAACTGAAAAAATTAGAAAATGACAAGAAAATTCCCAATAACCCACCACAACACCTGAAACAACTAGTATACAACGTTTCCAACAGAGAACTCAACAAAACAGAAACAGATGTCCTATCCAAAGGATTCAATTATGCCATAGCACCCAAAAAAATCCCAACAGAATCCATCATATGTGCAGTAGAATCCAGCCTAACCAAATTAAATACAGATGAAGCTAACAGAATAAGACACCAGGTTACTCACATCTTATGCACAACGAAACCACCAAAAAATAATCTGCAAAAAGATGAATTCAGAGCATTACAAACCCTGAAAAATGATAATATTATAATACTCCCAGCAGACAAAGGAAATGCCACAGTAGTAATGGACAGAAAAGACTATGAAACAAAATTGACAGACCTACTCCAAGACTCCACATACAAACCTATAAATACAGACCCAACCACATATCTAGAAAAATCAACCAAGAAGAAAATTATAACCAGCCACATAAGCAAAGAAATCCAACAGACGATCATCCCAAGAGAAAAATCTTC
>BLBF01000010.1:37440349-37460638 GCA_015471245.1 Laticauda colubrina | reverse complement strand
TATATATATATATATATATATATATGTATATATGTATATATATATGTTTTCTGAGGTTTTATATATATTCTTAAGAATATATATATTCTTAAATTTTCACGGGTACTTCCATGTATGCTGTTCAGCTTTGTTCGGGTATTTTCCCATGTCCTTGTAACTGTGCTTTTAAAGTTGTATCAACGTTTCGACAGAATCTCATCTGCCATCATCAGGCTTCTGTATTGTGTACAGAATTCTATTGTACTGAATTGTACTGTATTGTATATATATATATATATATACATATATTTGTTTTCTTAAGTTTTTGCGTGTATCTATATGTATGGTATTCAGTTTTGTTTGGGTATTTTCCCACATCATTATAATTGTGCTTTAAAAGTTGTATCAATGTTTTGGCAGAATATCATCTGCCATCACCAGAAGCCTGATGATGACAGATGAGATTCCGCTGAAACATTGCTACAACTTTAAAAGCACAATTATAATGAAGTGGGAAAATACCCGAACAAACTGAATACCATATATATATATACACACACACTTCCTGGGGTTATTTCGTAGGGTTGATATATCTCATAACATGCACCAGTAAGATTTTTTTTCATTCGTTATAAACATAATTGAATTTAAAATATTGCATGTTCATATCCTTGCCTTTCCTTTTAATTGTTAATATTGTTTGCCTAAAAAATTATAGTACCATATAAAACATGGTTTTCTGATCCCAAACTGTATGTAAATTATTGCTTTTTTTTTGTTTATTAGATTTTAATACTTTATTACTTTATAAATAACTCAAGTAGGCAAACTAAATAATACTTCTTAAACTTAATACTTCCTTCTGCTCCTATTTTCTATATTCACTATGCATCTTTTTCTATTTTTATTTTTATTTTCCTGTTTGCTATGCCTCTTCATTGGCTAATCACATAGAAAATCATAAGGACAGATCTCTCTTACAAACCAAAAAAAAAGCAGAACAGTTGTTTCATTATTTGCCTTGTGCCTTGGCTTGTAGAAACACTGAAGATAACTGAGGAATCTAGACATTATGGTCATGGAGAATCTACCAATACCATAAATTCGCACAATTCTGGATATATGATCACAGGATGATAAATGTGGTAAAAGTAATGGATGGAATTAGTCCTAGGATTTTTTTTAGAAGATGTAGGAAAATAAAGAATTTCCATGCAAATATATTTTGTTAGTTAAGTTGATGTATGAAGTGCCAGCCATAATGCAGCTTTATTCCTTTCATAAATACTGTTGTTATTCTTAGAATGTCTGAGTCTCAGTTCTTATTCATCCATTCTGAATTATTGATCAGAATAAAAAGCTATTTAATAAGTTTATTTGATATAAATTGTTTGGTCATACCAACAGGCCAAAGACCATTAAATCTTCATTCTCTTCTTCTCAATCTGTTGATAGATGCATAACCTTTTAATATACAGACAAAAGATTTCTGCCTAAAGGTTATATAGTAATGGGATCTTGTTTTGCATATTTATGTGAAGGTTAGCTACACACAATTAGATTTATGTTCTCTATTTTATTAGCTTATGCTAGCCCAAGCAAAATAATAAAATTGTATACCATTCTGAGCTGACCCTTTTAATTTGCCTCCGTATATATTATAATTTGAGTCACAGAATTAGTTCAGACTGAGATGTTGTTGTAATGCATATTCTATTTTGGAAAATGCCATGCTGTTTTCACTTTAAGCTTCTTTAAAATGGTAGAAAGGAAAATAAATACCAGCATTCTCAGCAATGCCACAAACATGGGACAGAAAATTTAAGCCATCTATTTGTCATAAATCTGAATACACACTTCAAGAAAAAAGTGTGGAAGATTCAAAACATTCCAACCACCAGTTTTCTGGACTAAGATCAGAGTCTGAGAGACGAAGCAAGAACAATTTCCAGTAGACTACTGAAATCTAGCCATGAAAAAATTAAGCATGTGCAATCTCCTCTGTCAGAACATCTAGATCATATAACATATAGCTCATCTTATAAAAATTAGACTCTTATTATTAATATCCAGCACTCTACATATGTTTTGGCCCATGGCATTCAATTGTAATTTGGCCTTGTTGCTTCAGTTTGTTTCACCACAACAGACCATTTCAGGCAAGAATGTAATTTTCTGAAGGATGAAGACCAACTGGAATGTGGTTTGGCATTCAAATACTCTGAAGGAAATATCTAGATGAAAACCTGAGCAGATTATGCCTAGTATACATAAAACAAAAGTGCTGTTCTTGCATACATCAAAATGTTTGCTCTTTTTCCAACTGCTTCCTGGGATTGTATTGAAAAAACTGTTCCCTTTATCTTGAAGCAAACAGGTAGTCAATCCAGTCTATAAATGAGAAGATAGTTGCTATAAAAAGCATTCTGTTTGATCTTGTTTTACTAACATCAAAAACATTTCATGAACTCCTGAAATTTCAAGTAATTACTGGGAGTTAATTTTTCATCTGCACCATCAGATGATAAAACATGTACATTTCACAACAAGACTACTGTATGCCCAAACATGGAAGGACATTTAGATTTCCAGCATGGACAAATGGCCATGGAGCTGATGGAGTTGGCAGAAATGACTAAATTGACCGTTTTGATTAAAAAAAAGAATAAAAGTACTTTTGTTGCCATATGGAAACCATTTCTGAACTTTGTGCTTGAGGTGGGGAAAAAAAATGAAACCTTGATTTTTTGCAACAGAGGGAGTCCGAAGTCAACACTTTTTTTCTTTTCCCCAGCCCTTTCTCACTTCTTTTTCCCTCCTTTCCCCTCACTGTCTTCCTATTTTCTTTTGTAATTTGTATCTTATTTTATAACCTGATAAAAATTTCTGAGGAAAAAAAAATGAAACATGTACAATTTCATAAATGAGTTCAACAGAATTTATTGGAAACCATTAGCTGTTTATACCACAAATATCCATAGTTTATCTCAACATTGGAAATCTGGAACATTTTAGAAGCTAAGCCCTACATGTGCTAATTTTCAAAGGCATGTTTTTTTGCCTCGTGTGAGAAAAAATTAGAGAACTTTAAAATATTATATATGGAGTTACCAAGGAGATCCAACAGGCTATTCCCATTGTACCAATGCTAAAACTAAGAGAAAGGTAAGATTGTGTAAGTGTAGTTTAAATATGTTACTTAAACAGCAGAGGTCTCCAATGCCTGCAGGCAATTAACTACATGTTCTGAAAGAGATGTTTGTTTTCACAACTAGATCTAGATCAAGGTATCAAGAATTGTCTGACAAAAAAAGATGTTCACAGTGTAATGACTCATCTCAGAGGACTCTGAGGTTAAGCACCTCCAATTTGAAATCCCTATGGATTCTCTGTTTTGGAATATCAGGTATATTAAGCCACATTTTGATTATTTTCTCATTATGGAATGAACAATGGAAAAACTTGTTACTAAAATTCAGGAAATTTTGCAATGTTTTGACAAATCTGGTATTCATTAAAGAGAGAGAAGGAGAAGTGAAAAATTAGAACTGAAAGTGTCCCTTAACATTGATGCTTAACATTTTCAACATCTGCATAAATTGAAATTCATACAGGTTTAATACATTATTATGATTGTTAATCCAGGACAAAGTACAGGCAATGGACATAATCTCAGAACAAAATGGGACATAATCTCAAAACAAAATGGGAGATTCTGGTTTTCCTAATCCCCTTCAATGCCTAGCATTTCTTTCTTTCTTCAAAAATGGTGACTTTGTCTATGAAACTTCATTACTTACTGAGCAAAAGAATTCCATAGTGCTAGATTCAATAGGATGGAGATGCTTTTCAGAAGCACCCAGGCATGGATGTCAAACTTGACATGTCACATGATGTATCATGCCGGGTTTTTTCCCTTTGTGAAGCTGGGGTGGGCATGGCCTATGTATGATACATCCGGCCTGCGGAGCACCAGTTTGACACACCTGCAACTACTGTAATAATCTAAACATGAAGCAACAGGAGTATGTACCAGTGAACATATAATTTCTTTTTCCTGGATCTTACAAATATTCATTAATAAAAATTAGCATTTCATGTGGAAATAACAGTAAACGGGTTTCCTGCTAGCTGGTTCTCAGTCAAGAACCAATGCCTGCAAATGAAGAAAACTGGGGCAACTGGGGAACCCAGAAGACAAATATAGAAATATACAGAATATCAAACTGTCAATCAGACCAAAACATGAGATTTTTCATGTGAAACACAAAAACAATTTTTTTAAAGTAATGGAAGAACATCAAAGAGGAAATGGTGAATATGACATTCCATCATGGCTGATCATGATACTAAAAGCCTTTATCATAAATACAGCATCCAAGGGAAATATGTAAAGAGTAGACAAAATAGCATCTAGTACTGATCCTGAACACTATCTGTCTGTCTATCACCCACCACCCATCCATCTATCCATCTCCATTATTAGATAGAGCATGATTTTCTTCCAGGAATTCAAAATGGTATGATTATTTCTGCTTTTTTGCTCCCACAAAAGCAACTCTTTTGTAACACTTTGGTTAAATAGATGTATTGCTTCTATGGTTTATGGTATTTTTCTCCCTTGCAGCTGACATGACATGGGAACAACTCTTTTGATGTTACATCATTCTTCTTCAGCAGATTAAGGCTGATCTTCAACTACTGGATTGTTCTTAAACAGAACCAATGCAACATAGGCCACCTGTGCCTGACATCTAGTGGTAGCTTCATCAAATTATCAGATGTGCTCAAAATCTCAAGGAATTACAGGGTGTTAACAATGGCATTAGATTTATATAACATTTCACAGTGCTTTACAGCCGTCTCCATCTTTTCTTTGAATTGCTAAAATTTTCTTCTTTGGGTTGATTTTCTTCTTCTTCTTTTTTTTGGACAAAGCTATATATCAACTAGAAAACAGATGGTTATACCAAAACCAATTCTTGTTTTGAAAGAGCTGAATTCTTGTGTTACCCATAGAAACATCTAAATGAGCAAAGCTATAACAGATGACAGATTTTTAAAATACTGTATGAAAAATCTTTTTTGCTAAAATATTACTTTCTTTACACAAATTTGTACCTTTACAAATCATCCTTACCAAGCAGAGATGAGTGGGAAATATACTCAGCTTCTATTTTAGTGCAAAAAGTCAAGTACAAGTTGTATTTAACTTCTAATGTTTAGAAGAGGAAAATGATGCACCTTGATTAGCAATGATATGGAAGTAGTTTTCTATTGCTTTCTTCTTAAATGTGTTTTGATCTCCCAACATGTCCTAAGTTCTAATATTTACTGAAGATTTCCATTCAAAGGCTAACAGTTCTGCTTAATTCTGAACTAGCCAAAGTTAGTCAGGCATTGCCATCTGCTCAGTCACTCTTTCTTATCCAGAACTTAAGCACACTCATAGATTAATACTTGCATTCTTGAGCACTATTTGTGTTCTTTGCCTATTTTAAAAAGTTCGTATATTTCAGGAAAGTGAGCACAAAATTGATTGTGGAGAATGCTCATTAAAACAAAAGAAGCTCAAATGAAATATACGTAATAATAAGAAACTTCCCTCAAATGTACAGGGTGGATGTCTAACAAAATAAATAGATAATAAATAAATAACCAATAAATAAATAAGTGGATGTCTACCAAAATATGAAAAACAAAATGTAAAAACAAAAACAAGCAAACCAATGAAGAAAAAAAAGCTAGAATAAACTTAAGAGCAACAGTTTGCAGGGATGAGTAGTAGGCAAATGTTAAAAATGTCAAAAAGGTAATTTCTGGAGGACAATCAAAGCTCCATCTCTTTGTAGGTGATGCTGATACATATACAAATGGCTGCAGCCTATATTGCACTTCCTTGACTTCTTGACTTTTTTTTACCCCAGTTGTGAAAGCCATTGTTTGAAGTTTTAGAAAAAGAGTGAAATTAACCCTGTCACATTTGTCCATCTTTACTCCTAAGAATACTCCAAAGCCACAGCAACATTTCTGCAGAAATTAAAGATAATTTAATTTGACTAATTTCGACAGAATTTGCAGCCACCTCAGAGAAAAGAAAGACCTCATGGCAGCTCCTACAGGAGGTCACTGAAACTGGTTCAATAAAACATTTTACTCACAGTCTTGATGTAGCAATGTGTGTTTATTTTGGCTTCCTCCAACAGAAGCGACAAATGGTAAGTCCGAGTAAAGCCCTTTCCACCCCCAATAATTAGCTAACATCAGACCCAGACAAACACCCAAGATCCATCTACAGCAATCTTGCGCACCTCCACCCAATTCTAATCCTAACAACGGTCCAAAATCCCCAGATAACACCCCTCCCCAGGTGTCCTTCCACCCTGATCCACCTGATATTACCCCATATGAAACGCTGACCAGCAGATACTATATCCCAAAATGTTTCCGGGCTGGTTGCGCTGAGAAAAAGGGAAGATGTTGTGCTTAGAGAGTTGCAAAACGTCGAACAGCTGACAAGGCAGTTTCCCAGCCGTCGCACCAAAGTAGGGAGAGGAGATCGCACCTGGCTTCATCAGCTGTCATCAACCCAGGACCGTCAAGGTAGGCAACTCATCCCCAACCATGATGACGTGTCGGGCTTCATTCCATTGGCAGCATTGTTGAAACCCAACACCTCAGCTGAGGCAAAGGCATTGTTTTTATTTAGTTTGAAGGTCATATCCTGGCAGTAGATGGTCTTCTGACTACCTTTTTAACAATGGTTCAACTTCTGATCCAAATTAGTTCTGAAGCATCATTCCAGCAGTGTACTTCTTCAAACACTTAATGAAATCCATATGTTATGGCTTTTACTCTTTTTCTTGGATACATCTTGAAAAGACTTTGGCTCCATAATTCAAGTCGTTATCTCAAGCCATCAAGTTCTTTGAAAACTTCCTTATTAATTTTGGCTTTTTGCCTTCGTTGCAACAGAGTTAACCTTTAAAAAAAAGATGCCATTTATTTTCCCAAATTGTATTTTTGGACCAAAAAATAATATCACTGTTTTATTCAACTATTATTAGCAAATTTTAAATATTCTGGTGACATAAGGAACAAAGCACACAGATAAAGATATCATGCAATAAGTCTTTAGTTTTTGTTTGAAGTAGTGGAAGAACATTTAATGATTTAATGTACAGGAGTATGATTTAGTCGTGGTATCCATATTCCTTTTTCAGGTAAGATTAAGGACATCTCTTATCAGAAGGAATGGCGTAGCTCCAAGCCTGTCTGGATTCACTCAGCACATCATACTTAATAATGGCTAACTAAATAAGCCACTACTGGATGGACTTGCATATTATAGTATGCTGTTAATTATAGTTTACCAAACATAAGAATTGATTAAAACCAGTGGTGGAATTCAAATAATTGAACAACCAGTTCTCTGACCTAATGATTTATTCCAACAACCAGTTCACCAAACTGCTCAGAAAGTTAACAACCAGTTCTTCCAAACTGGGGAGAACTGGCTGAATCCCACCACTGATTAAAACCACACTATACACATTTACTTAGTTCATTATATAAATACAACCTCTATGAACTTTTGGGATTGAAAGAGAACTTGGAATCTTTAAAATACTCTGAAACATATTAATGTATCAGAAGACTAATACTGAAATTGTCCTTTATAATTTTTCTGGGCAGGTTGTCTCATTTGCAATGAAAGATTGAATTCGTCCATTTTGGGGTTCTAAGAAAGCTTGAAAAGGATTCTTTTATTTTAAATTGCCATCCTATTAAGACTTCAGGCCATATTTTTCTATAATGCTTAGTTCATTAGAAATTACATAATTATGAAAGATAGTTTTGCTGGATCAGGCCAGTAGCTAATCAGTTTCAATCCTAGCTAGCTTACTCACCCAGTAAACTCATAATCAGAATGAACAGTCTTTCTTTTCAAAGCAGATTGGTTCAGATGTTGGATGTAGCTTATAATCATCATTAGTGCACATCAGAAGTTTGACTTGGCACCAGGTTTTTGTTGTTTTTGTTTTATATGGCTATTTTTGAGCACCAAGAATTGAGGCCTTTGAACTATGGTGCTGGAGAAGACTCCTGCAAGTCCCTTGGATTACAAGGCAATCAGTAGGCAACCCTACTACTCTTTAGAAGGTCAGATTCTGAAGTTAAAACTCAAATACTTTGGCCACCTAATGAGAAGGACTCACCAGCAAAGAGCCTAATGCTGGGCACGATACAGAGCAAAAGAACTGCACACCAAAATATAGTTTCCTATGTTTTGGCACAAATATGGAATCCAACTGGTTATTCAGTACACACTTTGCCAAAATCAAACCACAGTCAATTTCAGTATGATAATCAGCTTATAATGAACTTTGGTCTTTCTACATTAATGCTTGTACTTTAAAGCTGAGTTATGAATTTTTGTAAGAGTGGTGAACTCATACTAGGAAATGAAGTGCCTAATAGTACAGATTAATGATCAGTTACTGGCTTATGAGCCAGTTCCCCCCCCCCCCATCCCCAGTCCAAAAATAAATTACTCTGACAGATTAACATCAGCAAGGTGGGAGAGGGGCAATCAATCAAAAGAAAATACAAGCTTTCGATAAAGTTCCCTAGAATTATTGTGCATGAATAGGCTAAACAGGTTTTGCCCCAGGATTACATTAGAATGAATAGGATCTCACACTGTAGGAACATGTGGGCTATAAAACCTGAAAATTACATGAACATACTTATTCTCCTTGGTTGAAATAATTTTTAGGGCTATATACAATGTTGTCCCTTCTGCCCTTTTAAAGATACTCTTGCATCTTATTTATTCAGTGCTGACTGATTATCTGAATCCAGGAAATTATAACAGTAGAACATATTCTATTTTATTCTGCTTTACAGTATTTACTATAATATGTACAAGATTTGGCTCCTTCTGATTTAATATCTACCTATATCCAAAATGGACAAGTTGCTACTTTTTTTTGACACAAAATATGATATCTGTAATAAACATTTCCATAGCAAAAGGGAAAATGCAAACATGACCAAACATTATTTTACTTATACATTTTGTAATGTTTCTGGTTACTGATCATAACCATATTAGAATGGGGGGGGGGGGGGAAGGGGAGAGAAAGAGAATAAAACTGGTACATAGTATATTTGTCTAGTATTTTCAGATATATCATGATTCATTTTTAAGGCAAATAATTCTTCCTGGAACCATAAATGAAAAGGCTTGTTTTTTCTCTTTCCTAAAAAGAATCATTCAGTCTTAGAACCTGGGTTCTTGATATTTCTATCAGGGTTCTTGATATTTCTATCTTTTATTGAAGTGCATAAAAATGAACATTTAAGCAAAGAACTGACTTTGGATTGTTTCCATGTTTTGCAGCATATAGAAAAAGTGCTCATTAATTCCAGCCAGGAAAATTTCATGTTGATGAAAACAGAAATGAAGCTGAACTCAAATAACACTTTAAAAAATGAAATGTGTGATACAATATAGACGTCTTCAATATTATTTTCAGACACTTGCCAATATAAAGCTTCCCATAAATTTATTTTTATTTAGTTACCTGTCAAACAATTAAATGGTTTAACAGTTAAACAGTGATCCTACAGGAATTGTGGTGCTTGAAGTTTATGCTGAAAATATCAAGAGTTTATTAAGAGCACTCACAAAATGCTAAATCCAAGAGTGCTGACAATGTAACACTCTTACTCTGAGACTATATTCCATATATTTTTTATATTCTGGACAAAATAAGCCTTAAATAGATAACATGTATATGTGTATGTAAATAGTTTAGTTTAGTTTATTGTCATTGCATCTTGTACAATGAAATTAAATACCATCTTCAGTGTACAATTTATGACTATGAAAATAAGCACAAACACACATCCTTCATCACTTCTACACATTGAACTGAAAAACCCTGACACTATGCACCAATACTGCACTATACAGTAGAATTCAATAGTTACTGCCCTGTTTTTTGGCCTATTTGTCCTTGCCTGTACCGTCTGCCAGATGGCAATAGTTCAAACAAAGGGTGCCCAGGATGAGATGGATCTTTGAGAATGTTTTGGACTTTCTTAAAACAGCAGCAGTTGCTTTATGTTTATGTTTAATTTGTGTTAAGATTGGATGGACATGGACTCCATGTGACTTGGTAGTCTAGAGTTCATTATCCTATTGAAAGAGATTCTAAGCAAAGCCAAATGCCAGATTTAGTCAATCCAAAGGAATACTTGCAACAGAATAACAATAAAGGTTGGAAGGGACCTTGAAAGTCTTCTAGTCCAACTCAATGTTCAAAAAGGTAACCCTATACCATTTCAGACAAATGGTTGTCCACTCTCTTCAAAAGCTTCCAGTATTGGAGAACCCACAATTTCTGTAAGCAAATCATTCCACTGGTTTATTTTTCTGTCAGAAAATTTGTCCTTAATTCTTAATAGGTTGGTTCTCTCCTTGATTAATTTCCATCCATTGCTTTTCACAAATCTAGCAATACAGTAGCCTAATGTTTGAATACCACTTTGTTCTTCTGAAACCTGAAGACAATTTAAAGCTCCTGAAGACCTCTTCTTCCTATACTGATTTTTGAGTGCAGAGATTTGTTCTTTACTTGTATCAATTAAAAAATAAATTAAAAACTATTTTATAATTGTTCAATTAATGAGTGGTGGTTGCACAAGTATATTGACCAAAAAGATAAAAATAAGCAGCGCTCAATTTTATAGCGCTAACAGAATTCATCTAGTTGCACAGTGTCGTGTTCTCATTGGGAAGCAGCAATCCTTGATATTTGGAATCCCTTTTCTATATTAGGTAGATTTAATGGCCCACTGAAGGAAAAATGGAACAGCTTGAAGGCAGCTGTATGGACATTAAGCATTGATCTTTTGCACTTCCGTACAATATACCTGGTCACTTGAGAGAAGTGAGAGAAGAACAGAGACAAAGTTTATGAATCCTGAATAATTCTCTTGAAAGCAGATGAGCAAAGCAAGGAGCAAAGGAGGAAGAAATCCCTGTATACATAAAATTCCATCCATGTCATTGCGTGATTTTGTTAGGACTGTATTAGGTCAAAATTTAGTAGCTTTTCATTTCCCTAATTTTCTTTGCTAATTTTTGGCTTAAAAGCTATGAATTGTATGCTGATATAAAATAAGGAGCAAAAGGTGTATTTCATTACAAATACTGAAAAAAGCGATATAACCTACATGGAAGTATTTTTGTATAAAACAGTACAAAATATACCATTAGTAATGAATCCTTATCTAATGATTGTCTACTCAATTTTGCATTAAAGGTTTATTGACTTGGGTTAAAAAGTTATTAAATTGTAACAAAACAGTATGAAAATGCTTGTATATCTAAGTATTTGTTGTTCTTAATGACGTGACTTCACTGTTAAGCACAAAATGACCTTACATTGACTTAAATTTCAAGGATATGCAATGAACTAGAGAAAACACAGTGGAGCAAATAAGATTTTTTTGGCAAGTCAGAATCATATATAAATTTGAAAGATGCACATTATACATACAAAGCAGAATATAAATAGCAAAAAAAATTTTTAAAGAAAAGCAGGAATATATACATGATAAAAGAAATAATCTTTTGTAAGAGATTAGGACATTTCAGAATAATCAGGTACAACCTGATTTTTCTAATTCACATTTCAGCAAATTGGTTGAAATAATTTTAATTTATGAATAATTTTAGCAAGAGTGAGTACAGCAAAATCCAAAGATGAAAATTGTGGTGTACTCATTTTAATCCAATATCAGAATAAGATTACTCTGTCAGAGAATGATAGTTCAGATGATTCAGATTTCCTTCACAATTTAATCAATTTATTTTTTGCTCACTACATAATAGGAAGTTAATCCATTATGTTATTATGTTGATTCATTATGGCATTATGAATGCCATTAATTCAGCTAAATAATATTATACAGTAATTATACCATATATGAAAGACACCAAACCAGAATTAACTCTTATAAATGTATAGTACTTGAACTTGCATTAAAAGGAAATATTTCCTACATAAAACTAATGTATAAAATTGTGCATCCAAGTCTAGTTTCTTGAATTTGAGAACACATATGGAATCTACCCATAACCTTTATAACCATTTTGGAAGCTGTAAATGCAAATTAGGTAAGTAAATGTGCAGTTTTATATTGAATAGATTTAACAATAAATACCATCACAGACTTTAAAATTATCCTTTTCTGTAGCTAATTGTTCGAGTAGATTGCGTGAGGTTGAGCACTGAAGAAAAGATAATTCCTGTCTTCCACATTTGAAGAAAAAACATACAATATGAGCATATAACATATTTTTAAGAAGCAAAGATTGTGATTGTCACATAACTATCATTCATATTATCATAAATAAATGATCTGATTTATTAGATTTTATTTTCCCTTCTAGTAGAAAAACATTTGAAACCAACTCTTGGTCTTCCTAATGCATCAGTTGAGTTTGACAGCTGTCAGGATAGAAAGAACATCCAATAAATTATATCTGTATGGCTTAATTCATTTATTTATGTACGCTTCACAGCTGCAGCTTTCATACACAAACATTCATTACTTTATGAAAAGATTAAAAATGGTTATATATATTTTATATACAAAATTATTTACTTTTTTAAATTTTATTTTACAAAAAAGTAGGTCTATATATCTCCATCTTAAAATGCAGAGAGCTGTAAAATAGACCCATGATAAGTGTTGGAAAAGTTGATCTTTTAAAAAAAATGGCCCTGGTTGAAAATTAAAGTATCAGCCTTTATTACTATTATTATTGTTATTGTTATTAATCCTACAGGCCCTCTTTGTCGTCTTTTTTAAAAGAGTCCTCAAGTCCTTTGTGATCAGTGCCAAGGCTGGAAAGGACAAAACTCAAGTTCCATATTGAAGTCACTTCTTCCAAGTTGCTCATATTTTCATGGTCCTTGTGAAAGCTTTTCATTCCATAAATTCTACAGCTCTTCATGAGAAAATTTCTTGTTTTCTTGACCGAGATACTACTTCACAGTTCATCTTCAGCTTGTAATGGCTGTGTCACCCATGTTTACAAAATGATTGCTAATAACAGTTTAAAATTATTTCCAGCCTAGTAAAGTATCTCCAAGACAAGCAACATAAATGATTAAAGATCTCTGAAGCCAAATGGTCATAAATAAGCCTGAACTTAGTTTGACATCTTATTGTATGTACATGTTTTTTTAAAAAATACAACACACTTAAACACTATTAAATCATCTTATTTACATTATCATTGGTGCTAAAATGGAAGAGTTTAATTACTACACGTACTGGGGTAAAGAATCAAATAATCCCTCACCAATGACATATAGAAATTAACATACTAAATAGGCTGGAAATTGTCCCCTTTTCAATATTTTCATTTGTAGCCATAATTGATATATGTTGTAAGTACTTAGGTCCATATGTATTCCAAAATGCTGGGTAATCCTTTTTTTTTTTTTTTAAGGCACCATAAGTTAGGGCATTCTGGCATGGCAAATGTCCCACTTTACCAGTGTGGGTTCAGCGTCGTGAATCCTGCCATGTCCTGATCCAACGATGAAAATGTTTTGATGAATTAAACGAGTTCACCTTTCCTGGTGAATTTTTATAATAATATTTTTTTGAATAAGTCCTTTGAAATGAAGATGCTGAAAATAAAAGAAAAAAGAAATAAAGCTTTACAACTGTGCTAACAGAAATATAAGCAGGATGAATGAATGCAATGTAATATATATTCAGACATTGGCAAGTGTCCTATAGTCTCTTCCATTGTAATCTTTTATCCCATTCACTTGGTAAGCATCAAATCAATCAATTGCCCAATTTACCCAATTCTTTCAATTCATAGAACAAAGAAATTGAATAAAGTAAATTCAGTGATCAGATAGCTATGTAGAGTAATGACTGAAGATACTTTATGGGAAAGAAAAGTTGTTTTTCCTTCATCTTGTAGAAGTTTTCACCAGGATGGCAAATGTCTGATTTTAGCAATCATATAAAAAAATCAATACATCAAATACAAGCTAGGCAGATATGACCTCGTTGATGGCCCTTACTCTGTCAAAGACCTTGGACTTTTCATATCAAATGACTTAAGCGCCAGAGCTCGCTGCAAAAAAGGCTTTAAGAGCTGTAAATCTGATCTTACGAAGCTTCTTCTCTGATAATGCTGATTTGCTAACTAGGGCATACATAACCTTTGCTAGACCAGTACTTGAATACAGCTCCACTGTCTGGAATATGCACTGTGTAACAGACATTAATACAATTGAGCAAGGCCAGAAGTATTTTACAAGAAGAGTACTACACTCCTATCTTTGCAACAGAAACCCTACACCATCAGACTTGAGATTCTAGGCTTAGACAAGAGAGGCTTTGAACTACGCCGGCTAAGATTAGACTTAAGCATAGGACATACAATCATATGTTACAATGTCTTACTAGTTGATGAATATTTCAGCTTTAACCACAGCAGCACAAGAGCACACAACATATATAAACTAAATGTAAACCATCCAAACCTGATTGCAAGAAGTATGATTTCAGCAACAGAGTAGTCAATGTCTGGAACTCACTACCTGATTCTGTTATCACCTGCTCAACCCCCCACTCCTTTACCCTCAAACTAATCTCTGTTGACCTCAATCCATTCCTAAGAGGTCTGTAATAAATACACAATCATGCCTACAGTCCCTGTCCTATTATTAGTTCCTATTTAATGTGTTTAAACTTATGTTTATTCTTATTTATATTATAAGTAATTGACTAAATAAATAAATATTTCCCTCCACATAATCTACTCACGATTCATGCAGGTAATTTTAGGTAAATCCCATCGGCCATTTCCTTGGCATCTGATTATTGGAACATGTCGCTGGATGAAGCCATCTTTACAATGATATCTGATCAATGAGTTAATTTCATAACGGGGCTTCATCTTTCCAAAGGTATTTGCATTTTCTACCACCGGTGGTTGGCCACAAGCAACTGAAAGTACAAATTAAAATTTTTATAAACCATACTTTTTATGTATCAGTCAGTCTCAACCTTCACTACAAGACCATCTACTCATCCATCAGTGGATTTTCAGACCACAGATTCTAATGTGCCTAATCCAAAAAAAAAAAAAAAACCTATAAAATTAACCAATCAAAATAGAAAACATGGGAAAATATATTATCAGGTTTAAGTGCATTCTTTTGAACAATTCCTGTATACATTATTTGAAAAGGATTTTGTTCACTTATCCAGTACAAAACTACAAGTTTCTAAAAAACTGCATTGGGTTTATGCATATTATACTGCATCATATTACATTCCTGGATATAGCACTTCCTTGGTTGTTTTCTACATTATACAAATGACTAATCAGTCATACAACTCTATACTCCAGTATGACGTGAAGATTCCACTATTAGCCCAATGTTAACATAAATTATGTGCATGACTGCATTCCCACTCATGCTAGTAATACTATTACTTAATTTGCAGATGATACAACAGTGGTTGGACTCATCTTCCAGGGGGATAAGTCTGCGTACCAAGATGAAGTGGACTGGTTGCTTTCGTGGTGTGGAAACAATAACTTGGTCCTCCACACCAATAAGACCAAGGAGCTTATAGTGGACTATAAAAGGAACAGATCAGACATCCAGCCCTTGCTTATCAATGGAGACTTAAACGGAGCAAGTGGCCAGTTTTAAATTTCTGGGTGTTACCATACAAGAGGACCTGACCTGGAGTGCTCACATGCAGTTCTGGTCAAAAGGGCCCAGCAGACATTATACTACCGGAGACTTCTCAGGAAACAACAATTGAATGAAAATCTGCTGGTGACCTTCTACCACTGCACCATAGAGAGTATTTTAACTTACTGCACCTCTGTATGGTTTGCCAATTGCACAGTGGCAGATAGGAAAGTACTCCAGAAGGTTAACATCATTGCCCAGAAGATCATTGGTTGCCCTCTCCCCTCTTTGGAAGAGCTTTATTAAGCTCTTTAAAAAAGATCAAAACATGCCTTAAGAAAGATCAAAACATGCCTTAAAAAAGATCAAAACATTCTTAAAGATCCATCTCACCCTGGGCACTCTTTTTTTTTTTTTTTTTGAACTGTTAGCATCTGGCAGAGGGTACAGAATAATAAAAACAAAGACAAACAGGCTGAAAAACAGATTCTATCCCAGGACAGTAGCTCTGTTGAATTCTACTTATACTGCAGTGTTGATGTGGTGTCGGGGTTTTCAATTCAATGTGTGGAGTGTGAAGGATGTGTGTTTGTATTTATTTATTTTTTCGTGGTCATGATGTGCATTGAAGATGGTGTTTGATTTCATTGTACGAGATGTAATGACAATAAAGTAAACTAAATTAAACTAATCCATGAATAAAAAAACACCTTACTTAGTAGTGATATTATAGCATCAAAATGGCCAGAATATATGAATATTGTAATTCATATATATTGACTCCAAGTTTTTGGGAGCGAGAATAATTTGCTCAATATATATCACATATCCTTTATCAAATATCATTCACATATCATTTCAATGCATATTCCTTCAAGTTAAAAAAATAATGTTACAGTATTTGATATTTCTTTATGTTGTAAGCACACTAAATAATTTGGTGTCATTAGCAAATCCAGCTATCAGTTTGTCAGCTTTAAATGATTTATGAAGACATAGCATTCAAACTTACATGTTCACCCGCTTACTCAACTCTAAGAATTTGAAAAGTCTTAGTTTTTGTAGTACCCAGGCTGATTCTTTAGATCTTGTAAATATCTTTTTCTCTTTAATAATGTTGTGATTCGTCGGCAGCAGGTGCAGACGGCTGAGGGCTCGGAAAGCAAAGACTCAGATACCTGCGTGTAATGCAGGGATAGGGCCAGGACCATCAGGGAATGGAATGTTGCCTTTGGAGATTGTGGAGGCTGGCAGCAGTAATGAAGAGGTCCCCAAGGAGCCCGTGCCCAGCGCGTGTGCATGCAGGGCTGCTCAAAGGAAAGAGCAACTGCAGCAGCACGGGTAATTTAGGAGTAAGGCTGCAAGGTAATGGCCTCTCCGTCAAGAAGATAAAAGCCAGCTGAGAAACTGCAGTTCTTTGCAGAAGGCAAAGAAGTTTTACACTCAAGCCCGGTGGATGTTAGGAATATCAGAATTGGTGTTTGGAGACTCTTTGTGTTGGAGTTATTGCTTAGTAACTTTATCTGTTGTTCTTGGCAGCCTTGCAAAACCTTGGCAAGGCTCTTTCTTATTGGAGCTAATTGGTTTGAAGCAGCCTTTTACCTGTGAAGGAATGGGATTCATAAAGAAACATTAAAAAGTTATCTTTGTTTCGTGTTTGCTTCCTTGGAACAAGGTTTTGGTTAGAACAAATAATGCTTTTTACTAATTTAATTAGAATGGAAATTTACCTAGCTATTAGTTTCTTTGTTCTTTCTTAGTTGCAGTCTAATCTTCTGATACAGAAGTCAATTACATTCCATTCTTTAAGATGAGCAAGTAACTTTATATTATTTAAGAGCTTGTAAGTGTATACTTTCTTATATCCATTTTTTTCACTTCCCTAGCTCAACTTGTAACGAGTTGCCTACCTTTCAAAGCACCAAATCTTGCACGCGTAAGTTTGTTGAAATTTTTGTTGAACAGTACAATGTTTATTGCATAGATTTAAGTTGGACTTATTTACCTGTTCCCTTCTTGCATGTGTAAGTGAGGTGATAATTGCATGGTACATCATTCCATTCACCATTTTCATGCCAAATTATAACAACACAGTCTTCTCCAGAAGAAAAGAAACTGTCTGGCTGTTTTGGTCTCCAGTTTTCATATTGCTGCAGAAGACAAAATACAAATAATCAGAATGTGAAAATTGGCAAAGCTGTATTTGAATAAAATAAACTGAGCACAAGATGACAAATTGCAAATGTTGTTATCATAAAAAAAAGTCAGAATATAATATTTTGGTTCACTGACTACAGATATAAAGTTCACCATTTAAAAATGTACCTAATAGGAGAGGCTGTAAATCACTTTACCACAGCAGGAAAATGCAAACCTTTCTATTCCTTTGAAATCAAAATTGTGGTAGCATCATCCAGCCAAACAGTGCTGATTCTGTATAGAAAAGCTTGACTTTGACAATATTTTCATGACAGCCCAGATAAAATCCCAGGGTAATAGGAAAAGCAGCCACAGAGGATCACTTTTGAATTTGTCCAAGAAAATTGACAAAATTTGAGCAAGATTTAGGGGAGAGTCTATATTAAGCTGCTGAACTGAATTTTGAAATATAATGGGAGTCTTTCCACTGGCATAACAGAAGCTTTACTCCCAATGTAGAAATGCAGTTCCAAATGAATATTTCAGTTATCCAGGATCAGAGAGATTATTTCCATTTGCTATGATACTTTTCCTAAAATAGAAAAATAATAGCTATCCACCTATTTTAAAAAGTTCTTAAAATTAAATCCAAATATGTTGTCATTAAATTAAGGAAGTTTTCAAACCAGTACTGTTTAGATTTGATTTATTAAGTTTCTAATTTTTAAATGTTTGTATTTTTTGCCTTTACCTTTTCAAGTCTTTTCTATAAAATAATACTACAGTTACTAGATGCTTTGAGTTCTTCTCAAGACAAATATGCCATGGATTTGAACAGTATTATATTTTAATATATAATATTAAAATACTGAATTCAGTCCAACCCTACTCTGTCCACAAAAAAGAGTTTGCCTTTCAAAAGTAATCCCTTTGTAATCCTGGTTGGGTGCATATTTCCTAAAAACGTTCTTGACTTACTCTAAAGGTTATCAAGAATCTTTCTTTAATGGATATGTCAGAACGTCAGTACAGATAGTCCTCGACTCACAACCAGAACAGAGTCCAACATTTATGTTGCTAAGCAAGACATTTGTTAAGAGAATTTTGTCCCATTTATGACTTGTCACACTTGTTGAGTGAAGTTAAGTCATTAAGCTAGTAAATAATAAATTAAGCTAGTAAATGATTTGTAAAGTCAATCTGGCTTCCTCTTGAGTTTGGTTGTCAGAACAGGTCATTAGACCCCAGTACTTTGCAACTATCGTAAATATGATGTTGCCAAGCATCAAATTTTGATCCCATGACTATGAGGAGTCTGAAACAATCATAAGTGTGAAAAATGCATATGTCACTTTTTTCAGTCCTGTTGTACCTTTGAATGGTCATTAAATGAACTGTTGTAAGTGAAGGACTACCTGTATATTATTTTTGCCTTAGGTCTTCTTTGAAAAAAAATGATCAGGAAAGGAAATAAAGAAAAGGAATGATTCAAGAAATCTACCTTGCTATTCTTCAGAATGTTATTTCTTTTTCTTTACTACTAGAAATGAATGGAATAAAAATAAATTTCATGGAAATAACCATTTCTATAAATGCTATGCACTTAATAACTAATCCATCCCATAAATGGGTAAAAGACAGGGATTACAAGTGCTTTTTTTCTTTTTCATTTCAGCACTTGGAGTTGTTCCATATATGCACTTGTAAAAAGTTCAAATTGTATTGTTTTAATCTTTACAAAGTAATCCAAACACAGTATTTTAAGCACATTTTAAATAATGTTAATGAACTAAATGTGTTGTTTACTTACTGGAACCATTAAATATATACAGGCTCTATACAGAAGCCTGAGGATGGCAGATGAGATTCTGCTGAAACGTTGCTACAACTTTAACAGCACTACAATGACGTGGGATAATACCCGAAGGAAGCTAAACAGCACACACACACACACACACACACACACACACACACACACACACATATATAAGTTTTCACGGGTACTTACATGAATGCAGTTCAGCTTCCTTCGGGTATTATCCCACGTCATTGTAGTGCTTTTAAAGTTGTAGCAACGTTTCAGCAGAATCTCATCTGCCACTTGGAGTCTTGCACTTGGACACCAATCAAACAAACTCCAAGTCCAATAAACACAGACCAAGACTCCCAACCAATTAGGATGTAGAAAAAACATCCTGGCACAGCAGTAGGCTAGCCTCAAATTTAAAACCAACGGCTGTGATAGCCTGACCCACATACAAACTCAATACAGAAGCCTGATGATGGCAGATGAGATTCTGCTGAAACGTTGCTACAACTTTAACAGAACTACAATGACGTGGGATAATACCCGAAGGAAGCTAAACAGCATATATATATATATATATATATATATATATATATATATATA
>BLBF01000010.1:37419919-37440249 GCA_015471245.1 Laticauda colubrina | reverse complement strand
ATATATATATAAATAAATAAAATACATATTTTACCTTTTTTCCAATACTAAATTTGCTTATCAATTACGATGTTTTAATTATTTAAGTAAGTTTATTGCAGCATTCTAATTTGGGACACATAAAGCCTCTTGCCAGTGCCAGGTAATAAAACATGCTTTGTCGTGAAAAGATGAAGTGGTTTTTGCCAAGACTTGATCAACACACAATATGCCCGGGCTTTGAAGTTGCAGCTGTCAATTGATTTGGAAAGGCTGGTTTACAGTTGTATCTGTTTCCTACTTATGTGGTTTTTTGAGTACATAGCATTTAATGACACATTATTTAATATTGCCAGTTGTTCAAGATTTAGTTCTAGTTGTTTCTTTTAAATGAAACATACTTATTTAATTTTCAGATTCATAGTTTGACTTGTATTCTCTATATTTTAAAGCTTCAACTTTAGTTCTGGCTTAAGAGAGCTAAATAATTGTCTCCCTCAGAGTTCTTTAGAATAACAGAGTTGGAAAGGACTTTGATGGTCTTTTACTCTTGCTGTGCTTGAGCAGGAGACTCTATACTATTCCAAACAAATAATTGCCCAAAATCTTTTTGAAAACTTCTGTGATGACCCAGAGTGGGATACAAAACAAACACAGTCACAGAAAGCAGGTGAAGCCCCTTTTATTCCTTCGCTTTGCTTCCAAGCTCTGAATATCTTTGACGGAAGACAAAAAAAACTCCCACGTAAATAGTTACACAAAGAAGAAAAAAGCAACACAAACCAGGCAAGATAAGGGCTGGAGGAGGTCCACAGATAAAACACACTGGGAAGGATGCCAAACTCAGAGAGGAACTATAAACTAGAGATATTTACATGCTTTGTTTCCAGCGTTTGCCAGTACGCAGGTCCAAACTCAGTTGTCACACCTGCAGCCCATGAAGAGGATCAAGGCCTCTCATCCCAAGTAGACCACATCTCTCCCTTATCCTGTCCTCCCTGCGTGCCCTAGGATGGATAGGAGATGGGCCTGGGTCCTCCTCTGATTGCTCAGCTGGCCTCTGCCCTTCCCCAGCCTCCTCAATAACCTCCGGAGCCACACTTCTCCTCCCTGTCAGCTGTTCCTCCTCTCCCTCAGAGTCAGTCTCCACCCGGGCATGACAACTTCCAATAATGGAGCTCAACTTCTGGAGGCAGGTCCTTCCCTAGTTCTCAGTGTTAAAAATTTCTCTTTAACTCTAATTGGATCTCTTTTTGATAATAATCCATCCAAGAATAATTTGGATGATAATCCAATGACCTGTTTGATAATCTTCCAAGGTTTGGGGTTTTTTCAGGACCATAAAAACTAGATCAGATGAATGTCTCGTCAACATTATGTCTCCAGAGTAGTCAGTCTTCTGCTTCATAGGAATTTTGATCTCAAGTTGACCTTTGGATCATTATAACAGCAGACTGTCACAAATCTTGGCATTTTGTCTCACAGTCAGTAGGGGCATTTGCATCATTTTTCATTTTCTTTCTGATTTCCTCATATAATATCAATTACAACTTAGTGGCATGAGTAATTATGTGTGTCCATATAATACAATCACTTCACAAGCTAGCCTCACTTACTACAGGCATCCAAATTCAATTCATGGTGCTGATTATCACATATACAGGAAGGAAAATATCAACTTGGGTTTGGCTAGAATGGACCAGGGATCCAATTGCTCTTATCCATATTTTCAGAATGCAGAATTTTGGGGTTTACTAGCAACAGGAACAATACCAGCAGATGTTAGTGCACAAATTGCTTTCATTGTGAAGCTGTATTGACTATATTTATGAAGTGGGGTTTGTACAAATTCCAGAAATACTGTACCATTTAAGTTCTAGGCAACTCTTGGAAATTTTGATAAATCTTGCGATAGAACAACAAGCATAATGAAACTGGCAATTTTTTTCAAACAAAAAAAAATGTCTGATACTGGACATCATCACTATGCACATTTGCTTTTGCATTGTAATTCTCACGCTGCTTTTACCAATGCCAGATTCACTTAATACAGATTCTTTAACTGCTTTCTTAACTCTTCATATAAACCAATTTTTATTACCTTATTTGGGCATATTACTTCAGGAACATTTATTTCAGTTTTAATTAGAGCATGGTATAACACATATGAGCCAACTCTTTGTGAGACAACTAGATCTTGTTTTCTTTTTCTAAGTAAAAATGAAAACCAAATTTGGTGGCAGATGCCAATTTGTTCAGGAAACTGAGCATACCCAGGTGGGAAGATTGTAAGCAATAGTAAGAATCCATATACAGCTTATGTGCCAATGCAACCTTTAAATTGTGCCACTGTCTAGGAAATAGATCACACAATTTAATGTGAAGAAAATGAAGAAAGATGAATGGCCATCTTTTATAACAAGTTATCACCTCTTAAACTCCAGAGCTATAATCTTGCCCCATGACAAATCTAGATTTGATTAAAAAGAAAAAAAATTACAAATGTAATATAAAGCTTATGGAGTAGTCCTCAGTGTTAAAGACAGCTTGCATTTAATTAGGGTTGTTCCAAGCAACGTAAGAAGCAAAAATCCTATATTCATAACTCTATTCTTCCTGTTCTCAAGTCTTTCTGAACTCATAGATATCCTGAAAAGAAACGGCAAAGTAGAAACTGATAGTTTCCAGGAACTGTTCAAAACAAAGTAACAATGAACGCCCACAATCTGTTAAGTAATTACTTCCTTCAAATAGTCAGAATATCGAAAGATATGTGGAAGCTCAAATCAGCTACATTTGGATTTAGAGCTTCCCAACCCTGACATACTGATTCCTATCACTGATCTTTTTCTTTTCTCACTGAATAGTAAAGGCCCTGTCCCACTGCATTTATGGATGCAAAGAGGATGTAAAACGTTAAAAAAAGCTTGCCATCCGTTGGAAAACACTATGCATCTGTTGTGTACTCATTGCATATTTGTTTCATACGCTCTATCCGTCCACTGCGATTTCATCCGCTCAAGAAGTTTTGAGCTGCACAAAACTTTGTGAACGGATGAACTTTCTGCCATGTACGATGTAAATCCGTGACATACAAGCAACAAACGTTCTATGTCCATTTATCATCTGTTAAACGCCTGCTGTATCCTCTCTGCATCCTCTGGGCATCCTCGCAACTCACATCCGCTGCAGCTGAAAACGGAAAGAGGGAGGAAACAAAAGGTACACGGAAGGTCTAAACAGCATTAGTAGCACGGAAATAGAAAGGATGCGCAGTGAACGGTTTGCATCCAATATACATCCATGCGGCATCCCCTTTCTTTCCTTTAGGCATACGTGATGCATCTACTTCCTCCGCTATGCGCCCGCTTCAAAATTATCCCCCGGAACCCCTTCGGAGATGTCATCCGCTTCTATCCGCTTTCATCCGCTAGGCTTCCTATGAACATCCGTTTAACATCCCCGCTACATACTATCCATGTCCGTTCTTTTCCGTTCTGTTTATGCAAATTTTCGCCACTTTTTGGAGCGGATGACAACGGATGGAGCCATCCCCAAAATTTTGCTCATCCGTTGTGTCCTTTATGCATACGTTTTGCGTCCGTCAGCCAGTGGGACCAGGCCTTAACAACCTCAATTAAATGACAAAAGATATAGGCCAGGGAAGTCTAGAGGCCGGAAGGATGGGCATTCTTTCAGAAAACAGTGTAAATAATTTCCTTTTCATATAATACAGGAAAATATGTTCCAAGAAAAACAAATAATAAACTGAAATTGGAAATGTTTAGAGTTAATTTATTTTCCCAGATTACTCCTTTTCAATGGTGTTCATGTTTCTTTCCCAATTTCATGAACCTCAAATGATAAATTATGCGGAGAAATCTTGACTAGTTCAAGATACACGATAAAATATACGCTTTAGTAGAGTTAATTATATGACTGCATTCCTATTTTTATCCATTTGCATTCAGCTAACACACATTTCATGCCAAAAGAGGTAAGTCTGCCTTCTTAACAGTTTAGTGATTTGATAATAAGTAATCCTCATAGTTCTTCAAACTTTGAATATTGCTCAAGTTACAATTGGTATGAAAACAATTATATGCTATGTAAATTAAAACAAAGCAATTGTTAAATAGAGTTTATTCGTAACAAGTTTAAAACATGGCACCAGAAACCTTAATTATATGGTGCCACTAACTAGTGTTTCCTTTTCCATAATCCTCTCTATATCCTGAAAAACACTCTTCCATTGTAACAGAAAATTCTCTGGAGCTGGTTATCTAAACAGTGTATTTCCTATGCTAATCAATGTGCTCTATAATTTAGTAACAATGTCTTTCCAAGACATATTCCATCTATTAAACAATTGATCTGCTGGGATTATCACCAACAAATTCAATCCAAGATCTTTCTTAAATTTATTGAAATAATTCATTTAAATGCATACTTTTAAAAATGAATAGGAGTTTCAATGCCAAGTTGCATAGGTTACAAACATGCTTGAATCCTGAGCAGCTGATTTGCTAATTAAACTGCAAACTTCAATACATTGAAGGATTGCTGTATAATGCATGGTCATGATATTAAAAGAATTTTTAAAAATAATTACTTTCAAAATTCTTCAAGTTCAGGAATTTTGTAATACAAACACTGCAACTCAATATCAGATCCAGAAATGCATGTCCACTTAAATCTAGTATTTTACCTTTATTTTATTCCACTTTTAAATTTCCCATAAATTTCTTACTATAGTCAAGATCACTAGAGCCATCTGAATTTAGACATTTACAAAAATTTCCAGAATATCTTGGGGAACAAGTTTCTTTCTAAATCTCTATTAGATTTTTCTCTTTCCACTCTACAGTCTTTCTTGCAGTACCCTATTGCATGGGTGTCATTGAAGCATCCTAGATTTCTTCTCTGATATATTTATTTTAGTCAATATACCAAGCTAGTGTAGAGATACAGATTTGTAAATCAGTATTGTAAATCAGTAAATCAGAATTGAGTCAGAGAATATGCTGAGTAAACACAGAATGCTTGTTGAGAAAACTATTTTCTTGGGCTTGTGTGGCTGCTGTCAACAGCTGAAGCACAATCTTAAGGGGGGAAACAGCTTTTTTTGATTAGTTATTGATGGACAGCAGAATTTTTAAACATCCTCTGAATGCCTTTCTGAGAAATGTTATTGTTATGCTCTATTGAAAATATAATAAGCAGGGAGTGGTCTGGATACTTTATTGGTGTGGCATGTAGGCTGCTCCAGATATGGGAACCATTACTACTAGACTTGAATACAATGTCTCAATTCTCTTCCTTGAAAAAACAAATCCTACCTACTAAATTTCACTGGGCAGACCGATTCAATTTTGGAAATATAAAGGTCTTAGCCATTTAATTTTCCAACAGAAGCCATATGCATGCCCTCGTACACCTCAAATCCTGAATCAGCTATATCTTTGTATACCATACATCTTGACCTTCTTTTCTCTTGGATCAATATGTCTTTTGTTATCTTTAAATACTTTTTGCGCTACATAGGGTTCCCATTACAGCTTGCTTTGTCTTCTCTGAAGCTAGAGCCATTACTTTTAGGTAAATGTATGTTGTATACATCTTCAACCCTTGAGAGCAGCTGACTATAGAAACAGAAAGAGGCATTAGGTAGAAAAGTTAAACAGACTTTGATATTGTGCATCTGAAAATCAGTTTGAAAACTAAAGAATTCCTTCAGTGCAATAAATATTTCATCAGGACCACTAAAATTAGCCAGTAGATGGTGCTGTCTAATCATTACTCTTGAAGACTAATCAATGTCCTTGATTAAATTGTTGAAAACTTCAATAAATAGAAATACACCATTCCTTTGCTGCTCAGTAAAAAGTCCACAGAAATTAACTCTGATTATTAATTCTCTAATTAATATCTGACAATGATATGTTGTGTTTTCATCTTAATGGTATCTTTTGCTACATTTGCTGATTAAGAAACAAAGAAAGATTTTATGGCAAATTGTACAAGTTTTAACAATTTTTCATTGTTAGACGAATGGTTTGACCAAAATATTTAGAACATGATATAAGAATTCTCATTTTCATTATTCCCCACCTCACAAGTGCGAAGAAAAATGGACACTTCATTTTTCTGTATAATGTAATAGTAAAGATATGTGAAGCTCAAATTCTGAAGACTACATCGGCACACCCATACAACTTTCTTGCCAACTACACAAAACATGGTTGCCAGTGCCTTCTGTATTTTTCCCATTTATATTCTAAATCCAGATGCTAAAAAGTTGTAGAAGCATTTCATACAATTTGAGAATCCTAACAAGAATATCAAAAGCAATTTGCAAAATAGAACAAAGAATATTACTCCAAACATGAAAAACCAAGACCATAAATTAATTAAAAGGAACACCATTAAAACATTATATATATTGGTTTATATTTTTCCCCATGCAATCTTTCAACTTCCGTCTGTGGAATAATATGTCCTCGTATAATATTAATATTAATATAAATAAATAGGATGAATAAATAGTATTAATAAATTAATAGTAATATGAATAAAAGCAATGCTAATTTATACAAGCACAACAAATAAAAATGCTAGACCCAGCATAACTAATCAATTCAAATATAAAATAACAGGAAAAAAAAATAAGATGTACTTTTGCACAGCATGGCTTGATTTAACAGACAATTTAAAATAAGAACTCAGAAATAATGAAACAATGTAACTGGTACATTTCATGCAAAATATGTCAATGCTACCCATTATTAATTAAGAGACATACAGAATCACTTTCTATGATTTCTGAATTACATTCAATCCAGTATCACATGGAATACAGTATAAAAATCAAGGAAAATGTATAAAAACATGGATCAAAATGGCACGTTAAGAATCTTGATGGATTTGTATTAAATTATTAATCTATTCTTTATTGTCCATACAAACAATTTAAATGCACAGTTAATGTATATTTTAAATGACTGTTAGGCAAAAAATATCCCAATTTAGGATTATGGAACTATAGATATAGGATTTTAGATTTTGTTTTCTAAAACTAAGCCCAAACCATGTTCCATACAGGAAAAAAATACTGATTTCCTTTATAGTATTATGGAGGATTACAATTGTATAATGCTACAATCTCCAAGTTTAATCCTTTGTATTAACATACATTTCAGCCTCACTATAAAACTATATTGTACTTTTAAAATCAATACCAGTCGATATCTAGATGTGCAGGTGCCACCTTCCAAAAGTCTCCAGCCAGCATTGCAATTGTGGAGAATTCTGGTTGCGCAGGTTGGGAAATATTGTTTTACACAAATCATTGCTTTCTTCTTGCATCGTCCTCGTTTTTAGCACTATTGCAGAAAACAAAGCTCAGGAAACCAGATAAAATGCACCGTTCTTGAGTTTCATTCCTAATGCTCATTGTTCTATCCCACTTCTATTTTTTTCCTCATGGGTGCAAGATAAAGATTTGGCACTGTTGGAATTATTTTTATTTTTGCTGCCCTGCCTTGGGATTCCTTTGAGATTAAGATGGGAGCCAGAAAACATTGAATCATCTAAAAGACAGAAATTCTCTCTTTTGTCTCTCTTACCAAATCATTCTAAAGAGTAAATAAATATCAATATTACATCATTTCAAATTGTTAAGATATTATATTACAATTTGATGAGTTGCATTATTTGAAAAGTATTTGTATAATAAAATTCATACATGAATCTGTTTTCTGTGGAGGATAATATTGAGATGGTTGTCAAAACAACAGATGTAATATGAGAATTCCATTTAAAAGGTTGGTAGATATAAACCTCTGCTGTTTAAAAATTAATAAAAATGAAAGATTCCTGATATGGGTGATCCTTGCTTAATAGGCACACATTCAGTATCTCTTGAAAGATATGATGGCGCTGAATGAGCAATCCTAATTATGGTTTCTTATAATTTGTATAATTCCTTGTAATGCGGCAGCTGCCACAAAGTTCCCGCAGCCGCATGATCACAACCCAGGTGCTTGGCAAGTAGCTCGCAATCACAATATTGTAGCATCCCATAGTGATTTGCATTTGTGACCTTCACTGCCAGCATTCAAAAGCAAAGTCAATGGAGAAGAAAGCAGGAAGTAGCAAATTGCAACCCTGTGACATCCTGCTGAATGACAGCATAGGATTTCTTTAACAATGACAACAGGAAGTCCTAGAACTACTATTGCTAAGCGATACAGTCACGTGGTATCACGCTCTGCACTGCATTGTTTAGCAATGTAAATTCCAATGCCAACTACTGCCGTTTGTTTAATGACCGTTTGAAGTTACAGTGACACTGAAAAAAGTAACTTATGGCCATTTTTAATACTTAGGACTGTTGCAACGTCCCCACAGGCTCACATGATGTACACTTGGATGATAGGCAACTAACTCATATTTATGATGGTTGTGACTTTCTGACAAGCAAAGTCAATGGGGAAGCCAGATTCATTTAACAACCGTGTTATTAACTTAATAGTAATTGAGTCACTTAACAATTGTGGCAAAAAAAAGTTGTAAAATGGGCACTTATCAAATTTCTCACTTAACAACATAAATTTTAGACTCAACTGTGGTAAGTCAAGAACTACTTGAACCCACATAAATATGTTAAAATATTACCTACCCTCAAAATTGCTCATTTTTTAAATTTCTCATTGCTGTAACACTTTTTTTAAAAAATAATGAGCTTCAGGCCAAATCTATATTTAATGTCTCTTGAAGATAAGAGTTTACTTTGTTTTACTAAGCAAAAAAATACAGACAAAAGCCTGTCTGGAAGACCTTTGTACTAATCTGAGACAAGATGTGAATTTTGATATAAATATATTTTAAGTAATTAGAGCAATAGGATTTTCTACTCTTTAAAGGAAACCAAATGTGTTATTTTAAATACTTCTATATTTTGAAGACCAAACTTTTGAAGACCAAAACTGTTAAGTTTTCAAAATCCCTTTATTACAGCATTCCAAGGATCTCTGGCACAACAGGCCTTTTGTGTGCAATCTGTCCACAGTACTCTCAAGCTCGTTTATTTGTTTTATTTAATTCTCATGGGCAACTTTTCTCTGCAGCAAACTTAGAGGATTTTCTCAACTATTCCTTTACGCGCTCTCTAAAGGAAATGCAGACATTGATTTGCCAATAGAAAGAGAGAAAGAGAGAGAGAGAGAGAGAGAGAAAGAAAGAAAGAAAGAAAGAAAGAAAGAAAGAAAGAAAGAAAGAAAGAAAGAAAGAAAGAAAGAAAGAAAAAGAGTAGTTTGTTTTTGGTCATTTTGGTTTCACATTGTCTTTTTCCCCTGGCACACTGGAGTCCCATGTTACAAACATGTGAAAAGTGTCTACATTGAAAGGAAGCCAAATGAGCAGAGGTCTCTGGGCAGCTTTAAGGTGGAACTCACCTGTTTAGACGCTGCCAGGAAGCCAGAAGTGAGACACAATCTGGCTGCAGAAGCCGCCCTGTTCATTTAATAAAGCAATCTTGTGTGATGGGAATGAGCTCACCACCATACAAAGTACTAATTATTAGCAGTATTTTCCAGAGGGATGTGAATAACTCCCCCTTGTGAGAAAGAGGCCCAAGGCACCAGTCTCACTTTGCTTAATCTGAAACACGAATGGCTCCTTAGACTGCCATGCTTGTTTGCAATGGTCCTGAATAGTGAAACAAGTTCAGTAGGAAATGAGTCAAAAACAATACCTGTGGTGGAGGGGGGAGTTCCCCCTCTTTATACATAGTTCGGCTTTGATGGTATCAAAGTTGGCAATCAGTAATCCTACTGCATTATTTGAAATTCAGTTTCTCGACAAAGTTTTTGAAACATTCTAATGATGTCTGAAGGGTTGCATTGATTCGTGGCATACATATATCTTTTTGCTTTTTATGAGGCCTGAGCCACTGGAAACCAACTTCAGGCAAACATCAGGACAAAATAATCATACTTTAGGCTGTCTTTAATAATAATTTACCTACCCCCTGCCCTCACCCTTGTATGCTTATGTATAGGTGGAATTCTGGTTTTGGCATGAATCCAAATTCCTCAAACTTTGAAGCATAGCTCTTTTTCCCTTTCCCTCTCAGCAAAAAAAAAAAAAAAAAAAAGGTAGCAGCTCATTAGGTTGCTTGTAAATCTGAAGAGACTTTATGTATTTAGATGTAATAGAAACTCATAACAGCATTTTTAATCCCTGTTTTTGACTTATAATTTAGGATACATCCATAATTTTAGATGAGCCAGCTGAAATATTAATATTTTCTTCTCACTGTCTGCAATCCTAGGATTTCTATTGAACTTAGTTTCAGTTTTCAGGAAAGTTTCTGTTGTCATCTTAAAATCATATATAGTTATTTACACTAAACAGTAAACAAATTGACCAAAAAGGTAGATTTCCAATCTGAGAATTTAAGTATAACAAGCTGAGTTGGGTTAAAATCAAAATCAATTTGGATGTTTCTTTATTCAGAAGTTTCTTTATTCAGAAGCATGACTTGATTTTATTTTAAATAGTTTTGTCTCAGTATTAGAGACTGCCCTTCATAGACCTCAAGAGGAACAGCCAGGTGGGTTCAAACTTGTTTCTTTATCTCGATAAATTTAAATATTTATGTGACCTGACCTTTGGGTAGCTTACTCAATCTAGAAAAATATTGAGGCATTATTGGGCAGACAGATATAAATAATCTTGTTATGGGATAAATAATCAAAAAATCAGTGTGATGGCTTGTGGTTAGCTTTGGAATGATCTAATGTTTTTTTTAACCTCCAAAGCTTTGCTTGCCAAGTAGTCCTTATTGCACTTGCTGGGACTATTTTGGTATGGTGCAGTATGTTCATTTCAAACTGCTGTTTTTATTTTAATTCTGGTAGCCTTACAGCAGCTGATTAATTTCCCTGAGAAAACGAATCCAGTAAATTCTAAAAATAAAGTTAGATTCTGAAATGTTATCTAATACATTGTTTTATGGAACATTACTCTGAACGTATTCTAGTATGTTTCCTAGTATGCACAAAAGCATTCAGATTGAACTTTATTGTGAGGGAAATGGATACTGTGTAAGTCAACCCTACTTTGGAACATTCCAATGTGTCAGAGCTGCAACCTCTAGAATTCTCTGCAATTTGAAGACTCATCGGTAATTATCAGCAGTTTATTTAAGTAAAAGAATTATAATGATTTTTGTACAAATGTATGCTGTTCAATGTTTTACATTTTATTTAATTAAAATTTAATGACATTAAATATTATTTCCAGAAACAAATTATAAGATGAAAGGTCTTCTGATCAGTTAGAGATACTGTTAGGCTAGAACAGGGTTGTCAAACTTACGGCCTGCGGGCCAGATGTGTCACTCCCAGGCCACGCCCACTCCAGCTCCGTGAAGGGGGAAAAACATCACAATACAGCAATATGATATTCGAGTTTGACACCCATGGGATTGAATTTCCTAATGTACATATTCTTGGTTTTCCCATTTTCCTTTCCTTTTTTAATAGGAATAAGAGCTTTAACCCAGGTTTAGAATTCCTGACCTCTTAAAGTGTTAATCAACTTGAAAATACATAGTGCCATTCAGAAACCCTTACTGTACTTTTTCTTTCTTTTTTTAAAAAATACATAATAAAATGAAAATGGCTTCTAATTAAATCAGGAAAATATAATGCACTGAGCCCTCAGTGCTTATTGTTTAACTTCCTATTATAATTTTCTAAGACCAAATTAAGCATTTCTGCCTATCTGAAAAACAGATAGAACAAGGTCCATAAAGACCATTGAGTTTAGCTACTTTTACACTGTAAAACTGAAAAGAAGGATGATTTTGGGTGTAAACTTAATACATCAATGTTTTCAGTGATTAATTAAGATCTAGCAATAGTAGTAACTAGATTCGGAAACAACTAGCATATATGTGCGAGGGAATCTTTACCTTTACCTAATAGTAGTAACAGTTCATTTTGACACATGCATATGGATACAAAGTGTTTTGACAACTCAAAACACTTGAAAGAACTATTTACCATATAAAACTATTGAAAAAATCAATACAAATGAAAATAGAAAGAAATTATTTAAAAAGCATGAAAAAGTGGGATAGAAATCAATCAGAAAAATGTTAGTTGGCAGATAGCCATATCCTTTTGACAAAACATTTTTTCTTCTTCATCTCAAGCTTAAACCAAAATTTAACACCCGAGATTTGCAACAAGCTTGAACTAACATTTCATTTCCTGGAGTCTGGAAGTTATTGTCATGTGGTTCTTGGCTCCCTAACACTGGGATTTATCACATGTTTAACACCGACTAGTCTAAAGACTAAATGATCTTCTGAATAAAATACTAAAAGTGTGGCAGTACGGTATATTTGACCATGAAGGGGTGGGGAACAGCACGGGTGGAAAACAAGTTTAATCGAGTCCACAAGAATAGCGATAGAATGATGGAAGGGTATACTGGTTTATAACAAACTCCCCTCTGCCACACTCCAAGAGAAACTGTGTCTGAGACATAATAAAGCATATTAGTTCCGGCCATAAAATATCCTGGCACCTGAGAGAATAAGCCAGGGTTGCCTTTTTCATTTTCCACAGTCATCTACAACATAGCAGCTCTTCAAAAAACAAAAAAAGCCAACAAAACTTGCCCAAACTAAAATGCATTACTTTTAGATTAATCCAGTGTTTTCAAACTTGGCAACTTTAAGATGTGTGGACTTCAACTGGCTGGGGAGTTCTGGGAGCTGAAATCTACACATCTTAAACCTGTGGAAATCAATCAAACCAGATTTTTTAGTAACTTCTTTTGTGATATGTAGAAGGGAGCCATTCTTATATGCACAAGAACCAGATGTTTCCTTCAATTCTTAATGAGAGAAGGGCAAATATCAAGCACAGTCTTGCACCAATATGCATTCAGCTCCTATAAAGCATCTGTTTTATGTATGAAAGGGCGTATCCTAAATGGCATAAAAATGAGCCTATATATTAAAATGAAAAGACTGCTGAATTGCATTGAAGTCTTGTTTTCTTTACTTTTAAATTTTCTTTTATGTTCTGTAAAGCAAAGCAAAATTTTATTTCAAAGTCTCTGTATTTAAGACAGTGGTTCAGCTTCATTTATTCAATTCAAACCATGTATGCCATATACCACTTGAGCTGAACTAGAATTTTCTAAACTGGAATCTGTGCAATATATTTGAGTTTGGATTACACAATCAATTTCTGCCCCTAGAACTACAGGCAAACAATTGTTATACAATGCAGTTTAAGTAGAAGACACCATGGCTGGATTTGTTCAAGACTGCCTACTGCAGTGGTGTCAAACTTCATTTAATTGAGGGCTGCATCAATGTTGTGTTTGAATTCAGGGGGGCAGGGCCAGCTCAACGTCATTCATTGAAGCTCTGTTTTTATCCGTGATGGCCTCCTGCAACCCTCTGCCAGCGAAAACAGAACTCAAGGAGGCCACATGAAGCCCTCCCGGGCTCTGTTTTTATCGTGATGGACTCCTGCAACCCTCTGCCAATGAAAATGGAGCTTGGGGAGGCCACAAGCAGCCCATCTAGGCTCCGTTTTTGGCCACTACAGCCTCCAGCAACCCTCTGCCAGTGAAAAAAATCACTTGTGGAAGCTGGATGCGACCCAGCCAGACTGTTTTGGGCCATGACAGCCTCCAGGAACCCTGTGCCAACAAAAATGAAGCTCGGGGAGGATGCATGTGGCCCTCCCCAGCTCCATTTTCACTGGTATAGGCACCACAGGCTGGTCCTTTGCTGTTTTCAGGGCTGGATCTGGACCATGAGCCTTGAGTTCAACACCCCTGGTCTACTGCTTCATCGGTGATGTCTTGCCCTTGAAAGCAACTAAAGCCCAGAATGTTGCAAAATAACACCCTTCTAGAACCTGATTTCATCAGACTGAAAAAGAATGCATTCAGACTAGTGTATGCAATATAAAATGTTGGGTTAGAGTTTTTATTGAAATTGGAATGGATTGTGATATCTTAAGTTCATTTATAGAAGACAAGACTGAAGTAAGTGACTGAATGTTTTAAAAAAAAGTGTACGGAAGACATCAATGAAACTATTTTAAATATCTTAAAGAGTTCAAAGAAAGAGCTATTGTAATTATTCTTGTTTGACATTATCATGAAAGTCAAAATTGTCCCTGAAGGCTACAGCATCAAATTTTGATTGGGAGGACAACAGAGGCTACAAAGTAAAATAATGCAAAAAAAGAGATGGATTTAAGCAGACAGCCTTACACGTTACTGCCATTTCATTTAACACAGGAATTATATTCCTATTTTAGAAGAAGGGGGAGAAAACTCCATTTAAATCAAGAGAACTTGCACAATTTAAGAGAAATATGTTCAGCTAGAATTTAAAAAAGGAAAATTTGAAATAACAGAACGAGGAAAGTTTTGCACAAACCCCTCAAACTCAATATCAAATGTATTACTATTTGATATCATCAAGTACAGTAAGAAGAAGTAATAATGTTATATCGACTTGGATAATCTACTACAGCCAGCAGTATCATAATCATTACAATATTTGCCAGAAGTGGTCTCTTACCAGCACACTGCCATCTGTCCAGCGGAAATCATTCTCATACATCTTATCATTTAGGCCAATCCACTGATAGTCATGTCCTATGCCTAGAGTGAATACATATATATATATATATATATAAATATATATATTAGTAACTTCTTACCATTAAAGTGAATTTTCTAAAACTGACTCTGAAATGAAATCAGCCTCCACATGATTTCTGTAAAACTTATTTCTATTGTTTCTTGTAGAAGAGTTTATTCTTTCTTATAAGAGCTGTGAATATTTCTAAAAGATAATGTTACTAACAATACATTAACTGATCTTCTATTTTTTCCTGTTGACTGCTCTAAACCAAGGGTCTCCAACCGAAGTAACTCTAAGACTTGTGGACTTCAACTCCCAGAATTCCTCAGCCAGCAAAGCTAAGGTTGGAGACCTCTGCTCTAAATGGCAAGATTGTTTCAAAAAGCAATACCTTGAAATGGAAGGTGGTAGCAATTACTTGGGGCAAAAAAGCTTGCTTTGAAATTTGTCATATTTAAACCTCCATCTTCAGCAGATATACATACGCATTAATATTTGCAAACTTGCTTTATTTCTTTGCATATATGTATGATAAAAATTCCTTCTATCAATAAAGCATCCACTAGCACAAATAAAAACGCATGGATATCAAGGTTGATTTGCATGTTCAGTGTTCAGCAAAAAAGCAACCTTTATAATGCTCCTAGTTTTACAATTTATAGTCATTCATTTAGTGGCCATTTGAAATTACAGTGGCACTTGACAAAAAGTGACTTATGAATGGTCATAATATTTATGACCAATGCAGCTATCTCTTGGCCAGATTATTAGAAATCAGGCACTTGGTAATATGCATGTATTTATGATGGTTGCCAAATCCTAATACGATTGCCAGTTGTGATCTTTCCACCTGGTTTCTGACAAGTAAACTCACTAGGAAAAATCTTACAATTGCATGATTTGTTTAACAGCCATAGGATTCACTTAGCAACAAACATGTCCTAAAATTGGGTGTGACTCACTTAATGACCACCTTGCTTAGCAGTAGAAATTCTTGTACCATCTGATTGCAAGTCAAGGACTACCTATATATCCTACTTAATTTGCTGCTCTACTATCGCATGTAAACTGTTCTTTCAAGCATGCATTTTTCAAGCATGTATTTTTCTTGCTAACATCAAGCACTTTCCAGGGATATGGATATGCCAACTGGCTTGGAAAAAAATCAGCAATTCATAGCTTCTCAAAAGAGAAGTCAAACCTGATACTGAGAACAAATACATCTTTTTCTTTTAAGAAAATATTTAGATTGAATATTATACCCAAACATTAACCCAGTTAATGAATAGTATTTGTAAACAAAACTTATGTGCTTTAGGTTTTCAAGCAGGATTGCAACTGTTGTAAATCCCAACTATTTGTAACAGGATATAATAAGATCAGTATTTTTAAAGTGTCTGATGATGAACAGTCTTAGTGGCAAGATCAAACAAACGTTTCATAATGAATTGTGTCACTCTAATTGCATACTATTCTTTTTCTCATGAACAAAATTATTCAGTATTCAGAGTATTATTCAGAGTAAAGAATATTCTCTCCAATACCAGCAAATATTGCAACCTCAGCTATTAGAATTGGAAATGAAAAGAACAGATTAGCAATCCAGGATAATATGACTATCTCAGGAATGAAAAAGAATAATGAGAAGGTTTAGTATCCTATGAAATACTTATTTTCCAGTAATTTACTCCCAATTTCACTCCAAACAAAAGCACCTACGGTTTACAAACAACTGTTCTTCGTGAGACAGGATGCTGGTGAGATGGGCACCCTGCAGGCGGCATTCTCTCTCAGCTGCATCCCACGTCCTGCGATGGGCAAAGTATTTGTAGCATTGCCCTTGAAATTTATGCCATCCATAATCACAGGTCTCAGTGTCTGCAACAAATGAACATAAAAAATGTACACTGAACATGCATAGTCAATGACCAGAATTGCCCACTAACCCTGTGAAATTGAAATAAATCAAGCAGAAATATCCAATGACAAGTTCCATCTCAAGAAATATGAAAATGGATACTAGCACATAATAATTTTGTACAGCATGTGTGTCATTTGTGTGTTTTATTTAACATCAGCGTGTATTATTTGATGCCTGGCTTTCAGCAAGATATAACATGATGGAAAGAAAGAGCATTCTGGAAAAGAAACTTTGATTCTTGCCTGGAAATTAAAAGGTACTTTGTAGGAGATCATTGTGGTCTGGCAAATCATCTTACCATCTAGCGTTCCTTAACCTGATGCCCTCCAGATGTATTGGAACAACAGCAATTGAAATTCAGTATATATCTGCATCTCACCAGGTTGAAGAAAACTGGCCTAGAAACTTCAAGTGATATATACAAAAGCATGTGGAGAACAAGATGTTTTTAGACAAGTAACTGCTATTTCTGGAGCCAATACTGTATAAGCTCTCATTTTACAAGCAGAAAGTTTTCCAGATGGAACAGGAAATGGATTGCCTTTTTAACAGAAGCTGCTGTTGCAATGAAACCTGTAAAAAAGTTGAATTCATGTGTAGCTTTTTCCCTTTATATTTTCCAAGTGTGTAACCTTCAATCCTCTGTAAGATAACTTTTTACACAGGTGCAGTTTTATTTTGTGTATTATAGTTCAGTACCAATTCTAAAAGCAACATTTTAAAATAGGATCAAGCAGCGATTTACATTTTCATTGTGGGCAGGAACGGAAATAAAATTGCAAATCTTAAAAAATTCCACACTTAAATTGTAAACTGCTACTTTAATTCCAATTAAACACTATTTTTTTCCACTAAGCATCATAAAGTATTCTGTCTTGAGCACAGAGGATGGAATTAAATTCTCTGAATCGAATCGAGCATTATGGCATCTATCATACTACTAGATCAATACCGGAAATGACCACAGAACATATTTTGTGAGAACTTTAAAAAAAAAAAACTGATAAAGCAACAGGCGTACAGATGGAAAAATATTAAAATATAGATCTGGCTTGCTTATGTATGGTTTGTTTAATGAATGTTAAGGCCCTGTCACACTGGCCGCCGAATGCAAAACGTTTGTAAAAAGGACACAGTAGACGAGAAAAATGTTCCATCCGTTGTTATCCGCTCTCAAAAGGGGCAAAAATTTGCATAACCAGAGCGGATAACACGGAAAGGAATGGACGGGGGGAGGACGCAGGGCAGATGGAAAGCGGATGCTCCATGGAAGCCTAGCGGATGGGAGTGGATGGCACATCCGCAAGGCTTCCGGGGGGCCGCAGCAAAGCGGACGCGGAACGGATACAGCGGATGCAGAGCGGATGCCGAGCAGATGAAGCGGATGCACAGCGGATGCCTAGCGGATGTAGCGGACGTGTAACGGATGCCGACGGATGCAGAACGGATGTTCCCCGTATGCCTAGCGAATGCAGAATGGATGCGTTGGATACATTTTCCGCTCAAAACTTTTTGAGCAGCTCAAAACTTTTTGAGCGGATGAAATGTCAGTCGACGGATGCTGGACGGATAGAGAGGAAGAAAAATGGACGCAGTGAGTACAAAACGGAAGCATCGCGTTAACCAATGGGTGGCAAGTGTTTTTCTCTGTTTTAAATCCTCTTTCCATCCATTGGTGCAGTGTGACATGGGCTTTAATGACTGCATCCTTACAGGACAGTTGGAATACTAATATTCTGCTGCCTTATTTTTTTAAAAAAGGGAAAGTAGCAAGAATGTTTCTAAACAACAGAATTGGTTGCTAAGCATGACCAGAAAAGTGTGACTAAAGTGAAAAAGAAGTGAGCAAAATATGTGGTGAAGTTTTATGTTGGGTAAGGGACATGCAGACTAGCTTTCATTCTTCAGCAAGACACTGAGGAATCAGAAATAAATGTGCAAAAAAAAATCTGTTATGCTACATGGAACTGTTTGTTGGTTTAGGATAAATGTATGGAATAGGGAATAGGTTTTATGTAAATACGTTTTGAAGGTCAATTTTAAATACAATAATATTACTATATACTAGAAGTAACACATACATGAGAATGGGATATTTCTGGAAGGATTCAACACTGCAAGAAATAGGACAATGAAGTTAAAAATGCTTCTTGCATCCATAAGTGTAAGATGTGTGTGTGCGTGTCTGTATACATTTCATACATACATACATACATACATACATACATACATACATACATACATATATATATATATATCTCTTTGGCTTGTTTCTTCGGCTCTGTGCTTCTCAGAGTAAGGTGAGCTAGCAGCTGCTTCTTCCTTTTAAGTGCTAGTGGGGGTGTGACTTGATTGGGTGGGGGCTTGGCTGTGTTCTGATTGCGTGGGGGTATGTTCTCATGAGACTTGAGATTTGAAAATTTGAAAATCCTCCAAAAACACAACATTAAAACAGCATTCTGCACAAACAGAAAAATATCCACAATCCTAAGAAACCCTAAAGACAGAATCGAGTTAGAAAACCAAGGAGTATACGAAATGCCTTGCACCGCTTAATCCACCACATACATTGGACAAACTAACAGAAGAATAAGTGCACGCATTGATGAACACAAGAACTCAATCAAAAAAGAAGAATCGACCTCTTCTCTGGTCCAACACCTCAAAGCCACAGGACATGAGATTGACTTTAAAAATACCAGAACTATCGCCAGAACTGAACACTTCAACAACAGAATAATCAGAGAAGCCATAGAGATAGAAAAACACCTACACAGCATGAATAAACGAGATGATACCTCCTGCCTACCAGTCATTTGGAAACCCGCCCTCATTAACAAACCAGTACCTAACATGAAGAATGATACCAGACTCACACCTACGAGGGCCACACAAGATGCTACCACCACACTTCCACATAGAAAGCAGACTCACACCCACACAGAAGATGAGACATGACCACGGACCAGAAGCCGTTCCGCAGCTGCATCACTACCTGCTTCAAACCCCTCCGACCCATACATGAAGCAAATTGACACCCACCATGACCACGAATGCGAAGCCAAACAACAGGATCACAGCTCACCAGCTCAAATCCTCCAGCAACTAAGACTGAGCACAACCAAGCACCTACCTGAACAGAACACACCCCCAGCCAATCAGAACACAGCCAAAACCCAACCAATGAAAGCACACTCCCACCCAATCAAGTCACACCCCCACTAGCAGTTAAAAGGAAGAAGCAGCTACAAGCTCACATTACTCCAAGAAGCACAAAGCCGAAGACACAAGCCTGAAGATGATGAATGAAACTTCATTGAAACGTCGCCTAGATATTTCCAATTTTACATGGGAGAAAACCCGAACAACCAAAGATCCACATACAAATACCCACGAAAACCTCAGAAAACGTGTGTGTGTGTGTGTGTGTGTGTGTGTGTGTGTGTGTGTTTTCGCGGGTATTTACATGTGTGCTGTTCAGCTTCCTTCGGGTATTATCCCACGTCATTGTAGTTCTGTTTTTAAAGTTATAGCAATGTTTCGGCAGAATCTCATCTGCCACTATCAGGTTTCTGTATTGTGTTCATCTGTGAATCAGACTCTTACAGTTGTTGTAAGAACAACAATACAGAAGCCTGATGATGGCAGATGAGATTCTGCCAAAACGTTGCTACAACTTTAAAAGCACTACAATGACGTGGGATAATACCCGGAGGAAGCTGAACAGCACACATGTAA
>BLBF01000010.1:37363640-37419519 GCA_015471245.1 Laticauda colubrina | reverse complement strand
TACAAAACCAAGACTATGAGGTAAACTGAACTGAGAAACAAAGTTTTTGTAGCTGTGGGGGAATCACAATTTCCCCACAGACCATGGCCATGTACTCCCAAGACTTAACTCAAATTTAAATAATAATATTGTTTCAAGCCTTTGTGGTTCCCCCATGATGACATCGCAACCCTCATCCCAAATGTCTGTAGATCCCAGATTGAAAACCACTATAATACTTATAGTTAATACTTTAATTTAATACTTTAATCTAATACTTTAATCATTATATAGTCAGTCTTGGACATTTAACAATTGTTCACATTTATCAAGTCATCATAATAGATGCTTTACAGCCCTCTTAAAATGTCACACCAGTTCCCTTGGTCACGTAACTGTATTTTGAGTGTTTGGCAGCTTGTTTACATTTACAACCAGTTGCCAAGTGTACTAGCATTATTTTATTGCGATTCTGCTGGCTTCTCAGAAAGTCAATGGGAAGGTTGCTAACAGAGGGGATGTTGGATTTGAGGTTTAGCATGCCAAGGGATTTCTTCCTTCCTTCTTCAAGCTATGGATCTCAAATCTGGTAAAATGCTAGCAAACATCATTGTTCTCAAGATTATGACTCACACTATCACTTAATGACTGCAACTATGACAGCCACTATTGTAATCATTGAGCAAAGAAGTCATGTAGCAACTGACTTAATGGACATTTCTCTCAACAACCAAGATTCTGGGCTCAATAATTGTCATAACTGGGTTGCCATATATACCATGCAGGCTTTAAAAATTGTTCTTTTGTTTTAAATAGTAAAGAAGTGTTAGCCTAGGTATTCTGGAACTTTAAAATTACTACACTCACTAGTGTATAGATATTTCAAGTGGAGATACCTTGCTGATCACGAACAGTTAAACAGTGTTGAATCTGGTTAGTACTTGGATAGAAAAGAACTAACAGAAATTATAAGGACTACACACTAGCCTGAAAAGTTAAAAATCATCACAGGAAAAAACATTTGTAAAAGTTCTTCTTCATCTTCCCTCTCTCTTTGCCATAGGCAAACAAATAAGCATGAATATCTCTGTCTATCTCTAGTCACTGGGAGTTGAGCTTGACTTTGTGGAGGTAGGTTTAACTTCAGGCATTTAAAATTAAGAGGTGCAGTATAAGAACTCAAGTTCTTCTTTATATATTTATGATGTTTTAAAAATGTTTCACTAAACCTAGAAGTTATTCCAATGCAGAGGTTCATTATTATTTTTGGAAGTTGAGTACAGTATAAACATCTTTACACAGACAGCATATTTTATACCTGCAGCATGATTAAATGGCTTTGAGAATTGGATTGCAGTAGAATGGCAAACAGAACAGTTGTTCTAATAGAGGTATTAGAGAAATGAAGCAGCTGTAACCATTGTAGCATTTATTCAACAAAACTTAAGCAGCAGCCAAAAACCATAGCAAAGTTTATTTCAATAACTATTAATATCAGAGTTTAGATGTAGAAGAAGAAAACATGAGTTATTAAGAACATGAATGATCTCAAGATCTCGTAGCTCCTTTAAGAATCAGCATGGCTATTCCCCAACTTTCAAAATTAAACCTACAGGCAGATACAGTCCTTGCAAATATTTCAAAAGGTATCTCCTCAGATAAAAAGTTTTTTCTTTTTAAATGAAAAACAGAACAAAAAAATGAAATGAAATAGATTATGCTTAGCTACACTGGAAGATTTTTCTTGCAATTACATCTGTGTAGTTGAACATACGGAGTATAGTTGAACATACGGTTTCAGCTCCGTATCTGCATTCAACAAACACTATAAACTATGGTAAGTCATATTTTCATAGATTTCCAAGAAAAAGTGAATCATACAGAAAAACAAACTACAGAAGATAAGTGAAAAGAATGAAAAGAAAGAGAAAGAGAGATTCTAAATTAAACTACATTTTATCTTCTGGTTTTAAAATTCTTGAATAATTATACAGGGCATACTGCTTTTCTTCAGAGTATGAAGTTACTTTTTCCAAAAACAATTATCAAGCCCATAGTCAAGCTCATACATTTAAGCAGTAAAGAAGTAATAGTTGTAAACCAGATTATATGTTCCTTCATTTCTTGTACTATTGGGAAACTTAGTGACATTGTCATTCTTGCCCTGGAGTTCTTGCTCGTTTTCACATGTTATAACAATTACACACAATGGAAGCACATGCAGAATAAACACCCTTATCTAAGTGTCTACTATGCCTTTATTGGTAACATCTTTCTCTTTTTATGCCTTTTTATGCTTACTAGGGAAGGGCAAAATTCTAACTGAAGTTCAATCCCTTGACAGAACACTTAAAATTTTCTTAACACAAATAATAAATAAATAATAAAACTACTGTTGGTGCTTCAATATTTCTACTTGAAACAGGACGCAGTGCCTGATAAGAAGCTGGAGCTCCCACAATGTACTGCAGCCATCTTTCTCTGTGGAGCTTACTACAGAAAAAGCCATTGTCATTCGAACAGTTTTAAAAGGATTTAAGCAAAGCTACTATAGATACCACGCCCAATAGCTATAATTACTGTACTGCCAACATGGGGACAATGTCATTTTTAGAATTACCTGCTGAAGAAAAAGAGGAAAATATTGGTGTGTATATCCTGCCTGAGAGTTTCAACGATCCACAGGCTGATCACTGAGGGATCACAAGTGTGAGCAGAAACTCTGGACAGGCCTCTGATCTGATTGAATAAATACTCTCAGCATGTTTTTAAGATAAAAGACAATTGTTATTTCAGTGAGGTGATTTAACATATGTCAATAGCATCAGCTACAAATGTCATTCTGGCACAAGGGATCTATTCAGATTTTGCCACGTGGCACTATTGGAAGCATTAATGACTGGAGATAATGGAAAATGTGACACAATCCACATTAAAAAGGCACACTAAAAAGGCATTAGTAAAACTAATATAAGCATCAGCAAATATTTCAAAGATACCTATTGTGTAGTCACTGACACCAAGGAGTAACTAAATATTTAAAAGATGAATTGGGATTGAATTTGGACAAACAAAAATTGCCAAATAGTATTACAAATTGGCACACAAACAGGTTTAGGAACCACCAACTACTGTCATGAATATACTCTACTAATACAATCATAATTCCTTCTACTAACTTATCTATGGATTTGGTCAGTTTCTATACCATGTTACCATCTACTTGTAGAATTTGATACTTTGTGTATTTGTCAAATCTGGAATTGTATGGAATTCAATTCCCAAAGACAACTTAAAGGTACCAAGTTTAAGAAACATTGTTCTAAGTGATTGGGACTAAATACAGAATTCTATCTCTTTTTACACTTAACACACCACTTTGTTGTATGGAAAGGACAACTTGTTGGGGGTCATGATCCAGAAGATATAAGCAGGACTGGGATTTTAATTAAAGTTGTGATTGCAAGGGTTTTCTGGAGTCTATAAAACTTGTCTTAAACCTATTTTTGAGATTATACTGTTTAGTGTTTTTCATTTCAGAATTATAGAAAAATGTAAATTTGAAGGCAAAGCAATATAATCTGGAGGCCTGATTGGCCAAATGTGAATATACAGAATCCAGTGTTATTCATACTTAATATCCAATATTGCTTACTGCAATTGATGGGGAAAGTAAGTTTTGAAAAATACAATAAGTTGCAGAATGTGAAATTACTTTGGGTCAGTTCTTTCCAATAGGAAAATGATTAAGGTGCTTTAATTAAGGTGCTTTACATAGCATGAATTCTCCAGAACATAGCAGTTCAAGTTGCAAAACAAAAAACAGTCATTCACAGCTTTATTGTGCCCTTTCTCTAAAACAAGGTTATATGTTCCGCCCTTTTTATTTTAGGTCATATACTAGGGTGAATGGCATGACATGGGACTGTTTGGTAAACAATGTACCTTAAATTCTTTTACGGAATGGAAAAGTTTGTACTAGATGTCATCCAGATCTTCCAACCCACAGAGGAAAAACTAGATGAAGGAAATTATCCTAATATAGATTGCATAAAACTACTTTCTAGATAACAAACAAAGAAATATGCTCACTAAGTATCCCACTTGAATCCTTCAGTCAGTCATTATGAATGAAATCCTTCACCATCTAGAACTCAGACATTCCTAAAATACATCCTCTTAGACAGAGGTGTCAAACTCGCATTATCATGGCAGCATCATGTCTCCTATCAGGACTTTTTTTCCCCTTTACTAAACTGGACAGGGACATGGCCAGCACGTGACATATCCGGGACACTGGCCACGAATTTGACAGCCCTGTCTTGGACAAATATCTCAACCCACATCTACACAAGAGATAGTTCCATGCTCTGAATCACGACAAAGACAGATGACCTAATTCATCTATTTCTGCCAGTTAGGAAAAGTTATTTTGCAACATTTTGCCTCAGCCTCAGATTTAAGCAGAATTTACAGGAAAGATAACTGTATTCCAGGAGTCATCTAGTTTCTAGAGAAATGGGAAAACATTTCCTAAGATTTGTGCTTCGTTTGATTTCTAGGATTGTTAATCAATGTTTTATCATCTCCAGCATCTTTTATCTAAAGCCCATGTCACACTGCACCAACGGATGGAAGGAGGATATAAAATGGAGAGAAACACTTGCCATCCATTGGTGAACGCAATTCATCCGTTCTGTACTCACTGCCTCCGTTTTTCATCCTCTCTATCCGTCCAGCATCCGTCGACTGAGGTTCCATCTGCTCAAAAAGTTTTGAGCTGCTCAAAAATATTTGAGTGGAAAATGTATACAACGCATCCGTTCTGCATCTGCAACGCATACGGGGAACATCCGTTCTACATCTGTCATCATCCATTATGCATCTGCTATATCCGCTAGGCATCTGCTGCTCATCCGCGCAACTCCAATCCGCTCCAGCGGAAAACGGACATAGGGAGGAAGCGAAATGGATGCGGAACGGACGCACAGTGTTAGTAGCACAGATGGAGAAAGGATGAAAGCGGATGCAGCTCGCAAAGAAAGCATTTAAAACGGTAAAAACGTTCGCAGAGGGGACCTATCTCGGATATTAAGGATGTCTAGAGGATGCAAAAGGACACCTAGTGGAAAACCTATATTGCCTATAAAAAGGGGGAAGAACTCACTTGAATCTCACTTTCAGTCCAGCAGCCCTGCTGTGCAGACCTCTGCAGCCTTCATCACAGCATCCAGTCATCTCCACCATGGATCATAACATACTCCTTTTGGTAGCCACCATCATTCTGCAACAGTGCGAAGCCATCTACAGGCTCTTTCAACTGTTCTACGGGAAGAAAAGGAGGCGGCCAAGAAGTGTCTGGGTCCGAAGATGGTTCGCCAGAAGAGCAGAGTACGGACTGTACAACAAGCTGATGGTGGAGCTGAGGAATGAAGACCCTCGTGCATTCCAGAACTTCATGAGGATGCCTCCAGCCATGTTTGATGAAGTTGGGAAGCGGCTGAGACCCAGGTTGACCAAGGCAAACACCAACTTCCAGCCCAGCCTGGACCCTGGGCTCAAGGTGGCACTCACTCTGCGCCACCTGGCCTCAGGGACCACCTACAGGAGCATGCAGTATGCCTGGAGGGTGCCACACAACACCATCAGCATTGTGGTCAGAGAAGTGGTGCAGGCCATCATCGAAGAATACCTGGAGGAGCTCCTCCAGTGCCTCTCCACTGAAGAAGGATGGAAGAAAGTTGCAGAGCAGTGGTATCAGAGGTGGAACTTCCCCCTCACCGTTGGAGCCATAGATGGGAAGCACGTGGCCTGCAAAGCTCCAGCCAAGTTGGGGTCCACTTATTTCAACTACAAGGGCTTCTTCAGCATCATCCTCTTCGCTATGGTCGATGCTGACTACAAGTTCATGTACATCGATGCTTCAGGCAATGGGTCAGCTTCAGATGCCCAGGTATACAATGCCAGTGACCTCAAGGAGGGGCTGGAACGCAACCTCATCATGGGCTTCCCAGATCCAGACCTCCTGCCCAACGACACGCAAGATGTGCCCTACTTCATCGTGGGGAATGACGCCTTCTCCCTCAGAACCTACCTCATAAAGCCCTACACTTCCAGACTCCTCACCCATGAAGAGAGGATCTTCAACTACAGGCTGTCCAGGGCAAGGCGGGTGGTGGAGAACGCCTTTGGCATCCTGGCCAACAGGTTCCAGGTACTTCTCACCACCATGCAGCATCGCCCAGAGACTGTGAGGAGGATCGTGGAAGCTTGCTGCATCCTGCACAATCTCATGCGCACCCACTACCCAATGTTGCAGAACAGGCTCGTGGACCTCCAACAAGGCAATGGGGACATGGAGCCTGGGGAATGGAGGCAAGGGCGAAACCTGATAGACACTAAGGATGTGCAAGGCCCCAAAAAAGCTTTACGTGAAGGGAAGAAGCAATGCAACCTCCTGAGACACTGGTGCAACTCCCCAGCTGGAGCAGTGGAGTGGCAAGACAGGATGATAGATGATTAATGGATGCTTCCTTGAGGCTGTCTCATCACACTGATGAGATTGGGCCATGTATGTTGGGTGGGCCTACAATGAACAGGGCATTTAATAAAGAGTTATGTTTATGTTGACATGTGTGGATATGATTGATTACATTATTACTGATAATAAAGGGCCATAGGTGTGGCTGCTGGGACGGTGGACCATACAGTCCCACTATGCTTGCACTGGAGGTTTATCTATCCCACAGCTATTACCCATCCCAAAGGTATCCCTGCCATCCCATGGGTATCCCTGCCCATCCCACAGCTATTACCCATCCCACTGCTATCCTTACCCATCCCACAAGCATGCAAAGGCTTAAACCATTTCTAAAAGTTTCCACCAAAACTTTATTGACAAAAATAAATGAAGCAAGTGAAGCAAAGATAATAACAAGCTGTAAAAGAAAAATGACCCAAGTCAAGTGTCCAAAGCAAAAATAAAGTCAACAGATAGCCACCCAGTCTCTGGCATTCTTCTTGGTCACTCGGAGGCGTGCCCAGTCTCAGGGGTGAAGGGTCCAGGTGCTGTGGAGGTGGCTGCTGCTGGACTGCTGGTCTGAGGCACCACTGGGGTGCCTGGCCCCGAGAGGACAACAGGGGACAATGTGTTGAGGAAGCTCTCAGACAGCTGGCTCAGCCCCATGATGTTGAGAGCCCCTTCCTCCATGACATGGGGTGTCAGCCCCAATACCGATGACAGATGTACTGAGGCCGGGCTTGGCTGTGGGGTGGAGGAAGGAGCAATGTAGTGGGGCTGTCTGGTCTGCAGCTGGGTGAGGACTGGTGTCGGTGGCATCGGTGGCGTGGCTGGCATCTGTGGCATGGCTGGCATTAATGGCACCGGTGGCGTCCGATGTATCTGTGCCTGGACTGGGAAGGGCTGGACCTCCTGGTAGCCGTAGCCTTGGTAGGGGAGGGACTGTGGAAAGCCTTGGAAGGGCAGTGACATCACCTGGGATGGAGAAGCAGGCCTGGACTGGGTGGGAGCCGGTTCATCTTGGTCTGCAGGGTTGTGAAGAAGATCGGTGATCCTGTCTTTCACCACCTGGTATTGGGGTTCCGACATGTTCATGAGGGTCTGGTTGACGTAGATGAGGAAGGGCTTGCAGTTGGAGGATGGGCCGTTGGTGTGTACCAGCTGAGAGAGGAGATCTATGCTGCTCCTGATGGTGTCTCTTATCTCCAGCAGGACAGTGTGGCTCTGCCCCTCTGGTCTGCCTCTCTGCCTTACTGTGGAAGTGGAGCTGGGGGTGGATGAGGGTTGGGCTGTGGTGGAAGTGGCGTCTCCTTTTTCCCACTGCGTCAGGGGGTCCTCCACGTGCTCCACCATGGGTAGTACAGCTGTCGGGGGGGTCTCCGTCATGGCACGCTCCACAGATACCTGCCTGGACACAGTAGCTGACTCTTTGCTAGAAGAGGACTGGTTCTTAGTAGGCTGCCTGAGAGAGAGGGTTGTGAGAGGGGCTGCTCCTCGGTGGCGGATCTCACCCTCCAAGAAGCTGCACTTGGCCATCACGTAGGTCTCCCGGTATGTCAGCTTGACCGCGGCCTGGCTAGATTTCTTGAGATGCAGCTTCCCGTACCAGGTGTGCCTATGCTTCCACCAGCTGAGGAACACCTCCGAAGTGTAGCCCTGGCTCTCCGCCTTCTCTCTCCAAGCAGCCTATTCATTCTCCCTCAGCCACTCCAGCACCTCCTCCTCATGTTCCTCTTCGATTGTGCATTGCCTCTTCTCCCGTTCACGCGTCTGCCTCTTCCTCCCTTTGGCAGGGCCCTCATCAGAAGGGCTCCGAGGTTGTAGGGGCTGCTCCTGCACACCAGCAGCAGCAGCAGCAGCAGCAATAGTAGCAGCAAAAGCAGGACCAGCAGGACCAGCAGCAGCACCAGCAGCAGGACCAGGAGCACCAGCAGGACCAGGAGCAGCGCCAGCAGAGTAAGCACCATCAGGACCAGCAGGACCAGAAGCAATGCCAGCAGAGTAAGCATCAGCAGAAGCACCAGCACCAGGAGCAGTGCCAGCAGAGTAAGCACCAGCAGAAGCACCAGCACCAGGAGCAGTGCCAGCAGAGTAAGCACCAACAGAAGCACCACCATCAGAAGCAGCATCAGTAGAAGCACCACCTCCAGAAGCAGCATCAGAAGCCCCAGCAACAGAAGAGCGAGCCCGGGCAGCAGAAGCCCCAGCAGAAGCAGAGTGAGGGCCAGGGGGTGGGAGGGTTGCCCTGTCCCTCTTGCCAGGGCTGGCAGCAGATGGCAGAGGCTTCTGTTTCTTCCCCATGCTTGTTGGGTTGCTGGCTGGCTGGCTGGCAAGCTGTGTCTGGAAGCAGGTCTTTCCTCTGAATGGTGACCTGCTTGCGAGTGCTTCCCTTTATATCCGCAGGGCTGACGCAATGCATCCTCCCCGCATGCGCAGTGAACGCTAGGCATCCACTAGGCTTCCGCTCTGCATCCGCTTCATCTGCTGGGCATCCGCTCTGCATCCGCTCTTTCCGTTCTGTGTCCGCTTTGCTGTGCTCCCCCGGAAGCCTTGCGGATGTGCCATCCGCTCCCATCGCTTCCATCCGCTAGGCTTCTGTGGAGCATCCGCTTTCCACACATCCTCCCCCCGTCCGTTCCTTTCTGTGTTGTCCGCTCTGGTTATGCAAATTCGGGGCACTTTTGAGAGCAGATAACAATGGATGGAACATTTTGCTCGTCCGCTATGTCCTTTTTACAAACGTTTTGCATCCGTCGGCCAGTGTGACAGGGCCTTTATGTAAGCTTAGCCATTGTATGAGGGTTGGGGTTTTTTTGTGTGCCCAAGTTTTTTTGTGTCCAATTTGGAATCGATTTATATCAGAGCTGCTTGTGATCTGTGTCATCTTTATCTTTCCCTGTATATTTTTCCATTGACTGTTCTAAGATGCTTTCTATGATTTTTAAAAAAATGGTCCATCCAGTTGAGCGTGATTCTGGGTGACTCAAAAACAAAACTGTGTAGTTTTCTTGGCAGCATTTTTCAAAGTGACCTGCCAGCACCTTCTTCATAAGGCTAAAGACAGCAACTAGCTTTCATGTCTAAGGCAGTAATCAAACTCACAGATTCCTGTGTTCTAAATCAGCATGTTAACCACCACACCAAACTGGCTTTTGTCTATAATTTTAGAAGCTCTATATTTTTAGTTCCTCACCGCAGAATGTCTTGCATGTGACTATTTAAACATATATTTTTACCTTCTTTTTCTTCAGTTTTATTCTAGAACAAAGCTTGATTCTATGTGTATCTTATGACACTGACTTGATTCCTAAAGTAGAGGGGGGAGGCTGATCTCCCTAATCATGCACCTAAACTCCCCAGGCCAAACTTTCAACTGTATGACACTGTAGTCATAAAGTAGAATTTAAAGCTATAAATGATTTGAAAACCTTTTGGATTTATTAGGAGATGTATTTTCAAATTAACTGCTAAAAAAGCATTTGACAACTTATGGTCTTTCATTAAAGACCTGAATTCTGAATTATTTCCATTATTAATGAGACTATTAAAATTAATTGCAATGAACTTTGCCTTAGGTTTAAAAAATAATGCATCACAAAAGTACTTTCAACCTCATGGATTTTTTTTCTTCCCAAAAGCACTTTTAAATTCACTAGTAGGCTTAGGATAAAAAGACAAGTCTGGAACCTGCCAGCATTTATGAAATCATATATTTTGTTCATGAGAATAAATCCAGTCACAGATAGATTCGAAACATAAGAAACCATTTCTCTACATATGCTGTTATGAGCTAAGGAATACAACTTACAGAAGAAGAATTTTCACCTCCTTCTGTTTTTTTTGAACTTTCTTTATTTCCTTTGGACAGGACTTCAATCTACTCAGAGAAACATGTATTTATTCCTAATGCCATTTTGCCAAAAGTAAATCAAAGAGATATTTCTTACAATTGGAGGAGTTCAGATTTAGAAGGAAAAGAAACATTGTATTAGCTCAGAAATGTTTTTGCTTTGTTCAGAATTCAGTTCAGTGATAAAGTTGCAGAGCAGAACTATTATACTATGTGTGCTAGTATAGAAACAGCACACAGTATAACACTATCAAAATTTCACAAAGACTCTTATTAACATCTTCTGAAAATTTAACATGGCATTTGGATCAAAAAGGCATGATTATTTTGATCATCCTTCTTATGCTTAACTTTATATCAACATCCTGAAAAAATTCCCCAAAGATACAAATGGCAGGTCTCATTAGGACTTATAACTGTTCTTAACAAAATACAGTATCTTACAGCATTTAGTTTAGTGAGTTTTTATGGCTCATTAAACTAAATGCTGTAACTAAATTACTCTCTTCTCCAATTCTCAGCAACAAAAAGCTTGAACACAAAAAGAAAAAATAAATTCTATATGAAGGATGAGTCACTTTTATTTATCCTGTTGTATGGAGGTATGAAATCTGATTCAACAAAGGCAGTATTAAATGTGTAAATAAATAATATAATACACAAAGAAATAACATGTATTCATCTCATCCCTTTTTGCCAGATTTTATAGATTATTTCAAAAACAGAATTGAGTTAACTACACATTTCAAACTGGTCTCTCACCTTTTTCACAAAGTGCTCCAACATAGCTTGGAAGACAAAGACAAGTAAATGTACTGACACCATCAATACATGTAGCACCATTTCTGCAAGGACTGGGTTGACATTCATCGATATCTATTCAAGAAAATTACAAACAAAATAATGTTTTACAACAACTGTTCTCACTTGTATGTGTGTGTGTGTGTGCATTATATCAAGTAGAAAAATTATTAATGAATTTCAGGCATCCCAGTATATATACTTAACATTTTTTCCAACATTTGAATATATTGCAGCAATTCCTTTTTCAAAAAGAAAATCTAGATAATTATTGCTGCCAAGTGTCCAACTTGTTCTAACCTGTCAACATGAAACACTGAACTTCTGTACCTCTTAATGACTGTAGGCATTATCAGCATGCTGTTTCTTTTTGTTTATCTTGCTGCACATTCAAAACAAATAATGTATGAAGTAATATGTTACAATTCTTCAAAAAATTCAGGTTGTATGGAATAATTAAATAATAGGAAGTAAGCTTCAAACCCCATCAGTATAAGGAAATCTATTATTACTAAAATTGCTTCATGCCTTTGGCTGAATGAACTCAGCAAACAAAAATACCCTTTCTTTCATTAATTTAATAAGCTTCTCATGTCTTCAAAAATTATCAAATCTTTAATAATTTTATTAAATAAGGATGGCATCGAATATTTCTAATTAGATAAGGAAGGTATGAGCAATTTTTGAAATATCCTTCCTCTTCTGGTACCCTTTAAATATAGTCGATTAAAAATACAGAATGTCTACCAAGCATGTATTCCAATATACATGCAGAGCACCAGCTGGAGAAGATTATTTTTTAAAAAAAATAATAAATTTTTTCTTCCTGTTTCCAAGGCTCTGCTAAACTAATGCTCATCTGGAAGCAAGTTGGGTGCAGCTATTAATGGACACATACATTTGAAATAGGTCAGTATTTTTTCCTTATAGCACCCATTTATCAAAACCAGATATTAATATTATAGTTTACTTCTCTATTATTTACACCTGGTATAGTCTTTTATTTATTGAAGAAAAAAAAGAAAACAGCCACATACAGATAAAATGTCTTATTAGTATTCTCTGAACTTTAATGTTCGTCACTGAATTTCTTCTGCATATTAAAAAACAATTAGACAGCCAAAAATAGCAAAGCATTTGTTTCTTACCTATTTCACACCGATCACCACTGAAACCTGGCATACAAGTGCAGATATAGAAAGAATCACGTGGGTAACAAGTGCCCCCATGCAAGCATGGATTGCTTTTACATAGATCTTGGCCTGTAAAAACGAGTTCATTGAAAATAGCTGCATTTTTAAAACAACATACACATTTGTTTGGGTCAGTTCTTTCTATGCAGAAAAATTTTCTAAATTTATCCCAAGTGCCACAATCTGCTACATTAACAGATTAAACACTATAAACATGCAAACAAATATAATTAATTAAGCACAGCCTGTCGTAGTAACAATAAATCATGTTTTCATAATAGAAACGAAACTACATTAGGAAAAATTATTTTCAACAATATTTTGTTTACTTCAACGATGCTTTGTTTTGATTTTGGCAGTCTTAATATTTTTTTGAGGATTTAGCTGATATGATATGACAATTAATTATAGCCAAAATAGTTAAAACATGTACACAGTGAATGAAAAAGGTATTATCTGAACGAAGTTAGTTTATATGCAATGACTGGGTAGACAGAACGACAATTCTTATAGCATACATTTTGTATGTTATCTTCTCCGTGACTTGAGACCTTGGATAAGCACAACCTTTCATTCACACTATATTTAATCAATTTATAAGACATTCTATTTAAAATATATCACCCAGAAGTCAAATAACTTTTTGAACATATTGTCTTGTCAAATAAAAAACTTAATAATAATAAAACTAAGGTATAATTCAGGTTGCTTTTGTATTTTTAAGTGAAGGTTACATATACGTAAAACTATCACTTATTACTAGAATGACTCCCACAAATTAAGTAATTATGTGAATGTGTTGTGTCTGAAAGTAGTACATCAGGCCCAAATTGCATGTTTTTAAATATAACTACTGAACAGATATTCTATGCCTTGACAAATAACAAAAAGTTATTTTGTGCAAAACCTTCAATAGAAAACTATGAGAAATCTTCTCAATTCCTTACCATTGGGAAAAACAATCTAAGTTAAATATGATGGATGACCAGATAAAAAGCTAAATAAATAAATTTCACATACTTTAAATGTCTTATATAGCTAGCTATGCAATTTATGAATCCCTTATCTATATGAATACCTTATCCATAGTAATACTGATTTCACATCTTGAATCACACTGCACGTAAGGACAATGGAAAATAATAAAATTATTGCAAATTCCAGGGAAGAGAAAGCAGACAAGGGAGAACTGGTATTTAGTCTGCTATCTGGTATAAATAACTTTCATTTCAAGATCTGTATATAAAAGTGAATAATTATTACCCTTTCATATTTAGCCACATATAGATTGCTGCATCTCTCAATATCATTACAATTCAGTGAATTTCAAAAGTCTGCTAACATTATTGTATTAATAATCATTTTTCTATTCCAAAATATTGACAAATATTTCACATTTAAATCATGCAATATCTTTTCTTTCTTTCATGCAACTAGTTCTGAGTTTTGGGCATACACATTTCAATGCACAAATGTACCAGGTGAACTAGACAACTAGTTTTAGCTATCATAATAGAAACTGCTGTCACCATTCCAATGATCATCCAGTTCACATACTACAGTTGTTCATATAATGTGTGACATATATTATCTTCACAGTTTATCTTCAGGCAAGCACTTTCTGATCAATGGCAAAAACAAATAACTGTAGCAGAGGAAAGGATGCACTTAAACAGCTTCTCCCTTACCTGGGATCTGAATTGCTGAGCCTTCAACTGAACCTTCACCTGGACCAATCAGGAAATCTGATCCATTGGTAACATCCAGAAGTAAAAATGGTGGAGTTACAAGTTCATTTGCATTTACATCCTTTGTATTTATTGTTTGTTTGTTATAATCAGAAATGCTTTCAGGACCTGAATATTCATTTACAAGGCTAGAAGAAATAGTTGTTGATTCTGGTTGGGCTGTTTGAAATTTCACAATTTTATCTGCAGATGGTGGGGGTGAGATTGGCCAAACACTGGCTTCCCCATCAGCACCAAAAACTCCACCTGTTTTACTCTCATGTGGAACTGAAGAAGGTATGCTCTGTATCCATAACAAACTTCCATCAGCACTATTTCCATCTAATTGATTTACCTCTTTTACCTTCTCAGGAGTTTCTTCTAATAGTTCTCCAGTGTCAGAATGAGAAAAGCTTGATGGTATCACATCTTTTGAAATAAATTCTTCAAAAACAGTTGTTTTTTCTGTAGCATCTTTTGGCATTTCTTTTGTTTCCTGTACATGCCCATCAGATGTAGTTATACTTTCAAGGAAACTGTTTTCCAGTTCCACATTAGGAAATGCTGTATTATTGGACAAATCTTTCAAAGCAGGTTTGTAAGTTACTGCTGTGTCAGCACTAACTTCTCTAAAAGTTTCTGGTGCTGACAAACCATGTTTGCTAGAATCAGTTGATGATGAAGTACTTTGCATGATTTCTTCTGTGTGTTCAGAAACATCATTGAGTAAATGCACAGTCACAGGCAGTTTGGGTGTTTGTGTTGTGAGAAGCAAGTTCTTCATAACTGTTTCTATTGATTTTGTCAATTCAGTTTTCATTCCTTCATATACCTTATAGCTCATTTCTTTAGATTTTGTTAGATTTTGTGAAACAAGCTGATTTGAAGCAGTACTTTCTTTGGGTTGGTGTGTGGTCAAAGTTTGTCCTGTTTTTAGAGGCGTGTATGCTAGAGTTGAAGGAAGAACCACAGGTTTCTGTTTATCTATCTGAACTTGTCCCTCTCCTGACATAGTGGAAATTTCACTTTCATCAGCTACTACTTGATTGTCTGACAGTGTTGGTTGTTCAGGTTGTATCATTCCTTCTGATTCTGTATGTTCTATGACATATCTTACGTCAGTGGTATTTTCATTAGAACTAATTGGAGATATGGTAGAACTGACAAGAAGAGGTAGTGTTGGAAGCAGAATGGATGTTTTAAGTGAGTCATGAGAAATTGCAGTTTCTGTTGTGAAAAACGCATTATCTCCTGAACCCATCTCTGTTGTTGGGGTATGATCAGATAACATAGATTCACTGCGTATGAACTTACTACCAACAGAACTTCCTTGGTTACCTGTCACTTTATCATCAATTAACATTTCAGGTGTTGTATTTTGAATTTTCAATGCTGATATATTAATATTATAAGTTGAGTGTCTTCCAGTTCTTTCTGTTGTATGATCTATAATGTCTTCAATATTTGCATTTAATTTCAAATTATCAACATCAATAATTGTTGTTTTATCAGATATTACTCCATGCCCTGTTCCAATAATGTCAATGAAGCTAGAAATATCCTCAGAATAATTTCTTTTGAAACCAGCTATAGGGATAAGATCTTCATAGTCTTTTATGTTGTTTGTGGAACTCTCATATGAAAAGCTCTCTGAGATGTCAGTATCAGATGTTGTTGTCTTGTCATGCTTTTCTGTGTGAGCATGTGGTCCTTTCTGAGATCCATCCATTCTGGCACCTGTGTTCTCAATGTCTGAATAATGAGGAGGACGAGTTAGAAGTGGTAGTTCCCAGTTTGGCAACTGGGTAAATGATTCATATTTCTTCTCTATTATGTCTTGCCAACCAGATCCTTCCCCAGAACCATCATGGTTTCCAACACTCAACACTTTAGATAATAAAGTGGTTTGTGGTGTTTCTATTGTTCCAGTAGTAGGGGGTTCAATAAATAATTTTGAAGCAGGAGTTTTATTTTCATGCTTTACAAACATCCAGGCTTGCCCAGGAGAACTTCCATCTGTTGCAGCTAGTACATTTTGTTCTCCCTGGTAAGACTTATCTTTATTTTGATCATCTTCAGAAATGAACCAATTTATAGTAGATGTCTCAGAATGTACAATAGATAATACAGGAAAGGTTTCATCACTGGCTGAAGACAAATTGTTTTCTTGCATCAGTGGATACTTAAATGCATATTTGGAATCATCAGTATGCCTCTCAAATTCTTCATGTTTTTCCTCTGAAAAAAGTTCTTCTGAACTTTTAGGATGAAGTGTATCAAGTTTTAATGCATTATAATTTTCTTTTAAGGTAGCAGAATTCCTAGGTGCAGTAGTATGAACCATAAAAAATTCTTTTTCAGAGCCTTGTTTTGACAAAAATGGAACATTAATTGCTGTTGTTATTGTTCTATACATTGTAGATGGGGGTGCAATTGTGTGACTGTCTTTGGCCGGATTAGTCTTTTCTTCCAACCATTCTTCTTTCTCTGCATTTATTAATAAAGTGCTTGCAGTTTTATCATATGAAGGGGGAAACTTCTGTAAAGATTCAGTGACATAATTAATATCAAATTGTAGTTCTTTTTCATGTGGATTAAATTTAAGAGTACCAGAAACTTCTGACTGTTGTGTTACAGATTCTGTTTCTATAATTTTTCTTTTTTCTTCATAATACATTTCTGTTTCCAAATGGGGGGTTTTATCAGAAGCTCTTGTTTTTAATACATTTGGCATTTCCTGTTCCATTTTTGATTCATTAACAAACTCTCCTGTAATGCTTTGGTTCACTAATGTTACTATAGTGGTATTACTTATGTTTAATGTTGTAAGTAGTGGATGCTGAAATACCATGTTAGGTTCTTCACTTTCATTTTTTATTGGATTTTTAGATCCTTCTACCAAAAATTCTGATGAAACTGTTTTTTTAATAGAAGAGTATGCTATAGAATCTACCTCTCCAGAGCCTGGTTCACTCAATTGTAATTTACTATTAATTTCTTTTTCTGTGGGAGTATAATTTCCCAGCATCACACTACTTGTGTCATTAACTGATTCCTCTCCAGAGCCTATATCCACAAGATCAATTGTTTTGGCAAAGATAGTTGGAGAAATGTTTTTTATATCTTCCAGCTGAAGAGATTCCATTCTTTCATTTACTATGAATTCAGAACTTCCTTTCTGCCGAGTTATGTTATTTGTCACGACTACGGTATCCTCTACAATACTGCTGGAATGTTGTACAGTTCTATCAGTTTCTCTTAATTCTGGTATTAACTTCATTCCTACCTTGATGTCAGGAGAAATGTTTGTCACTGTAGATGTTTCAAACAAATTTGTTTGCTCCTGTATTGTTATAGTTGTTATCACTTCTTCATTTGTCTCCACAACAGACTTGTCACTAAATGGCAATAGCACCTTTGCCTCTGATTTATCTGATGCTCTTTGACTGTAAGTTTCATTTTTTGATACTTGACTTTCTTTTCTAGTGTCTGTAGCCTCCCCATACAATTCAGCATCCAACACATCCATTGTATGATTAGTATGAATTGCATGATTCAATGGTGGTTCACTTGAAGTACTATCTATTTCTTTTCCTTTACTGCTTTCATATTTAGACTGCACTGGAAATGAAGTCTGTGTAGTGGTTTGAGTTATACTATCAATTCCTCCAAAACCTCCATCTAAAAATTGGGAGTCAATACTTACCACTTGGCTGGTAGGACCCCCCAAAAGTTTTTCTCTGTTAGGTTTCTTCCAAAATTCTCCATCACCAGATTCTTCATAAATGGACAATCTATTTTCTGTGAGTTCTTTGGTTTTGAGAGGAGAGATTGTTTGGGTGATGGCTATGGATCCTTCACTCACAACTCTGATATGATCACTTAAGTATTCATTGTTATTGAACAAGTTTTCTGTGTTGACAGTGGTTGAATTCTCCATATTTAAAGATGTAGAGCTTGTACTATCTTCCTCATTCTCCTCCATATTAATTTGATTTTTAGTAGTGCTAAAAGTTATTTCAGTAACAGAGTCAGTACTAAAAGGTTCTGCAATACTATGTTCAGCAATAAACATGGTCTCTTTATACAAAGAAGCAGGAGTTTGTGAAGCAGAAGGCATAGGTTTAGGTGGAATAGGATTTCCATCAGCTGAGAAAATTTCCTGACTGGGATGTTTTTGTCTTCCTGGTTTTATTAATGTACTAGTTGATTTATAACCATCTTCTTTAACAGCTCCAGACCCTTCTGGTATATTCAACAAACTAGTACTGGAAGTGGTTGTCAATAAATTTATATAAGAATTAAGTATATTATGTCCAACTATTGTATTATAATTTCCTTGCAGAATAGAAGTGTCATGTTGAGCTCCAGTGTCTAAGGATACAGTGGTAGAATGAGGTAACCAACCTTGAGTAGAAGTTGTTAGAATTAACTGTTCAGAGTCTTCTTTTAGCTCTATGTTTGTTGTGTGGGGAGAAGCAGAACCTACTGATTCAGGATGGGCAGTTAAATCTTCTAAGTGTTCTGTTTCAGACTGCATCGATTTCTCATTATTGTCTGATAAGGACTGGCCATGGAGATATATTATCTCATGATCTTTATGTGTAGTTTCTGAGTCTCCACTAAAGACTTCTTCCATCATATCATATTTTTCTCTTAGCTTTTGTGTACCAGCAGTATCTTGAGTTGATTCATTTGGTGGTATTGTGGCCAAGAACTCATTATCAGACACCATGTTAGTTTCATTGATATGCAAAAAATTTACATTTTTGGAATGTGCTAAAATTTGATCACTTCTTGCTTCTTCAGCTTTTATATCTTTAGGTGCAGTGGTCACTTGCTGCTTTCCATTAATAAACTGCAATGGTGGAGGAGTTGTGATAGCAGTAGTATTCTCACAGTCAACTTCTTTACTATCATCTTCCTCCAGTTGATATATTTCAGGATAGAAAGGGTCAACAATTATGATATCTTCAGAAACATCCTCAGGACTTGCTGTACAGGGTTCATCAGTGACTGATTCACCATCTAGTGGGGGTTCATCTAGTTCACGAAGGATGTGGTAATCAAGTATATCCCAAAGTCCAGGCAATGAATCTGTAAAACAAAGAGCCTTTAATAATAATTTTAGCATTTCAATTTGTCATAGATAGTAATTAATATCACATAAACAACAGTATGAAATGCATTAAAAGGAAAAATGTAACAAATATTCCACGTCCATTCAAAAAATTGTTGGCATTAGGAAAGATCCATTACTACCATTTAAGTTTTCACTGACATTTCTGTTCAAAAAGACACACCACTGAGCACCTCTAGGCCTTGCAAACACTTCCAGCTGCAATGCTGTCATTGTATTTTAAATTCAGTTCTCTATCAGCTGTACAGACCTAGCCTAAACATTAATAGAGGGTAATAAAAACTTCTGTTTTAAGTAGAAGATAAAACATTTCAGTTGGTATCAAAGAGCTATCTACATCAAGTTGGCATTCATTTTTCTTAGTCTTTATAATACTGAATTGATAAAAAGACAATTTGCACAAATAAACTTTTCTGGGGTAACATTCCCTCTATTTTACACAAACTTGCAACCATATTTTCATTCATAATATTCAAACAATTCTTCTTCACAGCTTCCTTATAAAGAAATGTTGATATAAACAGGTATGATTATAGTATCACCCTGGGCACTTTTCACTCTGGAGTTTGAACATTAAAAAAAACATAAATCTTCAGAATTCTAGTTGACGTTACTAATGAATATCTGCTTCACGGTAAGTTTGGGATTATCAAACTTTGAAATAGCATGGTCCCTAAACTGATAAATATACTATCTATGACCTTACTTGATAAAATATGATTTCTTACACAGCTGTTAGCCAAATAATTTGTTGGTGAGCAGAAAGGACATAACTGATAATGAGATTTATATCCAGTCCCTGTATGTAGATTCAGTGTATCTTTCTTATTTTGACAGTGACAGTTATAAAATAAGAAAGTCAGGGTTCTAGTAAGCTCAGCATATTTTATATGGCATTAAGTCTTGACCTAAAATGTTCTGCAGAATTTCCAAATAGTATATTACACCTGGTGAGTGAGATAAACATAAGAATGTATTATTCATGGAAGCAATAGTACTATATAACAATAACATGTTAAGAATCAGTGAACTCAATAGCAAATCTGAATCTTTCCAAACATGTTTTACAAAAGTCTAAAATCCTTTACATTTAGCAATTTTAGTAAAGGTTTTAAAATATTTTTACTATTTATTACTTAAGTTGAGTAAAATATTTGTTCACTGAGCATTACTTGTTTTTTAGTCAGGCTCAGCTTTTGTCTCATTTCATCAAATGGTTTGAAAGGAAACTACAGCCACCTATCTCCACAACCCCCATCTCAAACATGCCAACAACAGCCAAGCCTGCGACAACTGACCCCAACACATTGGGTTTACAACCTCTGGTGATCACTGAAAAAGAAGTGCAAAATCTATTTCACAAACAAAAGCCAGGAAAGCACCAGGGCCAGACAAGATAATTCCTTCTTGCTTAAAAGTCTGTGCTGATCAATTGGCCTCCATTGTCGCCCGAATCTTTAATAGATCACTAGAGATGTGCTGTGTTCCTTCCTACTTCAAATGTTCTACCATCATCCCAGTGCCAAACAAGCCCTCCATCAAGGAACTGAATACTACAGACCAGACATTGGTAGTTATGAAAATCTTTGAAAGGCTTGTGCTGTTCCACCTGAAAACCATCACGGATCTGCTCTAAGATCACATGCAGTTTGCATACCAAGTAAACAGATCGACAGATGATGCTGTTAATATGGCTCTGCACTATATCCTACAAGACCTTGAACCTCCAAACACCTATGCAAGGGTCCTCTTTATAGATTTCAGTTCAGCATTCAATACCATCATTCCAGACATTCTTCTAACAAAATGAAACCAGCTAATGGTACCTGGATCATAAGCTTCCTAATAGACAGAAAGCAGCAGATGAAGCTAGGCAGAATCACATCTGATATCTGTACAATTAGCACACACACACACACACAAGACTGTGTGTTTTCTCCACTTCTCTTGTCCCTGTATACCAATGGCTGCATCTTAAACAATCCATCTGTTAAAATAATGAAGTTTGCATATGACATAATTGGTTTCATTCAAGACAACGATGAATCCACATACAGACAGGAGGTTATACAACTTGCCTCTTGGTGTAACCAGAACAATCTGGAACTGAACACATTCAAAACTGTAGAAATAGTGGTAGACTTTAGAAGAAACCTCCCATACTACCACCTCTTACAATACTAAACTACACAGTACCAACAGTAGAGACCTTCAAATTTCTAGGTTCTATTATATCACATGACCTAAAATGGACACCTACCATCAAAAACATCATCAAAAAAGCACAACAAAGAATGTTCTTTCTGTGCCAACTCAGAAAGCTCAAACTGCCCAAGGAGCTTCTGATACTGTTCTACAGAGGAATTATTTAATCTGTCATCTGCACCTCTATAACTGTCTGGTTTGGTTCTGCAACCCAACAAGACAGACACAAACTTCAGAGGATAATTAGGACTTCAGAAAAAACAATTACTACCAACCTGCCTTCAATCAAGGACCTGTATACTGCAGGAGTCAAAAAGAGGGCTGTGAAAATATTTACAGACCCCTCACATCACGGACATAAACTGTTTCAACTCCTTCCCTCAAAATGGCACTACAGAACACTGCACACCAGAACAACTAGACACAAGAACAGTTTTTTCCCAAATGCTATCACACTGCTAAGCAAATAATTCCTCAACACTTTTCAACTATTTACAAAGTCTGCACTACTATTACTATTAATCTTTTCATCACTGCTTATCGCCCATCCCCTCCCACTTGTGACTGTATGATTATAACTTTGTCTCTTGTATCCTTACAATTTATATGGACTGTTTCCTAGTATGATTTGATTGTTTATTGTACCCTATGACTATTATTAAGTGTTATACCTTATGATTCTTGACTCTCAATGAATGTATCTTTTCTTTTATGTATACAGAGAGCATTTGCACCAAGACAAATTCCTTGTGTGTCCAAATTCCTTTTGTGTGCCTGGCCAATAAAAAAAATTCTATTCTATTCTATTCTATTCTATTCTATTCTATTCTATTCTATTCTATCAAGTTATATCAAAGAAAAATTTGAGAAACAAATTCCTTCTGAATGGGATTTAAGAATATTACTATGTTATAATGAAATGATTTCTACTACTATGAAAATTAGGTGGCAACATTACATATATTAAATCGTTGCTGTAATGATCCCATATGTTATCATTAAAATAGCTTATAAATGTAAAACATCACATTGTAAAATTGTAAATTGACAATACTAGATATTCTAGTAAATTAAAAAGAAAAAAAAATCAGGTGTTGTGCCAGACATAGTTCCTTTGTTCATTAATTATTTTGATTGTTCACCGTAAAGCCAATAGCTTTGCAAGGTTAATTATTTAATGACTCTAAACTTTAAAATTAGCTCATTCAAATATATTTGAAAAGTGTCATTGTTTAATAACACATAAATATTTCTGTTGCATAAACCTATTTATATTTATAGTACCATACAGAACATTTGCTCTGACTTTGGTTTAATGAGCAGTGACCCATATCTGCACTGCCTCAGGATATTTCTTCAGAAAAATGATTACCTTGCATTGTCTATGTTAGAGCTCTTTTGGCTCACAAGACAAAATGCTGCAAGAATGCATTCCCAGGACACAAGAGTTCAGGTAGCAAGACTATGAACTCATTACAAAAAAATTCCAGGGACTGCTATTATTAAATGTTACTACTATTTATAATCATGTTCCTATTTCTTGTGCCTCCTCTTTTGGATAAGGTTTCATCAATTCTTTGATTTGATAACATTATGCTCTAGTGTCAGCTTGTTCACTTTTGACCATTGTGATCCAAATTTCACGTTTAAGAACAACAAAATGTTTTGAATTTTAATAATGTATGAAAAGAGAAATTAATAATAATACTTTATTTGTGGTCACAGACCAAAACACAAGTACAACAAAAGAAGAGCATTGGAAAATTAATCATGAACAATTGGTCACCAAAAACTTGACTAAGGGGAATTACAGTGTTCTCCTTTGATAGTTACAGCTCTTAAAAAAATTTGGAAACCAAAGAAGTGATATATGAGGAGCCACCCCCTAGACAATATAAGAACAAATTACTTAAATTGGGTTTACTAACAAGGGTCTGTTTCAAGGAGAGACAGTAACTTAGATCTGCCTGCGTTATACATAGGGCAATATAAAAGGGCATGCTCCACAGTTTCAACCTCAGCTCTGTCACAAGAGCATAGCATTATTTGTTCCAGTTACATTTTTTACAGCGGAAACCTGTATTAAGAGTTTCATCCACATGAAAGGCATGATTTTAAGTTAGTATGAATTGTTTTTTTTTTTAAATAAAAGTGTGTTCTACCACTAATTATATGTTTTGATTTTGTAAGCTATCCACAATCATTTAGGTAAGGGTATATTAAGTTGTAAAATAATCATAATGACTTATAATAATGATTATTCATGATACCTTAAAAGCCACAGGAAAACCATTGGCTTTTTTATGTAATAACCATGTTTTCTTGGCAACATTGCAAAATGCAACACACATACAGACGTTCCATTATGGAATCGTCTGTTGCTCTGTTTGTTATGGCCATTAGGAGAAAATCCAATCAGATTATTTAATATAGCTTTTTAAATTTCCCCTATGCCTTTTTAACATTGTTTCAGCCTCGAATTAGAATAGAGTTACCCAAAATTAAAGCAAATGTTTGATTATTTTGAAAGCTTGACTAACACTTAGCCAAACACCAATTGGATTGTTTTTGTTAATATAATCGAACAAGTTTAGATTGCCATGGTGGAAAACCACAAGCAAATTGACTTCTGACAAGTATCTATTATCTCTAGGATTACAAAAGCTGATGGAGGTTATTAAACAGATTTAACACATAGAATTCAAAAATGAGTTAAATTCTTTAGAAATTTTGATTGGCGCTCTAATTAACTCTGTTTAATCCTTTTCTTTTCTCAAGAACTATAATAAACATTAACTTTAATTGTTTTAGAATTTTGCTCATGATACCTAACAAGTGTTTGAAAAACTATCAGTTATTTGAAAAACTATCAGTTATCTTTCTCATTAAATATGAATGAAACAGAATACTCAGCTGAGTGTAAGATGAAATTCGATCCTTACAATAATAATGAACTATCCAGGGATAGTATTCAAAAGTAATTGAAGATTTCTTATTAAAAATTACTAATGAGTCTCTACTGATGGACAATTTCATTAGTTTATCAGTGGAGACTCTCTTAGTATTTTTTTTAATAAGAAATCCTCAATTACTTACTATATTTTTAAAAGAATTAGATAGTTCTGCATATAAGATTTACTATTTTGTCTCAGTGAATAACTAAACAATTAATACTCTGACAGGAGAAAAGTTTTCATTTATCACATTTGCTATAAAAGTTTAAAGGCATTATGAGGTTGATTTCATAGATTCTATTAAATATATCAAGCTTTTATATCCCTTTTGTAAAGACTTTCAAATCAACTATCATCTATGTGCTTTCATAAACAGCCCAGAACTGTACTATGGCACCTGCCTTTTCGAGAATCAACTCCTCCCAATGAGTTTAGCTCCAATTCTAAAAATCTCACAGTAATGTTATTTTTTTTTCATCAGGCTGGGGATACTCGGGTAACAAGAAGTTCATATATAAGATCCTGATGCATTAACTCTTGTGATCCTGTTTCTATTTATGCTTCATTGTTTTTAAATGAGTTTTTGAAGAATGTTTTGTTGGTTTTATTGTACAGCATCTAGAGTGCCATTTGATAAATAATAAATAAATAACTGGAGAATTTTGAACTTACATAATTTCCAATCTTGCTAGTTATGCATTACTTTCTTTATACTAAACTCTCAACCTTCATAAACAAGTTCTTTACACGTTACTGTATGATACCCAATTGTCTTATAGGTTTAACAATACGTCATTGATCCAAATGTACTATCTTAAAATATATGCCCCAAATCTTGCTACATTGCTCTCCCCGCAAGACACCTTCCTACTTAAGTTGTCCTTGATTTAGAAGATTATTGACTACTTTTTTTAACTTCTGAAGTATTCAAGTGATCTTTGAAACCCATGGCTGGATTTTAAAAAACACAATACTGTGGAAATCCGTGACACACAACTGTGAATTGTTCCCCACCTAGGCTTTGAATCAAAGGGCTTAATTTACTCAAATCAATGAAATCCCCAGTTTTAGCCCACAATCTGATTGCAATAAGGAAGCTTACTCAATTTCTTTTGTAAGATCTGGTTGTGATTAACATACAAAAGGCAATTATTTTGTATCTACCATTTATATTACAGCACACTAAGATAGCATTTCACATGAAGACAATATCCAAAGAACAATAACAGACACAAAAATAAAAAGCTCCTGTCATAAAATAGTTCATTAGTTTAAGATTGTTTGAAAATCTTAATATTTTTAATATATTTTAATATATTTATAATATATAGTATATTTTAAAACAAAATTAAGACACAGCTAGTGTGAAATCTGATAATACCTTTTTCAATTATTTATGTAAAGATGCTAGCTTGTAAATTATTTGTAATACAAAAAAAAATCATAGTCTAACTGTTGTTAAATGACAGTCTCACTTTAATCCATGAACCTATCATCTAATAAACAATTCTTAAACAGAAAATTTGCTGGGAAGGGGGGTTGTTTCCTGGCATATTCCCTAGTTCTTCAATGCTTAACCTGAAATACTATTTTGTAAAATCCAATGTTGTAGAGGTGTTGTGTCATTTACTTTCTTCCAGGATATTTTAAGTTCCTAGTTTACAATTACTGATAAAATTAGTACAATGCTAACTACTGTACAAACCACTATAATTATGATATCTGCAAACTGGACACATTTTATATCATTGGGAAGAGATAAGAAAATCTTCATTTAACAATGGAAAGACACTTAAGGATTCCAGGGACAAGAAACTAATCAAATCAGTTGAGACTTTCGTATAAAAATTTTCATGTTATACATCAGGGGTCGCCAACCTTTTGGATCTCAGGGACCATCAAACTCATAATTTTAGATCCCAGGGACCAATAACTGGTTCTGTGGGCGTGGCCTAATTTGTGGGTGTGGTTTGATGGTCATGTGACTGGCTTGGCATGGCTTGTATGTAAATATTATAAATATTTATATAAATATTGAATTTTTCATTTTAAAAAAGAGCAACTTTTACCCAAAATCAGGCAAAGCAGGCAGGCAGATTGAGTTGCTCACAGAATCAAAGATTTATTCAGAGATCTATCTATCTGCCATCGGCTAGCTTAGTCTGTCACGTAAAACTCATAAAATCTGCTAGCAAGCAAATTCACAAAATTAACTCACAACACACCATGTATGTAAATATTGAATTTTTTATTTAAAAAAGAGCAACTTTTACCCAAAATCAGGCAAAGCAGGCAGGCAGATCAAGTTGCTCACAGAATCATTCAATAATCTATCTATCTATCTGCCATTGGCGAGCTCAGTCTCTTGCTGTGAGTCTGCACTGAATTTGCTTGCAAGCAAACCTTCAGTCCTAATGGAGGTTTAGCTGTACTTAGCTAGAAAGCAAGAAATACAACCATTTCCTGCTTCCTAGCTAATCTAAATCTCCCAGCATAGCAGAACAGATGATGGTCGGAAAAAGGAAAAATAGCAATTTAGCAGACAAGTTTACCAGGTAAGGAGTGAGTGGGTAGGAGGGTTCCCACGGGCCATGTGGGCTGAGCAGCCTTGTGTTTCTGCATAGCCTGGATTAATTGCTTTGTGAGGGTGCTCTGGGGTGAGATTTCTCTGTGGCCCACCAAAATTTTCTCACGGTCCACTGGTTGGCGACCACTGTTATACATCACCCAGAATCACATTCTTGTAAGTCAGGCAGATATACAAATGTGATAGATAAATAAATAAATAGCACTTAAAGTAAATCTTGGTGAAGCCAATCTATTCATGTTCACTATGAAGAATAACAGACACAGGCAACAACAGATATTCTATTTATGGAATAATCAGAAAGGAATAGTCAGTGAAGTTTACAAGGATAATGTGCTGTTTAGGGAGGAAAAGTGAAAAGTGGGTAATATAATTCTACAAACAACACCAATAAGATTTTTTTCTGGTAATGATATATTCACCTTTCAGAAGAAATCATCATAATAATTCAGAATCTGATGACATCTGTTCTGAATACCCAGATTAAAGCTGCACAAACAGTGCCTTCAGCTAAAACTGAATAAATAAAAGGCTTGATTATAACCTTCCAATTTACATAGTATTATTTTCTTTCCCAAATTTCATAATGTATTTGGATATAAACAAACAAAATGAGCATATATTTTGTTTAGCTGATAGCACTGCAAATGCCATTGTTAATAGCTACACACTATGGAATGTTAATGCAATGCTACACTCAAGTAGTAATGCAGGGTGTGGAAGCCATGAAAAATATGTCTTGTTCCACAGGTAATGAATGTCAATCAAATGATATGGTAATATTAAGCAGTAAGATCAAGTAATATTGTATCAACGTTTAACAATGGTAATAATTTCCACATTCACATAACCAGCAACTATTACCAAGCATTTTCAATATTTCAATTATATATTTATGTGTGTGTGTGTGAGAGAGAGATATATATATATCTCTGAGCCAAATATCCACATTAATTTGAATATCCAGTCTCAGTATTAAAATCTTACCTGTATCATTTTGTGGAATAGAAAAAACATATACAGGTATGTTAGGTTGGTTTTCCAACCCTGTAGAAACCTCTGAAGTAGCTGGGGGCTCTTCTTGAGACTCTAAAACCTCTGTGGGTTGTCCTGTGGGCTGAGAAACTGCATGGATAGTTGATGAGGTAAAATATTCAGTATCAATTTCTGGCTCTATCGTTTTGCCTGTAAAATCATCATCAGTAGTAGTTTTAATGGGAGAAACAGATTCATCAATTATCAGCACATCTTTACTTGTATCCTCATCAGGCTCCCTATCAATCAGAGATGGCTGTGTTTTGATAATTAAAGGTTTGGATGCTGAAGTTGGTGGGATTTTTTCTACTGTAGTACCAACAATGGTGGCAATGCCAGTTACCACCATTGGTTTGCTTGTTGCACTAACTGAAAATGAAATGGGTTCCATTCCTACGTCCTCTTCTTTTATTCCTGATCCTTCTGGGCTATGAGTTGAAATATCTACTTCCCCCATATCAAACTTTTTAGTGACAGGAGCAGCTTCTTCTCTAGAGATGGGAACTACCAATTTGTCCAAGGAAGAAGACCTATGTTCACTTTTGGTAGTTGATTCTATGGGAGGAACACCTGTTGCTATCAGCTTGGGATCAATGATTCCAGGAAACAATTCAGACTGTGTGACTGTGTCATAATCTCTTATTTTTATACCAGGACTTGTATCTGTAGTAGTATAATTTATTTCATATGCAGATCCTTCAGCAGCTACGTCACGTTCAGGTAATGAATGTAATCCTGGAACAACACTCGGGGAAACCAGGTCAGTGACCAATGTTTGCCTAATTAGATCTCTGGTAACAGATTCCTGTTGAATCACTGGTATGACCTCTGTTATGATTTCTGTGAGTGCTGCATCAGTAGTAACTATACCCGAACCTTTAGAAATCACATTTTCTATGGTATCTAAAATCAAAGAACTGCTATAGTCTTTCTCTGAAATTTCAATAGGAGTTACCGTCTTTGTGGCATCTGTAAATATAAAAGGTTGTTTTATTTCAATACCTTCAGTGACCATTGCTGGGTAATCTTCTCTTGAAATATCTAAGGTTGGTTGCTGTTTGGTTGTATTCTCATAAGTCCAGTCATACTTTTCATCTGTTTCAATGGTTTCTTGTTGCAAATCTGGTGTTGGTGTTATTAGGGGGTGACTTGACACTTCAGATCCATAGCTGGTAAAGAACCCTTCTACTTCATTTACATCTGTGGCAACAGGCATATGCCTTGTGGTAGACTTGGATCCAAACATGCTTCCTTCACCTACTGATACTTCTGATCCTGAAAACACATCTGAAGCTGTTGGTGCTGGAATAAATCTCACTGTATCTTTCATCTTCTCTGAAACCACAGGTGTTGCTGTGTGCTCTTCCTTTTCTACTGAATCTGTTGAGTGTACCACTCTGTCAGATGTTGTAAGTGCTGGTATTTCAAAGCCCGTTGAATAAGCTGGGGTAGATATTGTTTTGCTTTCAAATGAAGTTGCTACTGAATTTGATGTATCTGTGGCATTCTCATCTAAGGTTGTCGTAGAAGAGGAAGTTTTATCTACCTTAGAAATGGTACTAGACATTAACTTCTGATCTGGAAAAAGAACCTCTTTATCTTCCTCTTCTACAGATTCATAAATACTTGTGAGCAGTTCTTTTGGAATGACAACAGTTGTGAATTTATTGTCACTTTTTGCTTCTACTGGTATTTTGGTGGATTGAGTGCCAATATGTGTTTCTTCCTTCATTTCTAAAGGTACACTCAGGTTATTCCTTGCTTCAGCATCCACAGTTCTTATTGGAGATATTTCTATTTGTTCAATTGGACTTTCAGAACTTGCTTCATTGAAATCAGAAATGTCTTGGATAGGTGTAATCTCCACTAAGTCACTTAATACAGTCTCTGTTTGGGTCATTTCTGACAAATCAGAAATGTCTGTAACAGTCTGAGGTAGAAGGGTAGATAAATTAATGATCCAAGGTGCCTTTTTTTCTTGTTTATCCTGAACCATTTCTGATGTGAGCGAAGATACATATGGATGAAGTGTAGTTTTTGGAGGAATTACATTTAGTTCAGTTAACGATTTGGCCGATTCACTTTCCAAAGGAATATTTAGTTCAACCATTGAAGAATCTGATACATTCTCTTTATCTGGCAAAACATAATGATAAAAAAAATAGAAATATTTATACACGGTTTTGTATTTTATCATTACAATAGCTTGAATCCAAAATGAATTTTAGAGACTGAACATACATTATCTCAGCCTAAAACATTATTTGTTGAGCATGCTTTGAAAAGAGTAATTATAATTAAATGAATTAATTCATCCCAGATATAAATCAATAAAGTGATCTCTATCGTATTTAGTTAAGAGTTATGGAATGGGTTAACCCTCTCAGGATCACAAAATCAGACTTATATTAGTAATATGTTATATAATCATCATCATTCCTTCTTGTGGAAATTCAATGATGCATTTTTTTCATATTGTCTTAAATGGTATTTAATTGATATTAAGGGTTTTATTAAACTGGATAAAGATGGGCCAAAGGTTGAAGCAGAATTTATGAAACTTAATTTTCAGCCATTGAACTCTGAGATGTTGATTTCATCTACACAACTGTCTGAGAACAAAATTAAATTCATAATTATTGTCCTTTATTCTTTGGATGCCTTTAAATTCTCTGAACTGGTGATTATTTTTACTAATCTGAAGTCAGGAATTCTGAATTAATGAACAATGTGTGTTTTGTACACAGAACAGTAACATTGTAGCTTACAGATTATAGCTATCATATTAAGAACTTGGAGGAAGGTTTGAAAACTTCATGCTTTGTTGAATAATGTCCTGCTTCAAGGTTTGGAAATTAATGTAATAAACCATTCTGCAATTGGTAGAAACAGTCTACCCAAGTTTATTACACCAGCAGTTCACTTTATTTCAAAGGAATGGCTCCCCTAATAATATCTTCCATTATAAGGATGCACATAAGAAAGGACTTCATTGACTTCGGAGAATGTTCAGTTTCAGTGCAAGAATAGGACTTTGTAACCAGCAGTAATTCTAATGGACAGTGCACCTTGCATTGTTCTAATCTGATTTACAGAATAATTTCACGCAACAGCAATATAAAAACATATAAACTATAGCTTGTTGTATATAGGAAGTGCCCTCATACCAAAGAAAGAATTAGAATCAAAGTTTACAAAGAAATAGAGCTAAATAATTTTCTTCCCTGACTACCTTGCAATTGTAAAGAAGAAACTTTACACAATTTCTCAGTGAAAAGATAACTGATATCATGTTATAATCAAGTCCCACTCCTTTGTACATGCATATCAAATCAATGGAGCTTGGATTGCAACACTGCATCCACCATCTTGTCTATTTTGAATATCCTCCAGGTGCATGCTTTAGGCAATAAGGGACAATCCCAATATTTTTCAAACTTGGTGGCTAGAAAATTCTGGGATTTAAAATCCACACAGTTGATAAGGTTGAGAAACACTGCCATATTCTGTCAATAGCTTGTGCTTTTTATTTTTCCTTGTTAAATTTCTCACTACAGTACACTTAATTTTTCACAGGGATTTTATATTTGGAACTTGTCTTATTATTCTTGTTTATACGGTACTTAATATTCATGAAAAGGTTTAACAAAATCCAAAAGTTCACATTACATGTCCATGAAGAGAAAAACTTTATTCCAGTTTAGCCAGATGCTTGGATAGATTTCACCCGATTTTTGCCAATTTGCAAAAATCAGATTTCTTTGATTATCATTACCAAATGATCATTATCATCCTTCAGGAAGCCGAATTTTATTTCTAAGCTAAAAAAAAGGATTTAGGTTGAAGCTGTTTCTTCACAAAGGAGACATTCACTACAATTAATCTGTCTAAAAAAATAATCCAGACAGTGGCTTTTTTTTTTTAAAGCTTTAGCCAACTTGCTGTTGTACAGATGTTTTGCATTACTAAATTCCTGAATTCATGCGTTCTGGGGGATATCTTTTTGTAGTTCTTCCGATGCAATACATGAGACACTTGTTCCTAATAAAAAAAAAAAATCCAGATGGTTTAGAGCAAGAAATCAGATTATCTTCCTAACCATTTGTTCCTTCAAAGACTGTCTTAATTTATGTATTTTTTAATAATCTGAAAACAGTTCCTTTGACATTCTTTGAAACTGGAAAAGGTGATCCTGCATTTCCTTTAGGAACTTAATGTAGCACACAAAATGTGATATTCTCTCATTTTTCCCACAACAAAAACTTACTGATGTGGAAAGAGGATAATTGGCCCAGAGCCACCTAGTTAGCTTCTGTGACAGAAGGTGACCCTGAATTTGAATCCTGCTGATATAATCTAATATCCTAAACATTCTGTCACACATTCTCTCTTTTACATTGTATATTTTATGAAGCTGGAGACCACAACTCTTGAATATTTCCTAAATTGACATTTAAAAAAAAACTTTAATCAAAAGAAAGCAAGACTCCTTGGAGCAAAATAAAAACATTGGCTCATTCCTAAATTTAACTTTATGAGCATCCTTACAAAACAAAATAATGGATTGCAATCAGTGTCTGAAAAAATGTTCCCTTCTCCACCAAAAACACAAAAATAAACTGGGATGGATAGGAAGATTCTATGTGATATAAAGAGAATAGTCATGCAGTAACTATATCAGTTTGTCCTTTTGTAAATATATATATTTTGGGACTAGACATGCCCATGATGGCAACCATTTTCTATACCAGCCAGTTCTACACCAAGATAATTTTGTGGGAAAATCAACAACATGTTCTTAAATTCTAAATGTGTTCTAGTACCAAATGATTGCTTGTTCTAATATCAACTAATCCGTTCTAACACATGCCCTATGTGGCAGCATCCACATTTCATGATTCTTTTCCAACTGTCCTCTCAGGCATTGTGAAGTCAACCTGATACCTTTCACACGTGAAACATTTATTTTGCTATTAGATCATGGTTTTTCCCTTGAATATTCTGAGAAGCTAGAACTGTTTGTTATAATATGAAAAAGATTCATCTAATGTATGCAGTCTGTTTTCAAAAGATTTTATGATGTTTTGTTATTATTTTCCTCTAACCCAGGGGTAGTCAACTTTTTTATACCTACTGCCCACTTTTGTATTTCTGTTAGTAGTAAAATTTTCTAACCTCCCATCGGTTCCACAGTAATGGTGATTTATAAAGTAGGGGATAAAACCCCTACCGCCCACCATGAAAGCTGGAATGTCCACTAGTGGGTGGTAGGGACCAGGTTGACTACACTGCTCTAACACACATGGTAAAATATCATAGCTGATGATGAAGGTTTTTTTAAAAGTAAATCATCCACATTTTAAAACTTTGTTTCAGTAGAGTTCAGGGAAAATTTGCAAAGTCAATGAAAAGACTGTGGTTAATTTCACTGCATTATTCTTAAAGAAAAAAATAAATATTATCAAATTGTCATAATATAGCAGGGCATATTAAGAATGTATTTTGTTCTAAATTAGTATCTTGTTTATCAGATCTTATACAAGTATTTCATTAATGCTTCCATATTCACAAGAAAAATTCTTTGAGGGATGTATATACATGCATATACATACTTTAAACTTTAAGCATTGGTTCAGCACAGCTTCGCTTTGTTTTCAATTAGCTTAGTCTCATATATCGCTTTTTTTCTAAAAATTAAAATAGTTTTTATTGCAAGCCATAAATGGGTCAAGAGATGAACATAAATTCATATAGTTACCAATGTACCTGTCAAGATATTCTCATTATATTTTATAGATTACAATATTTATATTTGTGAGTGGGTGTATTTGAACATGTGTGTACTCTTACTCCTTATCCCTCCTCATACTTTTCAAGAGGAAAGTAAGGCTTATTGTTAACAGCCATTCTAATGCATTCTATAACTGATAGGAAGGAAGGCTATTGTCCAAAGCAGTTGAGAGCAGGACAAGAAGCAATGGATAGAAACTAATCAAGAGAAAAGCGACCTAGAACTAAGAAGAAATTTCCTGGCAGTTGGAACAATTAATCACTGAAAAAACTTGCCTCCAGAAGTTGTGAATTCTCCAACACTGGAAATTTTAAAGAAGAGATTGGATAATTATTTATCTGGTATAGGGCAGTAGCCACCAACATTTTGGGCACCAGGACCGGTTCTGTGGAGAGGTTTTTCTATGGACTGGAGGGACATGGTTTCACATGCTGCTTGAATTCCGTGGATGGGGCGTTGCTTGTTTGGGTGGCCCGGTTGCTGGCATGCTGCAGACCGGTGCTGGTCCACAGACCAGGGTTGCAGATCCCTGGTATAGGATTTCCTGCGTCAGCAGTGAGTTGGATTAGAAGACTTCCAAGGTCCCTTCCAACTCCTTCATTCTATTATTCTGATCATAAACTCTCTCAGAGCAAAAGTAATAGCCACAAATATTGAATATGGCATTTATGGGCATTTGTGAGAGTATAGTGATTATAAATCATTTAATTAGTTGGAGAGGGATAGATGTGTAAAGGAATACATAGACAGAAGAAAAGAGAAGAGACATGATCAAGCAAGTGAGAAAGGATAGAGACAGCGGGAAGACGGTGATGGCAATATTGACAACTGGCAGCTAAATTATACCTTGCCAATAAAGTAATGGTGATTGCTGAGAACAGCTCTGAAAATGAATAGTACCTAAATATTTCATTGTACCATTTACTATTCAGAAAACCTTCCTCTGAAACCATACTGTTGGCTGGCCATAAAAAACAAAAAAATTCCTCTAAACTTTAATAATCCAGTTAGTGGGATTTATGAATTGGATCAGTAACCAACAGTGAACATGAAACAAATTATCAGCATTTTAGAAACTTTGTCAGTGGTTCTCAGTCTTTTTTCCCCTTTAAATACCTTTTGTGGCCACAGACAATGGCACAGACAATAACATTTCTTTAAGACTTTGTGGTCTCCTATGACATTGTGGTTCTCATGGGTCCATGCACCACAGGATGACCATTGAACTCTGTTATTTCAGTAGAAATAAATTCATTATCCAGATGATTATGGTCAGTGTTGTCAGCTTGTGTTTTAAAAACTTGGGGTAGAAAACCAAGTAATAGCCAGAAAATCAAGTAATACCAACACATGTACTTGGACTTAACTTGGCACAGCAGGTCTCAACTCACTATGTAAAATGTGTTTGTTTATTTGTTTATTAGTTTGCTTGGATACTCAATATTAATTGAGTAATTTGACCTGTCCATGAATTGAGATATTATTTTTGTCCATTAAAATGTTAAAGAAGATTTAGAGCCCTAAAAATAAATCCAGAATCTTTACTAGCAAATGCTTGCAAGGAAAAAAATAATGTCACATATGATATGATTATGCAAATGATGTCATTATGAAAATTTTGATTTTATGAAATTGCATTGTTTGCAAAGGCAACATCATTGTTGCTATCAGGCAATAAATAAAAGCATTATCTAGGAAAAAAATTAGCTGTCCATGAAAAAATCATTAGGACCATGTGAACCCCAGCCATCAATCAGGGAGAACATCTAAATTTTAGGTTATTTTACATCAAGGGTGTCAAACTTATGGCCCGTGGGCTGGATGCATCACATGCTGGCCCTGCCCCCACCCAGTTTAGTGAAGGGGAGAAAAGTCCTGATATATCACGTAACAATGATGTGACAATGTGAGTTTGATGCCCGTTTTACATATTCAGAAACATTGATGACAATTATTTTTACTGTCCAAAGCTTCCTTTTTCTATAAATAGCATCTACAGACTTTCTAAAAAGTTTCCAGACTTAACAGAAAGATTGTCTGCTTTGCTGACATTGTCTGTGTATCTTTACTTTTAAAAAGATGCCTTTCTGCTAAAGATTGTGTATCTCTTAAGAGTTATTGCCATCAACTAGATAATTTCTTGGAGATATAATTCATTCCTGCTGCATCATCACTCTTCAGAATTTCCTAACTCTGCTGATAGTGATACATATTCTATGAGTGAGTTGATTCCTGGTGTACTGACCTAAAATTTGAGGTTTTCACATCATGCTACATATGTAACACAAGTAGCTCAAGGGTTGAGTAAATACAAACTTCTACTTCACGATAACTGGTAAAGGGGGCCAGTACAAGGTTGATTTTTCCTGTACAAACATGCATCCCTCATACTCTAGGCATTGCAGCTAGCAAGTTTTCTTAGCTAGATTTTCCCTTTCCTGCTGCTGAATGTACATCTCCGATCCCACCCCCACCCCACAATTAACCATTTCTAAATTACTATAATTATAAACTGTGCTTTGTTTTGTACCCTAAATATATTCTTTATAACAGAAGTATCCAAATTTATTCTTTATAATAAGGAGTTTCTTTTTTAAAATACTTGATGGGAACAAAGGTAATAGCAGCAGCAATCCAAGAAAAGCTCTCTTAACCAGTTTTCAAAGCCCCACTTCAGATGTCAAATGCCATGCTGTCTTTGAACATTAGATCTTTGATCAAGCTGTTTCCTAACAATGTTTTATTCAGGTTCATACTCGCAAAATTCTGATCCTACACTTTAAAAAGTCAAAGGATAGAAGGGTTGAAGTTGAATCAAGAACACAGTTATGCTATTCATATTTTAAATAGGTGAGACATTAATGGCAGGTGCCAGTCCTGATGGTTTTGACAACTCACCCTAGGGCAGGTAAGAAAAGGAGCAACAGAATAGGAAAATAAGACAGTGGAGGAAAAGCTGGACTTGCATTCAAAATCACTTCTGTCTGCAGAGACCCTGGGAAAATCCCCCCAAAAAAGTCTGCAGGAAAATTCTCCACCTCATTTTCCTACCAAGCAATCATTCTTTATTTGGAATAGCAGGATACCGTCTCAAGCTTCGTTCTGGGGTGGGGAGAGAGAGAGATAGACTGAGACTGAGATTTTAGGCTTCATGCAAGGAAAGCAGCAGAAGTCTTTCTTTCTCTCCCCCAAACTCCACCAGAAATGAGTCTTTGCCAGTGCAGCCTCTTTGGGACCCTGCCTTGTTGGGTCCCAAAGACTCATTTCTGGTAGAGTTTGGGGGAGACAAAAAAAAGACTTTTTCTGCTTTTCTTGCATGCAGCCAAAAGCAGAAGAAAGAAGTGGAAAGAAGCAGCCCGGTGGCCAGGCAAGGTACATGGAGTGAGTGGGGCAAGTTCCCTCCCTCTGCCCTTTCCCCCCTCCCCTCACTGCCTCATGTTGTTTGCAATGTAAGCGACACAAGCCTTATCTTCCCGCGGGCTATGTGGGCGGCGCAGCCTTGAGTTCCCATGCAGCCTGGTATTAATCACTTTGGGGGTGCTTTGGGGATGACATTTCTCTGTGGACCACCAACATTTTCTCACTGTAGCCCACTAATTGGTGACCACTGATTAAGACTATAAAATTGAATTCTTTGATTGAGATTAAAACATATGCCTAAATAGTTCAGGTAGCTCTTCATAGAATAGGATGAAATGATGTTTTTGTAATATGACTATTGATAAGGGATGAGGTATGGGAAGAAGAAGTCTTTTTAATTGAAGTACTAGGGAAGGTGATCCATTTTTTTACTTTCTTTTTTACCTTCTTTTTTGTTTCTGGCTTCTTTTCTTTTTTCCATTTCTTTTTTTCTTGACTTTTTATATCTTTGTATCTTTGCTTGTATTAATTTTTTAAAAATCTTTATATTTGTAAGCTCTAATAAACTTATTGGAAAAACAGGAACAATTTGTATCCTTCTAAATGAGCTTTCCCCCATCCATGGCCAAGTTCTGCTATGCTTTTAGAATTATGTGGTTGAAATCCAACACATTTGGACTATATTAGATTGGACAAGGCTATCCAGTCATTGGAAACAGTTAATATTTTCCTTGAATATGCAAAGACACAAGGTTCAGCTAAGCTACTATTCTGTAGTCTAATCATAGAAAATTGTACACAATTTGTGGGAAAATGATGTAAAAGTTTTTCCTAGAATCAGGGAAGTAGAGATGAAATTCCCCAAACACAGATAAAAAGTACATCAGTTATTTTCCTTTGCATGCAACAATTCACAAGCTGCTTTTATTACAAGAAAGAAAACTCAGTAAATTAGAATATGACAATTAAAATGTGTTGTAGAAATGCATTCTTAAAATAAATATCAAATATGCTTACGTTTAAAACAATATGCATCAAATTTGCTATCTGGGTAAGGAAAGCCAGTTTGATTCTCAAAGCGATATAGTGTTCGTACTCCAAGTAAACCTCCACCACATTGGATTCTTGCCACAGAGGCAGGATAGCGCACACTGCCATCTGCCAACCAGCCATAATCACATTGGTCAAAACCATTTCTCCAGGCAGCATGCAGATCTCCAACTGAAGCAAGAACTGCCCCTTGTTCCTCACACAGAGTTTGGGCTTCTTTAAAAGTAACCTTGTCAGGAGAAGTTACATGGAAGACATCACCTATAAAAATAGAAACATATTACGTTTTTCAAAGAAGAATGCATTCCACAAATGATTCAAATGGAAAATTTATTTTTAACATTATTGCTATTTTTCCTACTACTGCTCTGATTTGATGGTTTTGATGACATTTACCTTGAGCAAAATGTAACATAGTGGTATATATAAACAGAAATCAAGTTTCAAGGAACAAATGCAGTGTAAGAATGAGCTTCTGATTTTACCTTGAGCAAAATGTGTCATAGTGGTATATATAAACAGAAATCAAGTTTGAAGGAACAAATGCAGTGTAAGAATGAGCTTCTGATTTGCTTCTGTATATAACAATTCTTGTTTAAATGGCACCAATAGACAAATCTAGATTTGGAAAGGGCCACAGAGGCCACTGAGTCCAATGATTGTAGAAATCAATGTGCACACTTTCCTAACAGAGAAAATTTTAATTGATCCTTCTCATTGAAAACCACTTCCTTCCTTTACTATTTATTTATATAAAATATTTGTATGGTCACTAATCTTGCACAACTTTGGGCAGCTCACAAAAAAAATAAAACCAAGAAATAATAAAATACAAACTAAAATATAAGAGCCTTAGGCATCCACTTTGGATGACTCCAGCAAACCATCCACCCTGTCATAGGATGATGTTTCCACCTCACTCTATCCCAGCACCTGAGAGAAAAAATAGCTAAAGGCTGAAAAATGACAGTCTGTCAGATTCCAAGGGCAAGGGTGTTCCACAGGAACTTAGATTCTTAGATGTAATCATATATAAAAGATGTTGGGATATGAAGCGAAAAGATGCTGTCCAAGGATTAGTCAAATTATAAGACAGTACAGATTGTAACTGAATACTGAAAGGGCAAGAGGCTCAGAAGAGATCTTCTCTGTGGGTTTTAAACCCATGTCACACTGGCCAACGGATGTAAAAAGGACACAGCGGACGAGCAAAATGTTCCATCCGTTGTTATCCGCTCTCAAAAGGGGCAAAAATTTGCATAACCAGAGCGGATAACACGGGCGCGGGGAGGACGCAGGGCAGATGCAAAGCGGATGCAGAACGGAAGCCCAGCGGATGGAAGCGGATGGGAGTAGATGGCACATCCGCAGGGCTTCCGGGGGGCCTCAGCGAAGCGGAAGCGGAACGGATACAGCGGATGCAGAGCGGACACCGAACGGATGAAGCGGATGCAGAGCGGATGCAGAGCGGATGCAGAGCGGAAGCCTGGCGTTAATTGCGCATGCGGGGAGGATGCATTGCGTCAGCCCTGCGGATATAACGGAAGCAGCTCAGAAGCAGGTCGCCATTCAGAGGAAAGACCTGCTGCCGGATACATCGACTGCCTTACCTGCCCTGCCTGCATGTCTGCTTGCCAGCCTTGCTGCCAGCCTCCCTGCCAGCCTTGCTGCCAGCCTCCCTGCCAGCCTTGCTGCCAGCCGGTCTGCCTGCCAGCCTTGCTGCCTACCTGCCTGCAAGCCTTGGTTCATGTCTGCCTGCCAGCCTTGGTGCCTGCTTTGCTGCCAGCCAGCAACCCCACAACCATGCGGAAGCACAGCAAGCCTCAGCCATCTGCTGTCAGCCCTGGCAAGAGGGACAGGGCTACCATCCCGCTGCCTGGCCCTCACTCTGGTTCTGCTGGGGCTTCTGCAGCACGGGCTCGCTCTTCTGGGGCTGGCGCTTCTGCTGCTTCTGCTTCTAGAGGAGCTGATGACAAGCACTCCAGCACCAGCCACCTCCACAGCACCTGGACCCTTCACCCCTGAGACTGAGCAACCAAGAGGAGTGCCAGAGACTCATTTTTGTCTTATAGCTTGTTGTTAATAAAGTCTATTTATGATTCACACACTTGCTTCATTTCTTTTTTTTAATAAAGTCTTGCTGGAAACTTTTAGAAATGGTTTAAGCCTTTGCATGCTTGTGGGATGGGTTAAGATAGCTGTGGGATGGGCAGGGATACCTGTGGGATAGGCAGGGATACCTTTGGGATGGGTTAGGATAGCAGTGGGATAGATAAACCTCCAGTGCAAGCATAGTGGGACTGTATGGTCCACCCTCCCAAGTGCCACACTTACGGCCCTTTATTATCAATAATAATGTAATAATTATCCACACATGTCAACATAAACACAACTCTTTATTAAACGCCTTGTTCATTGTAGGCCATCCCAACATACATGGCCCAATCTCATCCGTGTGATGAGACAGGCTGAAGGAAGCATCCATTAAGCATTTACCATCTTGTCTTGCCACTCCACTGCTCCAGCTGGGGAGTTGCACCAGTGTTTCAGGAGGTTGCGCTGCTTCTTCGCCTCACGTGAGGCTCTGTTGGGGCCTTGCACATCCTGAGTGTCAATCAGGTTTTGCCCTTGCCTCCATTCCCCAGCCTCCATGTCCCCATTTGCCTTGTTGACGGTCCACAAGCCTGTTCTGCAAGACTGGGTAGCGGGTGCGCATGAGATTGTGCAGGATGCAGCAAGCTTCCATGATCCTCCTCATGGTCTCTGGGCTATGCTGCATGGTGGTGAGAAGTACCTGGAACCTGTTGGCCAGGATGCCAAAGGCATTCTCCACCACCCGTCTTGCCCTGAACAGCCTGTAGTTGAAGATCCTCTCTTCACGGGTGAGGTATTTGGAGGTGTAGGGCTTCATGAGGTAGGTTGTGAGGGAGAAGGCGTCATCCCCCACGATGAAGTAGGGCACATCTTGTGTGTCATTGGGCAGCGGGTCTGGATCTGGGAAGCCCACGATGAGGTTGCATTCCAGCCCCTCCTTGAAGTGACTGGCATTGTATACCTGGGCATCTGAAGATGAGCCGTTGCCTGAAGCATCAATGTACATGAACTTGTAGTCAGCATCGACCATGGCGAAGAGGATGATGCTGAAGAAGCCCTTGTAGTTGTGATAAGTGGACCCCGACTTGGCTGGCGCTTTGCAGGCCATGTGCGTGCCATCGATGGCTCCAACAGTGTGGGGGAAGTTCCACTTCTGATACCACTGCTCTGCAACTTTCTTCCATCCTTCTTCAGTGGAGGGGCACTGGAGGAGCTCCTCCTTGTATTCTTCGATGATGGCCTGCACCACTTCTCTGACCACAATGCTGATGGTGCTGGGTGGCACCCTCCAGCCGTACTGCATGCTTCTGTAGGTGGTCCCTGAGGCCATGTGGCGCAGAGTGAGTGCCACCTTGAGCCCAGGTTCCAGGCTGGGCGGGAAGTTGGTGTTTGTCTTGCTCAACCTGGGTGTCAGGCTCTGCACAACTTCATCAAACATGGCTGGAGTCATCCTCATGAAGTTCTGGAACGCCCAAGTGTGTTCGCTCCTGAGCTCCACCATTAGGTTGTTGTACAGTCCGTCTTCTGCTCTTCTGGCGAACCATCTTTGGACCCAGACTTTTTTGGGTGCCTCCTTTTCTTCCCGTAGTAGAGTTCACAGAGCCTGTAGATGGTTTCGCACTGTTGCAGAAGGATGGTGGCTGCCGAAAGGACTTTGTCACAATCCACGGTGGACATGACTGGATGCTGTGGAAGAGGAAGAGCCAGATGAAGGCTGCAGAGTTCTGTACCGCTGGGCTGCTGTTCTGAAAGTGAGATGCAGGCGAGTTGCTCCCCCTTTTTATAGGCAGTATAGGTTTTCCACTAGGCATCCTCTAGGCATTCTCTAGACATCCTTAATATCCGAGATAGGTCCCCTCTGCAAATGTTTTTTCTGCTTTAAACACTTTGTTGCCGTTCTGCATCCGCTAGGCATCCGTTCCGCATCAGTTCCGCTTCCTCCCTGCATCCGGGCGGATGCGAGTTGCGCAGATGCGTAGCGGATGCATAGCGGATGCGTAGCGGATGCAGAACGGACGAACTGGATGCATTTTCCGCGCAAAAGCTTTTGGCAGCCCAAAACTTTCGGAGCGGATAAAACGTCAATAAACGGATGCTGGATGGATAGAGAGGAAGCCAAACGGAGGCAGTGAGTACATCGCGTTTTCGAACGATGGCAAGCTCTTTTGTCCGTTTTACATCCTCTTTGCATCCGTTGGTTCAGTGTGACATGGGCTTTAGGCTGTAAAGGAGATGATGGGAGAACTGTACCTTCAGATACGTAAAATTCTGCTGATGTAGCTTTCCAATAAAGTAAAAATAGCTTATTTGGACATATTTCCTGTCTGGTCTAGTTGGTGTGGTTGACACTAGGTCCCACTAGATATCGTTTAAGGGAAGGAACCTAGTGCATGTGATTCTTTGTGACCTGGTATGGTGGACAGATATCCTCAGGGAGATGCACTCCTGCAATCATGTTGTGTCATGTCACGTAAGTCTTTAAAAGTGATAACACCTTGAAGTGTATCTGGAAAGAACTAAGAACCAGTGCAGGTTGGCACAAAGTGCAGTATGATATGAAAAAACACTGTGTGCACTGCTGCATTCTGAATGAGTTGAAACTTCTGAGTGGTGTTCAAGAGTAGCTCCAAATAGAGCACATTATAATGCTCTAATTGAGAAGTAACCCAGGCATAAGTAACCATGATCAAGACTTCTATGTCCCAAGGAATAAATGGGCACAATTGGCCCACAGGATCTAGGCAAAGCCTCCTCTGGCCATGGTGCACTCTGCTCCTTGAGTTGAGAGGACCAGTTGAGAGTCCTGGAATGTTCCCAAGTTATGCACTCTGTCTTTGGAAATGGGATACATTGAGGATTAAAGATAATATATTATGGGACCTTGATCGATTCACAAAAATCTAAAGCCATTCTGTCTTGCTAGGATTGAGTTGGAACTGGTTCTTCCTATCTAAACCCTCATAGTTTCAATGCAGCACCTCAACTAGTATCACTCGTTCATCTTTCTTATGATCAAATACTGTCTGCTTCTTGGTTTAGTAGTTTTTCACTTTTGCAAACCATATTCTAATTCAGACAACAGCACAAATCAGCAAAAGAATTCTATAAATATGATCATAATGACCCTTGTCGTATTTAAAGAACAAAAGAATTCCTAATAGTTCAGGATTATTAGGTATGAGCACTCAAATTTAATCTTTAATGGTCCCTTATATAATGTCTTCCATATAAACTAATTTCTATCATTTCCTGGTACGGGGGGGGAGGGGGGGGACAATCTAGTTGAGATTCAAACTGAGATAATAGTCTCAATTCTCAACACTGAGGTATTCAGACTTCCCTAATGACATTATTTTAAGGGAACACAATATTCTTCAGAGTCCTTACAATTTACAGTCTGTTTCACTGAAAACTCTATTCATCGTGATGAGTATTTTTCTATAATTGGAGATTAGTAAATGAATGGAGATATCTACATCTTGTAGATAAAGCTGAGTTCAGGGGAAGTAGAGATATACAAAAGGCATTGAATAGAACAGAGTTTATGTACTGTGAAGACAGAAGTGCTGGCTTTCCTGCCAGAACACCAGAGTTTAAACTCAACATTTCCAATTACAGGATACTATTTATGCAGATGATTAAATTACAGCAGAACAATAAAATAACAATAAACAATAAAAATGTCATGAACTTCAATACTATGTTTAGTGTCGAGTATTTTGTGCTCATAAAGATTCTCCTGGGCACCCAGTATGACCCACTAGTTCTCTCTTAGTTGTACTTTGTTGTTGTTTTTTAAAGTTAAATGTGAAACTAGCATTCTACAAAGCAAAATGATGACTGTCAAGCTTTCTATTCCAGAAATAAATGTGATGGCACAGGCTCTCCAAATTTCCAAATACAACCTGATTTGGAAAAGTTGGTAACTTTTACATTAAAATCCATCATTTTCCACTAAATCCATAAAATTATAACAAATATTATCAAAATCAAACAAGGCATTCAAAGGATAAGCTTTCAGCTTAGATCTGCAAGTAGTGCAATCCATAATGAGGTTGGGATTTGTTCCCTTTGTAGAAATGGAGATGCTGAATAATGTATCTGCAAGAGCCAGGGAAAGTTTCCCAAACAAAACAGTTCAGATGTATTTTTCCCACATGTTCCAGGAAAACACAGAGAAAATCCATCTGGCAAACCTGTGAATGATACAGCCACAAACATTAGAGCAATGAAAAGTAGATAGAAAGAAGGGAGTGGGATTTGAGAGTTAAGAGTGATTCTCCTATGTTTTGATAGCTGGGATCCATGCTGAGAGTAACTCAGCAAATTTTTTCAAGGCAAACAATAGAGCCAGGAGCAAAACAGTTTAGCTTTCCCTATGCCTTGCAATAGCAACAGTGACATGGAAACCAAGACACTGTTTGAATATATATATATAGCAATGTGATTTCTGTTGGCTTGACTCCTAATCATGGTTAATTGCCTGTTCCCCAAAGTCAAAGCATTGATAAGAAACTCCAAATTTGCTCATTTGCATACTTGGATTATTCAACTTGAAGGACATCTGATTATTTTTTTTAAACCAATACCAGCTGCATGCACCATCACCAAAACCCACTGCCACTATTATTTCTCCTGTTCCAAAGAAAGCAGGAGACTGGTTAACTGTTTGCTTGAACAACAACAAAGCAAAAAATTCAGTTCCCAGTCATGTCAAAAAAACTGAACTCTAAATAGATGATTCATTAATTTTGCATTTTGTGATATACAATTCAATTATTTTGTTGTCTGCAGAAACATGTCTTTTTAAATAATAACATTATTTGTAAATCTCTACTCAGACTAAACATTGTCTCAAAGTTGATTTTAAAAATTAAAATATATAAATCATAACAAATTAGCATAGTAAATGAAAAGAAGACATTTAAGAACTAGCCAACTTATGATCTGTTATGTTATCATTTCAACTGTGCTATTATTTCACAGATATTTCCTTACTAAACAGGTCAACAGAATGACCACAGGCAGGCAAAAAGCAATAGACATGGGAATGATTTCTGATTTCCTGGTGATTTGCCCAGTGATTGTTTGTGGAGAGAAAGTCAATGGGGAAGACAGCAGGGAAAGTTACAAGTTGCTTCAGTAGGTCTTCCCGAAATCCTTTTGTGCTTGTATTGCACCAGCCACTCATATACCCTGTGAACCCTCCCCAACCCATGCAACATCCTCACACACCTTCCACAATCTGCACTGCATCTTCAAGCATCTTCCATGATTACCATTCCACTTGAGCACCGCTTTACACCTTCTGCATCCTTCCTGACCTCAACCATGCTTTTCACCCTGTCAACCTTCACTGTACTTCTTGCATACCTCTTTGCTCTCTCCCCATCCCAGGAGCAGTTACTTACCTACTCACTGGCTTGAATTTGAAATTTCCTTCTAGCTTCCCCACTGATTTGCTTGGATAAACCAGCAGGGAATAGAGAATGTTACAAAGAAACGAGATTTTTAAAAGTATACAGATAATTTAAGATTACTCATGTTTTAAGTCATGTATAATTTTAAACAAGGAAAGAAACAATCTAAACCTTTGAGAAAGTATAAAAAATAACATGAATAAAGTGCTGTCACATCCCTGTCACATGTCCCTTCCATTATGATCTCTTTTCTGGGTGGGACAAATTATAGAAATTCTAAAATTCCTTAAGCTTATATGGGAGAAGGCAAAACTTCAATAGCTATATTCTTATCTCAAAAAACTTTAATGTGCCTTTTGCCAAAGTGACTGGACAGGATTAAACTTGAACCATATGGAGACATCAGTCAAAAGCATTCTGCTATAGAGGCAGATCAGAAATATTTAAACACATACACTTCAAGCTTAATAGTACCCAATGCTGCCAATTTATTGGAATCTAAAGCAGAAAATCCCAATAGCAGCTGTCTGCTCCAAGGAAAAACACAGTAAATGAAATGTAATAAGAACCTAAATTGGCTCCTGAGGCATTGATCTCACTTTACTCAATGGATGTGAACATTTTTTTCATTTCTGATTGATCATTTTTGCCAATATCAAGTATTCTACTTAATTGTAACACTCGTGGAATAATACTCATCATCCAGTATTGCTGTATAATGTAATTAATTGCATTGTAACATTCATTATCACTAGAGGGATTTCTTCAATCTTTCTTGAGTGGTTTTTGCTGTGGATCTTATGGGTCTTATGGATCACTTATATTTATGTGTAGAAAGGTGGCACTTACCCCTAATGTTTGCAACAATGTTTGGTATAATTCTCTTTACAAAGGGAAAAGTAACAAGAATTCATTCAAAAACTACCATACTTTCTTAGGTGTTCCTGGAAAGGTGGCTAGCAGAATTCTGACTGAAACTCCTGATATGAAAGGTAACCATATCTGTGAAAGGCAATGCAATTTTGGGTCAGGCCACAGGTTAGGATTCCTGCCATGCAATTTTCAATATCAGTCACTTCAACTAGTAGGCTAAAACCGTTACTTAAATATCCTTAAGTGGAGCACAAGTTTTACGCCATTTCCTCGTCTCAGGAATCATCAACAGACAATACAACCAAGGTTACTTTCAATTTAATTGTCCTTTAAAGTATTCAGACAGTAATTCAGCACTTCCAAACTTGTTAGCCACAATGCACAGTGCTAAAAAAAAAAAAAAGAGATAAGCGTTTGCTTACCATTTATGCTTCCAGCATAGCAATAGACATCATAAGTTTCATTAGAAAGGCGATATCCATAGGATCTAACTCCTTCTTTTCCCATCATGTCTCCATAACAGCCAATTCTAGGTTGCCTAATAGGATATCTGCAATACAGTATGTGAAATAAAGTAAAGTGAATGACAGATACTATAAATGTAACCAAGCTATTAGATGCACCATCAAAAAGCCACTTGATCATCTCACCTAACAGATTGATCAGACAACCAACCAGCATCACATTGCTCAAATCCATCTTCATATGCAGCTTTCAGTTGTTCGGGGCTTGCAATTTCAGCACCATTCTCCAAACAGGTCTCTTGAGCCTGTTTGAAATTCAAAGTGTATCTACTGGTAGACGCACGATAGTGAAACACAACACCTGCAAAGATAATAAACTTATATCACATCAACGTTTATTTAGAACTAAATTATTCTAGGCAACAAGTTCAGAAATAACATTTAGGAAGGTTCTCAGATTGTTAATTTCTATTAACATTACAAATATTTTTAATAGCAATTTTTTGCTTAGTTTCCATATCTGCAAGCTACATAATCCATTGTTGTTCATATTTTGCATCATACTTCTGTACTTTTCCAATAGCCTCTGGCCAATATGGAAATAAAACTGAATCAAATTAAAATATTTTCCTGAGATATCTTGAAAAATAAATTGTCAATCCTTTGCCTTCTATACTTCTCGATAAAAAGACTTCAAATGAAATGTGAATATCATTCAAATGAAATGTGAAAATATAGAATTATTAGAGTAATATAAAAGTCTGACAATAACTATTTGGATCCTTCACCTGAGAAACAAAGCAACGAAAAGTAGACCAAATATCTCCCAGACCTATTTCTATTCTTGTTTTTTAAAAAATAAATAAATAAAAAGGAACAGAACAAGTGGCTAAATTTCTTATATAAAGATTGTGGCTTTATTCAGAATTTTAAAATGTGATCAGGTGTCCTGGCCTTTTATTCTACATTTTTAATCATTATTTTGTGTGTATTTTTAATATATGAATCATCAAGAGTTCTAAATCAAATATTTTCAACATTATTTATTATGGTTATACCCCAAATCACGTTGAAATCAACAGAACAAAAAAGTTAGTGGGAAATTTAGCTCATGACATTTCATGTATAATGAAAAAGGATATCAAAAATGTTCACATAGGTATATAATTAATCTACATTGCTAAGATTTTTAACAACCTTTGGAAGGAGTCTAGATTCTACCATGTTCTTAATATTATGAGAAAAAGGCAAATATGTTAGAAATATATGCACTCCTATGAAATTTATCACATATTATATAATGGGAACAGTTTTATCATTTATTTTGCTATTAACACAGTAACTCCTACACTTTCAATGACAGAATGTTGCTATTGATTTTGTATTGAAATATATATAAATATACCTTGCAACCATGTCATGACTGTTTCATGTAACTTTTATGTAAGACTTCTTTGTAAGATACAAACTTTGTTTCACTAAAGTTTGAAGGTTTAAGACTCAGTGGGTCCCAGATTCAGTTGACTACCTCTAGCAAAAAAAGAGCTTGATCCATTCTCACCAAGCCTAGTGTCAGCTACTTGGGTACAACAGACCATAACATTCCCTGTCTCAGTTAATGAACTGGAAAATAGTTTCAGATGTGCTTTAGTCATAAATAGATGAAGCTATTGATCTGCCCAGCATACTTCTTTATTTTTGTTAAAATGTAATAGCCTGATTTAGTTTCATGACTTATTTCTTCTCACAGACTCACAGGTTATTGCAATCTAATTTCAGAGATCTTCACAGCTGTATGGACAGAGTAATTAGAACAAACAATGCCCTTTTTAAAATGTTTTTCCTTTCTCAGTCATCATAACAGAAGGTCATTTCAATGTCCTGTCTAGCATCTTTTTAAAACAAAAAACAAAGTTTAAAGCATTGCAGCAGGAAAATGCAGCAAATTATAAAAAATGGGAACAGTTTATCTTGATAAATTATAAATTTATCTAAGTATAAATTTTACTCATTTTAGAAGTTTGATGAGTTTACTTTTAAATAATAGACAATCTACTCTTGAAGTAGTCTTCTATGGCTAGGAAGAAGAAATGTGATGCTTTTTAAGTTACTTTGATCCAAAACCTAAATTTCATATATTCACACCATTCAACACTTTTTTGTAATTAAGAAATAACAACATTCTACAATAATTACTAAACTAATTCTACCACATTCAGTGGCTGAAGCGGTTAGAAAATTCTGTTTGAAGCTACAATGAGACTAAAGTCAAAGACTTCTAATATATTATTATATCTTTAAATGATGTGATTTAAAAAAAAACATTTTCTTTTCCTCTTGTTTGTTGTAGTGATTTCAGAAGAGGTTACACTACTAAGAAAATCAAAAGCAAACAAGCAGTATAAGAGTTTTGTTATAATTTGGGCAAATAAAATATTTGATAAAACTAAGAACAATTTAAGGCAAATTATAATAATAGGCCTCAGCGTGCTAAATTTTTTAAGAATCTGTGGGAATGCTTTATAATATATTACATCAATGTGCAAATTTAAAAATACTGAATCAATAGGATATATCTGAAATTTTGCTCTCAAAAGGGCCTCATTCTTTGATGTGTGCCAATGATAATTTATTTTAGTCTTCATGAAATCTTTATCAACAACTAAAGAGGCTCAGTAAAGAATACACTGAACTGCTTTCCAACATGAAATGGCTATTTACAATAGCTTTTAAATTGTGTGTGTACAGATGGCTGGGAATAACTAGATAACAATGAGCTGTTACTCAATGATTATAAGTGGTACCTATTCATTCTTTATTTTAATCAATTTATTTATTAAACTTTTGTGCTGTTCATTTCACCATAGATGACTCCAGACAGCTTATAGAATGTGTTAACTAGCTTAATGCCCAAAACGGCCTTCACTATTTTTTTGCACTTAGATGCACCCCTCCCCCAATAAACCACAATTAGAGATATTCAGCAAGTTGATTTTGTGACAACAGAAGGCAGTGATAAAAAAAAGGCTTCAAGACTGATCTGTTTTTATTCTATTATCCAAGAATCCCTTGTGTCCATGAGGATACTTCAAGTAAAGGCTACCAAATCTTACTTTTAAATCTTCTTGCTCACACTTTTGAAAGGAAGGCTTCAGGAAAAAAAAATGCTTTCATATTTTTAGATTTGGCAATGTTGCGAAATATTAGAGTGCTATAGTCATCATTAACGGTGCCCAGTGCCACATCACCAGCATCTAGCTTATGTAGCAGTCCTCAAAACTTGCAATGACAATGTGGAGCAATCCAAAGTTTGTTAATCACATTTTAAAATGATTCAGCCTATTTCTATGTCTTAATACTATCAGTTTTAGAACAGCCAAGTACATTAAACTTGTTTATATTAGAAGTACCATAACATAAATCCCATATGGATCAATGGTGGGATTCAAGTTTTTTTTACTACCGGTTCTGTGGGCGTGGCTTAGTGGGTATGGCAGGTGGGTGGGCCATGTGACTGGGTGGGCATGCCTTTTTTTGCAGCCACCTCCCCACCCATGTTTTGGGCCTTCTGGGCCTCAGAGTAGGGCACCTCTAGGGGGGGCACTTTTGCTCTCAGAAGGCTCCCATAGGGCTCAGGAAGAAAAAAAAAATAGAGCATGGGAGGGGCACATAGCACCCCTCCATGCTCCGTTTTGGGATTTCTTGGCCTCAGAAGGGGCTCTGGGAGGGTGTTTTTGTTCCCAGAAGGCTACTCTGGGGGTTCAGGAAAGCAAAAAAATGGAGGGGGCTGAGCCCCTCCCTCCATTTTTACCTTTCTGGGTCGCAGCAAGGGAAATCAGACACAGCAGACCATATGAACAGCTGATTATCAGAAGGGAAAAAAAATAAATACCTTAAGGGGCAAGAGTCAGGAGGACAGGGTAAGCGAGCATCGGGTGGGGCAAGTGAGCCAGTGGCGACCAGTCAACCAGGTCAGGGCATGGCCAGCCAGAACTTACTACTGGTTTGGTGACCGACACCAAATCTTTGCTACCGGTTCACCCGATCCGGTGCGAATACCACCACTGATATGGATATAGGAAGAATTATTGAAATATTTTTAGTAACTAACCAGTGCTAGTTGTTCTGGCCTAAAATTCCGTATCAGGTCAGCTGATTTAAATAATGGCCATCACCATGGGACAAGTACATTTTACATAAATACACGGGTCTTGGACTGTTCCCAGCTTTTAGAATTTCTGGAGAAGTCATGTCAGCTTTAGTTTCTTTTCATTATAAAGGGAGAAAAAATCCAGCAATCTTTTGATTGGTAAGACAAATTAGTACCTGAGTTTGGTTTTAATTAGTTGGAGATGGTCTGTTTTAATTATGCATTTTTAGAAAACAATTTTTTAGCTCATAGGTTAGCAGATATAATTTTCTGGTATGCATTAATCAGATATTTGTAGTAATCAAGTTTATCACTCACTATGGACTCCCCTTCACCCTTCATCTTTTGCACTTTTTTTGAAGAAGTGCTGAAGTCATAAAGTCTTGAATTGAATGCAATGGAAATTTGAGAATGGAATCCCAAATACAAAGCATATTTGCAACAGCCCTAAAAGTTGGCAGATCTATAAGATCAAGCAATTCTAATATCTATATTGATGTCATAAAAGGACATAAATGTGAAAACGTTCAAAAAACTTCTCTGTATTTATACTTTCATAAGACCTCCCTTTCCCAAAGTTCAAAGTCTTCATCAAAAATTGGCTTCACACAAAGTGCAAGTATATCAAATTGGCACCATGAGTGCATATAGATTTTCAGCAGCTGTATCGCATTATTGGCTCCTATTCATTTGATGTCTAAATGGCTTAGATCCTTTACACATCTTCTAAGCTGTATCTATAGTATATACGCATCTTTAATTTATTAATGAAAAGACAAAAAAGGAGCAAGAGATGGTTGTTTCACAGAAGAGAAAGTGGAGAATGCAAAGAAATATGTGTGCTTGGGAAGCAATAGAGATACTCTGTTCATTGTATGAAAATTCAAGGCATGAATCTTTTGCACTTACACAATAATGTGATTCCAAAAGAAACATGATATGAATGCAGAAAAATCTAAGATGGTTCAAAGTATAAAGGAAATGCTTAAAGAAAGATAAAATGAGATGGGCGTGGAGTAAAAAAAATAGATGACTACAATATGCAAGAGATGTTCAGTACAGAGAAGCATATCATGGAATAATGAGATTCAAGTTTGGAATAAGAAGAAAAAAGAAGAAAAAGTAGTATATTGAAAAAGGAAAGATAAGATAAACATGGAATAAAGAAAAAAGAGATTAATTAATTAGCAACAATAATTTGAATACAGACTCGAGCACTCCACACCTCTAAATTAAATTGTTCCTGGCATAAAAGTAGTTAATAAATGTACACTTCAAACTTTTGTAAATAGCTTTAAAATGACAAAGAATTTCTCCATACTCAAAATCATATTCTGATGGGCTAATTGCCCTCATTTTTAGCAACACACAAAAGGAACTTTTCCCAAAGTGAAAAAATGGAAGATGTTTGCTTGTATCCCTTTTCCCAGATTCATTCTCTCTTTTTGCTACTTAATTCTTCCCACATGCTGCTAATTCAAACACAAGAAAGAGGCAGATTTCCATGAAAACAGCCCATCTCCTTACATTTGTCAAGGAGACACAGAAAGGTTGATATATTGCTGACACTCTGATTTAATGAGGTTGTAAAAAAGAAAAGAAAAGCTATACATAAAGATGTCACCTGCCTTCACTGGGGAAAACTGAACTATGCTAGCTGAATTTAATGGGAACCCTCCAAGACAACAGAGGAAAAGGCCTGATAAATCCCTCCTGTATTTTAACTGACCCTAAGTAAAACCATAAGAAAGAAAATGGTATAAAATATTGCTGCCAAATTACTATTTCTCTGTGAATATTAAATATATCAATTCATTTTTATTCAATAACTGTAATTTAAATTTCACAAAGAAATGCAAGAGTATGGTAAATGAAATTCTCACCATCAACTGCCAATGAAACAATGTCTTGGGTATCTTCAATTCCATACATTACATCACAGCGATAAATCCCAGCATCACTTGCACGTAACTTCACCATAGTCAATGATGCATCGCCAATGTCTTCTGGATGGCTTGGAACTGACACTCTTCCTTTGTAACCTTGTCCAATCTTGATATTTCCATTCTGGGCCACCAACACTGTAGTTTCTTTGAGATCTTTTCCACCTATGTCCTGTTCAATCTTTGACCATTTAATCCGGAGAAACTCACTAACATTGTGATAGCTTGGAGGCAAAGTCGGCAAAGTTGAAAAAAAACATGGGAGGATGGCTCTTCCAGAGAGTGAGCCCTTCACTGGTGGACTTTTCTCCACTTTCACTGAAAGAAACAACAGTGTATGAGTGAGCTAATAAAAGCTGATCGACATTCAATCCATAAAGCAGGGATAGTCGGATTATTCCTTCTCTTTGCAACTCAGAGCTCAGAGCAGCAGTGAAAGTAAGAAGGAAATGATAAGACATAAAATAAAGGAGGCACACTGATTTTATCATTGTAAACTAAAAACATAAGATAATGAACATTTCAAGAAAGTACACATTTGACTCTAAGCACTGGCTCAAATCACATTTCAAAACTTCTAGGACCTGATGAAGTCAACATTCAAGAAAGACGATTCAAACTGATAATGGACTTCTGGAGATAACAAACAGAATAAGTGCAGGTAGGCCTTTACTTGTAATTATTTAACAATAGTTCAGAGTTATGATAGCCTTGGAAAAAGTGTCTTATGACCTGTATTCACATCTACAATCTTCACACCACCCCTATGGTCATCCCTATGGTCACTTGGCAACTGGCACCTGGCTTGCATTTAGGACTGGTTGCAGATGCCTGTAGTCACATGATCGTGATCTGCTATCCTCTTTTGCTGATTTCCAATTGGGACAGTTGGAAGTGCTTAACAGGCACTGTAAAAATTGTCATAAAATTGAATCTGACTTGACTTACGACACAATAAATGTGGCTCCATTTGTAGTTGAGGACTACCTTGTACTTTACCATTTTCTCTTTTAAAAAACTGTACTGTGAGAAGAGCCAGTTTTAACATAGGGGCTTCTCATGAAAAGTTTAGGTGTATGTTTGGAACTAATCTGTGCAAGAATCTAGTTTATACTTTAAACATGTCAAGATAGTTTATCTGGATCTCCTTCAGGATTTGAAGAAAAGACCATTGAAATTCAATCATCCCAATAAAAATTTATGATCTGGCTTTTTACCAAGTAAATCCATTTCTTGCTTGTGTCCTGCTGATATCACATAAATCCAATATTTAAAAGTAAGGCATGAAAGATATTTGCCAAAAGCAAGTGAAAAGAATTAGCCAGTAAGATCTGTGGACCAAGAATATTATTGAGTTAGTTAATGTTACAGCAAAATAAATGATGGAGTAATGCTATGCAAGAGTTAATTCATATTTACCATGTATCCTAAGAAAAAAGGAACATTTTCTTTCTTTTCAGCAAAATATTTCAGACAGCCAGTTGTTCCCATTTAATTATTTCCTTTCCAACCTCGGGGCTTAACAGATCACTCAAATAAAATATTCCTCAGTACTTTGGAGGAAGGGAGGGGAAAAATAAGAACTATGGGTTGTTCCTACATGATTAAAGAACTTTTACCATTCGTTTTATATCTCTCCAGCTGCAAACACTTTACAGCAGACTGTTTCCATCCAATATTAGTATATGGCTAGGGATAGCATTGGCTACTGTTCATACCGTTCATAAACTGCCTGCTGTGAATCTGGAACAGGAACTACATATTTGCTAGTACTACCAAACCTTAACCCCTCATGAATTTATTCAATGTGTTTTGACAGATTAAGATATAAAAGCAAGCTCTGCCCTTATTTTCTTTTAATTGAGAATAATTGAGAAACACAGATACATATCTATAAATAAATTATGCCTAACTATAGCACAAAATGAGCACTGCTTATTTGCAAACATTACTGCTTTTCTTTTTTAAAATATATGTGCTTAGAAATGCAGGGTACATGAGGAAGGTAAGTTTTATTAGATTAATATTAAAAAACCTAAAAGTTGAGAAAAGGAATTAAAAAAAAGTTACAATGAATCCTCCATCCAATGAAAGAGCAAAGGTACCGTCTAAGATTGTGCACATGACATTCATGTTGTTGGAGGGTGTCAAAAAAAAGTCAAAATGATAATGATCACTATGATCATGCAGTAATAATCACCTTTTTTTACTTTTTTGACATCCTCTGTCCCTGTAAACATGGTGGCTTATGCTGTCCCAAAATATTTTTTTAGTGAAGAGTAACATATTGTCTTCTCCAGAAACAGGCAAAACATTGCAAACTGAGTCATACTTCCACACTGGCAACAGAATAGTACTCTTCACTGCATTTGAAAGTTGCAGGATCATGTGAGTTACAATCTCTAATGTTAACTGACATGATTAAACATGTGTCATAATAGCAAAATATAATTGCTTATTACATAACAGGGAGCTCTATCCCTTCTATTCTTCTTAGAAGCTGCCTCCTTCTATTAGATCTGATCTGCAAAAACAGCACCATCGCTTACCAGCCAACTTTTTGTTGGTATGGTTATCCAGATCTATTAGCCCTAATATGGCCAGTCTATACTGTTAGTAATATGTACTTTTCTAACACCGTAAGAGACGTTCTGAGAAAAACCGAAGACCAATTCTGTAGAGGTCAGGCAAAACATGGATGGATGGATGGATGGATGGATGGATGGATGGATGGATGGATGGA
>BLBF01000010.1:37337698-37363630 GCA_015471245.1 Laticauda colubrina | reverse complement strand
GGATGGATGGATGGATGGATGGATGGATGGATGGATGGATGGATGGAAGGAAGGAGGTTCTACTTCTTCCCAACTTAGGTGACTGTGATTAGCCTGATGTCTGCCCTGTGCTACTTAAAAACAATATCAACAAGGGTAATTCTACATCTTTCCTTTGGAACAAAAAGCAACAATAGGAGCATAATGTATGGACTATATGATGTACATGATGTACATGATGATGTACATGATGATCCAGAAGAGCTTCTCTTCAGGATCATAGGCAAGTTGTAATTTTAAATTATATCAGATTCTTAATTAAAGCCATTAAGCTCAAAATGAACCTGTATTAAATGTAAATGATACCTCTCCAAAGGAAAGTGTTTTGAGGCAGCAAGGCAACATCAGAATAGTCTTTTACCCAGAAAATGGTTACATATCAGCGTCACACCAAAACACATGCTAAAGGAGATTCCCTGGCAGGCCATGAAGGAGAAGAAAAAGCCAAAGCTTGCAAAGTTACATCATGGGGAATCTCGAGCATATAATTGTCATGAAGTTATGATCACAATTGGAACTGGAATTTCAGTGTTTAATAACACATGATGATGTTTTTAAACAAGTCATAATCATATGAGTGCAGCCAATTGTATATTACCATGGTCCTAAAGAATCATGTGGCATATATAGTCTTTAAATGAATCCAATTGACTTTGCTTGTTGGAAACCATATAAGGTCACAAATCACAATTATGTGATCGCAAGATACTGCAACAGATGAGCTGGTTGACAACTCCAAAACTGCGATCATTTATTATGGTGAGTAATGGTCAGTTGTAACTTTTGAGAATGAGTCATAAGTCACTTTTTCTAAGATTGTTGTAAAATTGAACTGCCATTAAACAACTTGTTGTAATTCGAGGACTACAAGAGTAGGAAGTAAGAATATATGGAATACAGTTAACTGAACTGCTTCTGTTCAACAGAAGCTGCTGACAGGTTAAGTGAAATACTTTCTGATAGCCAGATTAAATGCATGCAGGCTACTATTTCAGTTATTTACAATCATGCTAAAAGGCAAGTGGGAATACTGATAACAATAGACTAAAAATGAGGAAGCAAAATCACCCTGATTGGTCTGAAAGGTAGCCTTGGAAAGCCAAACCATTTCAGAAAGCCCATTTAGCAGCAGGTCTGCAAGGAAATTGCTTCATCAGAATGTGAATTAATAATTGAGGCTACTGAAAATGACAGCATGAGAGACAAGAGAAAGTCAGCAGACTTTCACTTGCATTATTAAAAGAATTTTTATAATATGCCAGTTTACTTGGACCACTGACCAATAGTTATAGGACCTGACTTTTTAGCTTAGACAGAAAACAAGGGGAAATACCAAATAAGGAAGAAAACCGAAGGGAGAACAGCCCAGCAATAATTAGTGTCGAAAATAAAGAAAAAAAAATATTGATTGTTGCTCAATATGATTCAGAACTAAAGAACTATCTGTCATCAGCATAATTGCTTGATCTTATTAACATCAAGGTCAAACAACCTTTCTTATTCAGCTACCCTGAGCAACACACATTGATCTGAATTTTAAATATTCTAGCACTTCTAGTTTCAAATGATCTATTGTGAGATTATGGAGTTCTACATTTTGAGACTACTGATACTGGGGAAAGATGGTGCTTAAAAAGAAGTAAGCAGAAAAGGGCTAATAAAGTTTTTACAAAATAAACAATGAAGAAGAAACTTCATAGAAAGGTTTTTCTGTATACTAGTACTAGATGCAAGGATCAATCACAGATCTGGAAGGTTATAAGTTTTGTTTGTATAAAAAATAAGCAAATTCTTCCCATATAGATAAACTATAGAAACCATTGCAATGAAAAATGACAACCTGATTGAATGAACATTAGTCAAGGTAATGCTTTCAGGCCATAGTAGCTATGAACTAATGTCAAGCATAGAATCAGTAATATTTGTAAACTACCAGATATTGGATCTGAAAGTACAAAAATGATACTTCTCTTATACCCTTTTGTTACCTAATACAGAAACAAGATGCCAAATCAAACAGATTCTTAATCTAATAAAGAATGTCAGCAGCAAGAACATAATATAAAAATGGAGACAAATCCCATAAATGGAACAATTACATAATGATGTCTAATGAGACTATCTAAAACACATCTGCAAACTAGTGTCATAATGCAGGGACACCCTTTGCCCTGCTTCCCTTCCTATGGCTGACTCTGAATAGCGTCCTTATGTTTTAGGGCTCCATAGACTTTACATACATACAGACAGAGAGAAATTGACAAGTACAGGATATAATCCTAAGAAGTCCCCATGATATTTATGAATGAACCTTATGGGAATCAATGTTGTAATTAATCTTTTATCATGAATAACGGTCACTAAATAATAGCAAATGATGTCTGATAGTATCCACACAGCTACTCCAATTTTAAAGTTATAATTGTTATCAAATTGTATCCCATTTGTATGTTGTATGTCAATGCTACAAGACATGGTGATGGAATAAGTGCCAAAGCTCTTAGTTTTCAACCATGAATTTCCTCTGATTATAGAAAGGGACCTAGAATCTTTTACTTTAGTTAGCATGCACAGATAGAATGCACCTTATAACAAGAGTTCCTTGAAAATTTAGTCCTTCTCCAAAAAGGCCTATCTATTCACTTTCAAGGCAATTGTAACAGTTGTATAGTTGTTTGACTTAAAGAGATGGTTCTATATACAGGCAGTCCAGAAAAAAGCTGTATACTTTTCATCTCATGTCCTGAAAATCAGGAACAGAATTTTTATTACCATATTCCTTCTGTTAATCAGAATTTCAGCTTTTCTTTAGATGAGGTCTTAATTTCTAGCCTTTATTATGCAAAACTTACCCTTATTGTGCAAAATCTTATGCAATTATGCAAAACTTTTAAGCATTGTAGCCTCATTTCTAAAAACATGACATTTCTTTCTGAATTTTATACCAACACATTAACTAAGAATTGAAAGGAAAAAAAGAGATTTCCCTAGAATAGGGATGTCAAACTCAATTGCATTGAGGGCTGAATCAGGGTTGTATTTGACCTCAGTGGGCCAGAGTAGGCATGGTGAGGTTGGTCATGACCAGCTCGATATCACTTGTGTCGGGCACCTGTGATGGTCCAAATGCTCTGCCAGCAAACACAAGCTCCCAAGCTCCATTTTCAACTGTGATGGCATCCTGCAATCCTCTGCCAGTGAAAACGGAGCTTGAGAGGGCTGCCCACAGCCCTCCTGAACTCTGTTTTTGCTGGCAGAGACTACCAGGCCGGTCATTTACTGTTTCCAGGGTGGCCCCACGGGCTACATCTAAGCACCCTGTGGGCCAGATCCAGCTCTCGGGCCTCAAGTTTGATACCCTGCTCCAGAAAGGTTACCTTACATTAAGTTGTGACCTTAGTGTAGAAACAATCTATTGAATTCAGATGGAATAGGTGTCAGGTTATGACTAGCAGTGTGTTAATCATTACTTTGGCTAATTAGCCCACTATAGCAATGTCAGATCTGACCATTAGTTACAACAAATTGTACTGGTATAGCATTGCATGCTGCACATAAGTTATCTGTACTCAGAATTCAACTGTTTTAGGTAAGTTTAGGCAACTATTGTAGTTCCTATGTAAGTATTATCTAAGTATCCATACTTTCACCACCATTATATATTTCTGGAAAAGATATTCTGACATTATTCATATGATTTACAATTACAAAACCTCAACTTGAAAGATAGCTTTCCTTCAGCTTTCCTTTTCTCTTCTTAAAGACAGTTTGCACAAAAGTAAGAATCTTCTATAACTAAAACAACTCCAATTCCCAAACCAGAAATGTGTTAAACGTCTAGTAGAGATGCATTAAAATAAAGGTCATTGACCTTAAAACAAACTGAAATGTTACTAACCAAAGTTAGCTACCTCAAATTATTAAGAATCTTATTTCAAGATTACATGAAGGCACAGTGGTTAGAATGCAGTATTGCAGGCTAATTCTGCTGACTGCCAACGGCTGGCAGTTCAAATCTCACTGGCTCAAGGTTGACTCAATTTTCCATCCTTCCAAGGGTGGTAAAATGAGGAGCCAGATTATTGAGGGGAATATGCTGACTCTGTAAACCGCTCAGAGAATGAACCACAATATAAGATTAAGTGCTGTTGCTATTACACTTATAGGGCAATTTTCTAGAACGATACAGCAAGCCTAAGCCTTTGCTCTCTACCCGCCTCTCAAAGACAAAACTGGTTTTTCTCAAAGAGACACTTCAGAATGGAAGGAATAATTTCCAAGGTGGGATATTCAAACCAATCCATAAAAATCTTAAACATCCTGTCAGGTAACTTCCAGGTGATTATTATGCTAATATTGCTTGTTTAGTTTAAAGCTGTGTCATTTTTTAAAAAAAAACATAGTGGAATGTGGATTTAGTCTGTCTATGTCTGGGCATGTTACTTAAATAAAAGAATGATCAACCAAATGGAAGAGGAGGCCAGATCTGTCATTGATTGACCAAAAAACCTTAAAAGAAATCAATCAGTAGGTCTTGTACTACCTCTTTGAAGTGCTGAATTGCTATCAAAATTCTAAATTGTTCTGTAGCTGAATCTCAATCCAATCTCAAAAAATTTGCTATAAAAAACCCAAAACTTAAATAAAGTAGAAAAATATAAAAAGCATAAAGCATAGATACAGTTCAAAATATTCAAAATCAGCAGATCTTTTGGTGTCTACACAAACAGTCTTTCTTGGCAAAAACTGAAATAATGCATGACCACTTCTTCCAAGATTAAAAAAAAACTGATTTATTTTACCAACTGAGTTCTACAACTCTGGTATTTCATTGTGGTCACCCATCTGAGTCTTCACCTGCTTAATTTTTTGAGATCAGCAAAACATAACTTTTTAGCCTCTTTCTTATTCTGATATTCTGCCCAGTAAGCAATGCCAAATTATAATGAATAGATTTTTTAAAATTCTTATATTTTGCCATCAAAAAGGGCTTGTTACATGAATCTGTTTGTTGAGTTATTAATATCCTATCTATCTATCTATCTATCTATCTATCTTTCTATCTATCTATCTATCTTATCTATCTATCTATCTATCTACACACATACATATCAACCAAATTTGACAATAGCAACCTAATGTGTATTGCATGAACTGAATATACACTGCTCAAAAAAATAAAGGGAATACTTAAACAACACAATGTAACTCCAAGTCAATGACACTTCTGTGAAATCAAACTGTCCACTTAGGTAGCAACAGTGATTGACAATCAATTTTGCATGTTGTTGTGCAAATGGAATAGACAACAGGTGGAAAGCAGAGGCAGTTAGCAAGACATCCCCAATAAAGGAGTGGTTCTGCAGGTGGTGACCACAGACCACTTCTCTGTTCCTATGCTTTCTGGCTGATGGTTTGGTCACTTTTGAATGCTGGTGGTGCTTTCACTCTAGTGGTTGCATGAGACAGAGTCTACAACCCACACAAATGGCTCAGGTAGTGCAGCTATCCAGGATGGCACAACAATGCGAGCTGTGGCAAGAAGGTTTGCTGTGTCTGTCAGCATAATGTCCAGAGCATGGAGGCGCTACCAGGAGACAGGCCAGTACATCAGAGATGTGGAGGAGGCAGTAGGAGGGCAACAACCCAGCATCAGGACCGCTACCTCCGCCTTTGTGCAGGGAGGGACAGGAAGAGCACTGCCAGAGCCCTGTAAAATGACTTCCAGCGGGCCACAAATGTGCATGTGGCTGCTCAAACGGTCAGAAACAAACTCCATGAGGGTGGTATGAGGGCCCGACATGCTTACAGTCCAACACCATGCAGGACGATTGGCATTTGCCAGAGAACATCAAGATTGGCAAATTCACCACTGGTGCCCTGTGCTCTTCACAGATGAAAGCAGGTTCACACTGAGCACATGTGACAGACGTGACAGGGTCTGGAGACCCAGTGGAGAACGTTCTGCTGCCTGCAACATCCTCCAGCATGACCGGTTTGGCAGTGGGTCAGTAATGGTGTGGGGTGGCATTTCTTTAGGGGGCCGCACAGCCCTCCATGTGCTCACCAGAGGTATCCTGATTGCCATTAGGTACTGAAATGAGATCCTCAGACCCCTTGTGAGAGTATATACTGGTGCGGGTGGCCCTGGGTTCCTCCTAATGCATGACAATGCTAGACCTCATGTGGCTAGAGTGTGTCAGCAGTTCCTGCAAGACGAAGGCATTGATGCTGTGGACTGGCCCGCCCGTTCCCCAGACCTGAATCCAATTGAGCACATCTGGGACATCATGTCTCGCTCCATCCACCAATGCCACATTGCACCACAGACTGTCCAGGAGTTGGGGACGCATTAGTCCAGGTGTGCGAGGAGATCCCTCAGGAGACCATCCTCCACCTCATCAGGAGTATGCCCAGGTGTTGTAGGGAGGTCATACAGGCACGTGGAGGCCACACACACTAATGAGTCTCATTTTGACTTGTTTTCAGGACATTACATCAAAGTTGGATCAGCCTGTAGTGTTTTTTTCCACTTTAATTTTGAGTGTAACTCCAAATCCAGACCTCCATGGGTTGCTAAATTTGATTTCTATTGATAATTTTTGTGTGATTTTATTGTCAGCACATTCAGCTATGTAATGAACAAAGTATTTAATAAGAATATTTCATTCATTCAGATCTAGGATGTCTTATTTTTCTGTTCCCTTTATTTTTTTGAGCAGTGTACCAACAAACCTCAAAGTCCTATGCTACTTATTTTATTTACAAGGATCTAATAAAGTTCCAGCAATAATATCAATTGTAAATACATGGTTCAGAAAGGGCAAAAGGCATTTATTTACTTCAGCCCATTTATTGTTTATGAAATACTATTATTCTTAAAAGCACCTACATATATTATACTTCAACAGCCTGATAACATATGTTCCTAAAATTGTTGTTTTTAAAATGTCATGTCATATATATTTCAGTCCCTTCAATGTTTTTGTGAATCATATTCTACCTTACACAGTGCAAAGAAATCCTCCCGACAAACCACCCTGAAACATTGGGCACACTTCAAATGGTACTATACTGTCAAAAATTGCCTGTATGGAACTTCCTTTATATAAAGATGTAATAATATTCTATTTGAGTTCAACCTGTTTCTGTACAAATTGATTAAGTAGATATTCCATGTACTTGCAAAAACTTGTTCAGAGCTTGTCAGAGCAGGCAAAAAATTTAATCTTAACAAAACCCCTTTTGTTCTAACAGATGGCTTACAATCTGAGTTACTGTATAAGAAAGGAGGGAAGGATAAATCAGGCATAGTGATGGATCAGTTCCTCTTTAAATTCTCACTGTAAATCATGGAAAGCTAGCCAAATGTACATTCCATCTGCAGCGATAACATTTACAATAGCATTTACATCTAAATGTAGATGCATGAAATTACCCATGCAAACATATATGACTTTGAATGCATTTCATTGCATTCTTTGGTTATTCATTAAAACTCACCAATCTTCTACAAACACACTTCAAAGTGCTACACTCTCTACAATTAAGACTTCTAGGATTCATCTAAAGCTACTTTCCTTAAGCTCTGTACATGAATATGTACAGAAAGAAAATTTCACCTGATAGTTCTATCAACTTATCAAATTAATTATGATAGAAAGTCCATATACACATAGATCTATTTACACAAAAGCTGATGTGTGTAGACTATAAACATGGTATTTATATTGCTGAATATCTCAATGTGTAATTAAGAAACAATCAAACCCAATAATACTAGACTATATAAAGATATTATCCATCACAGCTTTGCCAATTCAGAGGGCTGCTTAAATCATAGAAATACTGTCATTTAAATATCAAGGTGGGTACATCTCCCAAAAATTCTTTTCAGCCAATCCAAGGGCCTCTTCAGACTGTCAGTGTATGCATGTTCATACATAGAAGATGTTTCTGCAGTGATTTGCTACAACACTTTTACAAGCAACACTTGTGATAGTGAAAGAAAGGAAGGATCGAAAGAAAATGATGTGTACATCATTATCAATACACTTTCCTTTGCTTTATTGACTTACACAATTCTTATCTTTCTATAGTGAAGTATGTTGAGTTCATATAAGGAAATTCACTTTGCTGTTAAAGTTTGGGGGTCATCTAAAAACTGCTCATGAACCTTAATAGTAAAACTCAGGTGCAATAAGGAATTAAAAGAAATTTAGCAATAGCAAGCCTTTTAATCTCAGAAAAGCAACCATCCACAGGGAAGGTCAAAAAAGCCAAGAAAGTAAGTATAATTGCATGACTGAAACCCCACTCATTTGTACATGCATTTACAGACTTTAATGTATATGCAAAAGGAAAGGGCTTTGATAATCAGTTTCTGATTACCATCCTAACATCTTTGCTTTACCACATAGCTCTGCTGTCTGTAGAGTTTTTCAACTCTATCCTAGATACAAGTTCCTCTAAGTTCAGTCATATTAAATCACAACAAATTGCTGTGTGTTGAAAATTGTTCAAATTGGATTAAATAACTTATTGCTTTTATAGAAAATTAGATTAAAATAAATAGACTTTTGAGTGGATCACATACAGCCAATGTTTGCCATGGCTGCAAAATACTTTTTCCCAGAAGCAAAAAAGCACTGGACTTTGAGATCTGTTTGATTCTAAAGACCCGGTCCCACTGGCCGACGGACACAAAACGTATGCATAAAGGACACAGCAGACGAGCAAAATTTCGGGGGTGGCTCCATACATTGTCATCCGCTCCAAAAGTGATGAAAATTTGCATAAACAGAATGGAAAAGAACAGAAAATAATGGACTTGGGTAGTATGTAGCGGGGATGTTAAACAGATGTTCATCGGAAGCCTAGTGGATGAAAGCGGATGGAAGGGGGTGACACCTCCGAAGGGGTTACGAGGGATAATTGCGAAGCAGACGCATAGTGGATGCATCACGTATGCCTAAAGGAAAGAAAGGGGATGCCGCGTGGATGTATATCGGATGCAAACCGTTCACTGCGCTTCCTTTCTATTTCCGTGCTACTAACAATGTATAGACGTTCCATGTACCTTTTCTTTCCTCCCTCTTTCTGTTTTCAGCTGCAGCGGATGTGAGTTGCGAGGATGCCCAGAGGATGCAGAGAGGATACAGCGGACGTTTAACAGATGATAAAGGACATAGAACGTTTGTTGCTTGTATGTCGCGGATTTACATCGTACTTGGTGGAAAGTTCATCCGTTCATAAAGTTTTGTGCAGCTCAAAACTTCTTGCACGGATGAAATCGCAGTTGACGGATGCTCGACGGATAGAGCGTATGAAACACGTCTGCAATGAGTACACAACAGATACATAGCGTTTTCCAACGGATGGCAAGCTTTTTTTAACGTTTTACATCCTCTTTGCATCCGTAAGTGCAGTGGGACCGGGCCTTTAATAAGGCACTGTTGGAAATAAAATATTTTCTTCTTGAAAGTAGTGCTTTGATGCATACTAAGTTCCTTGTCATTTTTACAAATTAAAAGAATCCTAAGAGAATTAGGGGAGGAAGCTTGGGAGATACCAACAAATACTCTATTAGGCATATTGTCATTCTGGGACACTTTGTGACTCTTGCTTTATTTAACCATAGAATAGACAAAGTATTCAAATGTATCTGAAGATCAGCAAATGAATTAAATGGAATTTGAATTATAATTAGATCTTCTCACAAGTAAAACCAACCATTATCATAAACCTTCCATCAATAAACTCAGTGGGATAGCTCCAAACTATAATACATCCAGTAGTAATAATAGTAATATAAAATGATAATACTAGTCATAACAAGTACTGAAAAACAACCACACATTCAGATTACTAAAGTTGTAAAAATAGGCCTTTCTACATGAGAAAACTTTCTGCAAAATAAGCATAAATTGTGGTGATAATTAAAAAGAAAATTTTATAATTATAGGTCAATACAGTAAAAGTATTAAATATATTATATTACATATTTTGACAGAACCCAGAATAGCTTTTGCAAAATTATGGAAAGGAGCTAATATCCCTTCAGAAGATTTTGTCATACAAACAGTACTGGAATGCGCTGAAATGGATAAGCTCACATTGGAAATGAAGGACAAGGAGGATTCCAAATATTATGCAATATGGAATAAATGGTATGAGTGGTTAAAAAACAGATATAAAGATTAAGATGAAGGATTATGGCAAATAAAGCAAGAAACCTTAATAGATTATCAATATATGTATGTATATAATAATGTATATAGGGTATAACAAAACGTTGTTACAAATATGCATGAGATTTGTATTTTTGAAAACCATAATAAAAACAATAAAAAGAAAAAGAAATAAAAAAGAAAGTTTTATTTTTACACTTCAGTAATTAAAGCAGAGACCTTTAGTGGTTAAGGCATAAGGTTAGAAACCAGACTATGAGTTCTAGTTTCATCTCAAGCACAAGCTGACTGGATGAGGGATGGCATATACAATTAACTAATAAATAAAATATATCGTTATATCTCTCCAATTAACAACTGCAGAATAACTGATACATTTTCACTACCCAGAATTATCATTTTTTGTCAGAAATCAGTTTCAATATGACAACATTCTCTCTCTCTCTCTCTCTCTCTCTCTCTCTCTCTCTCTCTCTCTCTTTCTCTCTCTCTTTCCCCCCCTCCCTCTCTCCCTCCTTGTCTCTTTCTTACCTTTGCGGAGAGCACATGTTACAGATAAGGTCCAATATATCCACAAGAAATGTTTAAACATTTTGATCTAAAAAATAGAACAGAAAATAATCACTATGCATATTTTCATAAAACAATCACAGTAAATATCTTGATAACGGTTAAAGCACCATGATAGAAGATTTGCCTATCTCTCCCATGCTCTGTGCTAAGAAAAGCAGGTCCTTCTTCGGCAAGAAGAAAGCAATGAATCTGAACTGGAGAGAAATTGATAAACTAATTGCTAGGAATGTTATTTAGTCTTAGTCTTAGACTTTAGTCTTAGTCTTAGACTTTAGATTCTCCATGTGTGGGAGGAAAAAGATTTGAGAAAGAAGAGTTGTTGAGGCCTAGGAAGAGGGAAAAGAAGTTGACAGGTCAAAATGAAATCTGTGTGTCTTAAATAGTGAACTGAAGATTCCTCAAAGTCCCTCAGTATAGCAGGGATTTATTGACAGAATATACATATATACGTATATGTTTAGGCAACCTGAGGCATGTGGTTTTTTTTCAAAACCATATTTAAATTTGCTTTTATCCATTCTGACAGAAGTGCCATAGAAGTTCTCTGGAAATGTTTTGAGCATAAAAGGACTACATATAAGCATGTTTCTATTCTACAACAAACAATCTGGACTTCATTCCCCTCTGGAAATATGATTCACAAAGAAACGTAACAACCAAATTAGGGCTTTTTAAGATGACTGGAAATTATAACCGTGCTACACAACCTCCATTTAAAGAAACCAGAAAAATGACTTAATCTGTTCAAGTCAATGGGATTTCATAATTGACTTCAACATGACACACCGACTATATTTACTTTATTGCATCATTTGTAAAAAAAAAAAAAAAAAAAGAATAAATTATAGAAATACTGAACAAGCTGCCAAACCATATTTGGATAAAATTGTGCTGACACATATAGATATGGCTAAGTTCCTTTCCCTTAAGAATCCTGAAGCTCAACATTAAAGCTTAGTTTCAAAATATTTTTCAGTGCAGTCATACACCAGATATACTTGATATGGGCAATTACTCATGCTGACTAGTCAACTGCCATTGGGAATGATTGGAATGATCAACTAAAGATAACTTAATTATTTATGAGTTTGAATCAATTCATGAATTAATCTATAATTAAAGTTCCATACATTTCCATCAGGATAAAAATAATAGTAAGGAAACTGACTTAGCTCTGTTCTAAGCTCTTTGCCAGCAAGTATTGCATTGATTCCAGAAAGCTCAAGATTCTAGTAAATAATATTGTATAGCTGGGAAATGGCAAAAAAGGATTACAAAAATAATCAAGTGGGCTGTCAAAGAAAAGATTACAATATGAGGAGGGTAAATAAAGGGAATTACAGGTAGTCCTCAACTTATAAATCATTTTGGAATTATATCAGCACTGAAAAGACCTGTCCTCACACTTATGACCATTGCCACACTCCCATGATCACTTGATCAAAATTGGGGCATTTAGCAAACAGCATGTATTTACAATTGTTACAGTATCCTGGGGACATGTCATGTGATCATTGTTTGTGATGTTTCCCACCATCTTTCAACAAGCAAAGTTAATACAGAGAACTTGTTTACCAACCATGCATTTCATTTAACAACTGCAATAATTTGCTTAATAAACCATGGGGAAAAAAGAATTGTAAAATCAGGCACAACTCATTTAACAGCCACCTTGCTTAGCAACAGAAATTCTGATTCAAATTGCAGTTATAAGTTGAAGAGGTAGTCAGCTATCTATGTTTGTCATCGTTTTTTTAAAAAAACGCTATTTTACAACTTAAATCAGTTGGTTAATCTTCCAGCTGATTTCACTTAACCCTAAATCAATCTTTGCTATCTTCAGAAAATTATAATGCTGGGAAAGTGAAAGGGAACAGAAGAGAAAAAGCACTAAGAAGGATAGTCTCAATTACAGCAGTGATGGGTAAACTGCATTAAGACTTGAAGGACCAGGTTGGGATCAGATCATTCTAGAGAACTCTATGTCAAGGGTATCAAACTGATGGCCCATGGGCCAGATGCATCATATGCAGGCCATGCCCACCCCTGCTAAGGGAAAAAACATCACGAAACACCACGTGATGGCAACATGATGCCACAAGCTTGACACCCATGATCTATGTGGTCACTAAGAACTGACACAAATTTGATAGCAGATAATCAATCATGAATCAATCCAAATGTAATCCATTCTGGTAAACTGAGTCTTGAATTATTCCTATTCCTTTATATAGGTAGCCCTCAACTTAGAAATATCTGTTTAGTGATCGTTTGAAGTTATAGCAGCAGTGAAAAAAAAACTTATATCCGTTGTAGACCCATGGTCATGTGATCAAAATTCAGGTACTTGGAAACTAGAATGTATTTATGATAGCTGTACTGCCCTGGTTCATATATAACTTTCCTAACCAGCTTCTGACAAGTAAAAGTCAAAGGGGGAAACCCAGATTTGCTTAATAACCTCACTAAATTGCAGCGATTCAATTAAAGGTCATAAAATGGGCCAAAACTCACATAACCTCTGCCTTACTTAGCAATGGAAATTTTGGACTCAGTTGTGAATGTAAGTCAAGAACTACCTGAATAAATTTCACTACTTCAGATACTTAATTCTGAATTTATGAAGTGCTGTAATTCCTTGAAGACTGAATTATTTCTGTATTATGTTCAAAATACAAAGCAAACTTCTCACTTGATTATCATTTTTTTTGTATAAAAATTTACCATAACAAAATTTCTAGATCTGAAATTTGTTCCTAAAAGGAGGGAAATAAATGGAATGGTTTGCCACTTTATAAGCATATAATAACCTAACAGATTCTTTAGGCAGAGATAAGATCAGCTAAGAAAGCTAAAGTTCTGTTCCAAGCTAATTTAGTCTAATTACTACATTCTTGCCAAAAAAATGTCAGATTTTCCCCACTTCAGAATTGCACAGTATTTTCTTATTCCACATTTTTGCTCTTGGCAAGAACAGAAGACACAAATAGTTAATTAAATGTTCACAACAGGATAGGGAAAAGTAGCCCCAAACTGAAGCTTCTGCGATTAATTTCACATTAAGTATTCTTTCTTAGAATTCTACTGCTTTAAAGTAAATATGAGAATCAATGGTGAAAATTATTATATATTTTATGATGGAGTCATGTATTTACAGTTTAAATGACACGGAATCCAATTAAAGTAGCTTTCAATATACTGTAAATGCTGGGATAACCAATATTCTTTTTAATCCAAAACAGGAAACTGCCTTCTAAGACCATTATTGTTTTATTTACCTTAAAGCAACACATACTTTGCAAATCATAAGGCCTCTATTTAGATATAGCCTTTTCTCCATCATACTGTTGGTTGGATCCAAACTCAAAGGTCACCTATCATATTTCCTAAAATATTCCTTATTTCAAGGAGCATTGTCAATATAACTGTATACTAATTTCAATATAAGAATAATTTTCACTCCCTGTAAGATGTTTCCAAGCTTACTTTAAAGTGGTTTGTTTCTTCTAGTTTAGACAAAGAAATGTGAAATCTGGGTGCTGTCTTAGAGCCACAAAAGAGCATAGAGTTTTCTAATAAAACAGCAACACATTAGTCTCTAAGGCTGTGTTTGCTGAGCAAGCTGTGACCAAATACTTCCCAGGAATATCATTTTCTAATATTGTATTTTATTATGCTAAACAAGTCAATGAAAGAAAATATGCACAAGACCATTAAAGAATCAACACCTTAAAATTGATAAGCATAGAAATGAAAAAGGGGAAAGGGAAAAAAGCCAGGAAATTATTTTATAAACAAAAAAATTACCCAAAGACTGCATTTTTTTTTAAAGCAACCATTATCAAGCAGTGCATATCAATGTTCAAATGATGTTAATCAAAAGTATATTTCTATTTCCAGCATTGCATAATAATTCTTTTATCCACCTTTATTGAAGAATCCACAATTCTTCATAGCTGGATATATACAAAATACCAATAATATACTCAACTAGAACTTGGATTTTCAACATGCAGTGATTGAGCCAGAATTGTTAGCTCTGTTAATATCAGCCCCAAATGCATTAATAGCTCAAAACCAAACTAATAGTCCTTTAATTACATATCCAGTAGCATGAAAATTGCAATCTAACTAACCATGCTAAAATTCCCCATAGCATTCAAAGACAGAAAGCAACAATTTTGTTGCTTAAACCTATTTTAGTGTCACAATTTCACATTGTTTCACAATTCTTCACAATTGTGAAATTTCACAATTCTTTTGTTCACCAAGACATTCACATTTCTACTTCCCAAGGTCATCAGCTAATAGTTGTTATATCTGATGGTGTGGCTTTAGCTTTTTCTGCCTCAGGCTGGATTTCCAGATAAAAAGTTCAAGACCAAGATTGCCTTTGCTCAGTCTCCCCAGTTTGTTCTCTCTAGATCTGTTGTTCTTCAAACTATTGAACTGTAAATCCCAGGGTCTCCAGCTGTTTGCTGTATTAAGTGAGAAGTAATCCAATACAGCTGGAAGACCTTAGGGTAATAAGAGTTTCTTAGATGATGACCATTGCTAGGCAAAAACAGAAAAAAAAAACCTTTTTTTTAACTTGGATTTTAGGCTGCAGTATATTTACTGTTCTTCTCACATGCACACATGGAATGCAGTTGTTTCTGATTTACAACTTGTAAAAAAACAGAATAAGGTTCGACAGAGCCACCATTGCATGAATGAGCAAGCAGTCTCCATTGTAGTTCACTGAGGATCAAACAGATTCATGAAAGCATATAAGTTTATACGGTGAATATCTCAGAAGAAAGTTTTCTCTGAGCCCTACTTCTCCCCTTTTTTTCAAGGACTTCTGGAGAAACAAAAATGGCTCCTTGCTTCCTGAACAAGTTGATCAGTCAACAGCTGGACTCCTTGTTTTCAACTATCATGGCTGTCATAAGAAAAGTACTAAAGATCTTCTTTCAACTGGAAAAGTCTTGTTAGATATTTGCCAAAATATAACAAATGTATTTGCTAATGCCTAAATAGTGTTTTACCCAAACTGAAGAGTAAATAAGTAGAAAAGAAATTGGCAGTTGCTTTCATTAATGCTAGCAAAAAGAAACAATCATATAGCTTACTGCATTAAGAAAAAGGAAAGATTGTAACATCCTTTGCCATCTTGGGCCCTCACATATTTTGCTTCCTTGTACCATGCACATTTAACACTCAGGATTTATTTTGCAATTCTAATAGCTGTTTTATCTTCTTGAGATTTAGCTCCCATAAATTTGGCATGGTGTAATTCAAAGCATATTTAATCAGTTCCATTAAACTTGATCCCAAGTAAATACACTTAAAATTACAATCCAAGTTGCTGAAATTGCTTGTCTGATTTCACGCTTTCAGAGAAGCTGAAGAAGAAAAGTGTTAGAAGAAAAACTTCATGGGACTCCAAGGCAGTACTTCCCAATTGTGTTCAATAAGTTCCTTGGAGTATTACACCATGTAATATACTCATACACTTTATTATTAATCATCACATTATCTTCACTCCTGTTAGATTATTGATGGATCTTTAATTGCCTAATACAGATTAGGTTCATTATAAATTATACTGCTTAAATATTCTGTCTTCCATTTAATTAATTTGCCAGTTTTACCATATTACTACCAATTGATTCATTGTTCTGCTGCTCACAGTTGCTTAATTTGGGCTATATTCAATTAATCACTGTCTCTTGATTAACTCATTATCACTTGTAGTGATCCAAGTACTACATCGCAGAATCTGCAAATGATTACACTGCCCCACAAAAGCATCATTTTGTTCCTTACTTGTTTCCCCTCCCATCAAATTTACATTATTTATATTCTGTTGATTTTTTAAAAAAAGTTGTCACACACCCAAAAGCCCATGAGTGCTGTATAGATGGAGTTATAAAGCAGATCACATTTTTTAACTCAATAAGTCAAATAGGAGCCCACCAGTCAGGTATTGCTGTCCATTACAGTAGGTTCTGCTTTTTTAGATTTCCAGATATGAGGTGTATTCTTAATAAGCTGCCATAATAGTGGCCTTAATAGTGGTCCATGGTGGATCATATATTGGCATAAGTTGGGTTCATGTGCTGCACTAAAATCAAATCAAAATATGATTCAGTGCAAAGTATACAATCATTCTTAGAATGCACTTTAAATATAATTATGTCTCATTAATTAGATAATGTTTGTGGAAGAGAAACTTGGCTTAGAGTAAGAAAAAATGACCAAGTTTGTATTTTCAGAATGATGTAATAATGTGACATATCATTACATTTTTCCCCTTTGTGGAGTTGGGTGGGTGTGACCTGCACATGACACATCCAGCCCTGGGCCACCAGTTTGACACCCCTGGATTAGTCAATCATGAAGGAAGATCCCTATATAATCTGCCTGAAGAGGAAAGGCAAGATGTTAAGCTAATAAATAGATAGCCATGAAGTCTAAATCAGCTACTCACTAGCAGCAGACCATATATCAGAGAAACCATACCTACAGCCATAGTCCAGACCCTAATTCTGTCACCATATTCACTCAGACAACAAATATTGTATTAATAGGGGAGAATATTTGTAGCTCAGGATTGAAATGAGGGACCCTTGATGCTCTCTGAGTTTGGTCGTTTTCTTGCAGATATTTTATTATCCAAATTAGGTAACATCAGTGAATAGATGAGTAATGAAACATCTACGAGAACAATAACAGCTCAGGGACCACCAAGAACCCTCAACAAATATTTTCTATGTAAATGTTCATTTTCCATAGCACCAGGAGTCATATATTTTGTCTGTCTTCCTATGTGAAATAAATTATTATATTGTTCAAACTCTGACAACTAATACTAAAGAAAAAAGAAAAAACAGGGAAACTAGTGACATGTCCTCAACTGTGATGGAATGTATCTCTGCAGAAGCAGTGGAGAAAATTTTGGCAACTGTGCAATGCCCAACTGGAGGAGGCAGAGGGACAAAGTTCAGGGTAGCCACACTCTAGAATTCCTTAGGATATTATCTAGGACCTAGGTAATAAAATTGTATCTTTATCTTGACAAAAATCTGTCCATTAAGCAAATAAGGACTGAACCCAATTGGATCTCACTCCCTCACCTCTGGCCTTGGGCCTGACATCAACATTTTTGAATAAGGTGTTCTTGAACTAAACTTAAAAAGTCCAGTTATAATTTTTGTTTTTTCTGTATTTCAACAGGAGTCCACTCTTTACAGCTTGTCACGTATCTAATCTATTACATAACACATTTTATAGATGTTACAAATAGTAACATGAAATGTACTAGCCTTTAAGATGCTATAAAACTGTTTTGAAAATGAGCAAAGTGACAAAGTTTCCGTTGGTCTACATACTATTTATTGTGGAACAGTCATACTTATATTCAACAGTGAAAAAATGCTCTTATAGAGCAGAGAAATATTTTCTCTATAGGACATGAACACGTGATGCAACAAATTATTGACTGTTATCACCTTTTTCTGCTACAGCAGCTTCCCTGATCTGTTAGTACTGGTTGGAGAGGAAGAAAATTCTAATTCAACTTGTTTGAAGGGCATGAGGCTGGAGAAATATGATATTACAAGATATAATCAAGGTGAAACCTAGTTGGAACTGCCAGGCATATACTGGAGGCGTATACTTTTGAAAGCCAGATAGTGTTGAAAACAGTTATGACCTCCCAAATCCAATTCCAACTTACCATGAGTTCAGTGAGTGACTTTGAGGCAAAACCAATCTCTCAACCCACTTTAGATTTCTTAATAATGGGAAAGCTATCTTCCCTTCCCCTCTTGGCTTCAACAGTTTACCATGGCAGACAGTTGCTTACTCTGGGCTGACTCAGCAGAATTTGGCTTCAGTAATTGTGAATGTTGATAGTCTGAGGAGGTTGAGGTCTTATGAAATCACCGATGTCCCATGGTCTCTTTGAGACAGGCCAATTCATTGTTGAAGGTCATTAAAGCCTAGAATACACCTAAACGCCTTGCGAGAATTCCCTGCTAGTCTTCACCTGGCATGATAGCAGTGTTCCAATATCTCAGGGGTTGCCATAAAGAAGAGGGAGTAAACCTATTCTTCAAAACATCTGAAGGCAGGGCAAGAAGCAACAGATGGAAAGAAATCAAGGAGGGAAGCAACTCAGAACTAAGGAGAAAATTCCCCAAAGTTAGAACAGTTAGTCAGCGGAACGACTTGCTTCCAGGAGTTGTAAAATGCTCCAACACTGGAAGTTTTAAAGAAGAGATTAGACAACCATTTCTCTGAAATGATATAGGGTTTCTTCCTTGAGGCAGTTGGACCGAAGATCTTCCTTTCCAACTTCGTTATTCTGTTATTCATCCCTTTCCTTCTTGGCACAAGTTTACTGAAGAAGGTGCTGGCTAATAAAGCAGACACTAGAACACCCCTCCCTACACCGTTCCACCGCCTTCCATTCTCCGCGGCTATCGCTAGCACCACCTGAATGTATTCCTTAAGTTGTCGGGATGCCAAACTCCAGAACCTCTCCCCCCCCTCTCCCCCCCCCCCCCCTCCTCCACTCCCTTCCAAATCTCTTTCCCACCACCTCTTTTTCTCGCGCGCGCTCACACTTCGTCTCCGTCAAACAAAAGGCGCCAGGCCAATGGCGCGGGACTTCCCAACTTCACACACCAGGACGAGGAGGGAAGGACAAAGGATCCAGGCTCCCTCCCAGATGAAATGATCCGTCCACGTGGCTGCCGGAGGACCAGACCTCCCTTTCTCAGTCCCAGGGGGGTGCCCCCGGTGGGAGAGTCCTGCGCCCGGCTTTGCAGCGAGCGCGCTGGGCAAGAGGGGGAGGGGGGGGGGGGATGGTTTCCAAAGGATGGGCGGGAAGGGGCGAGGGGGCGGGGGCGCCTCGTAGGCGGGGGGGGGGGGGGGGGTTTTTTTTTGGGGGGGGGGGCAGCAACTTTGGCAAATTTATGCTCCTGCTGTGTCGCCGGGGGCGGGAGCCTCGTTTCACCAGGCAAACGATATTTTCACACAGAGCAAGACGTGGAGTGGGCACGCTCCTCCCTCCCCCCCCATCCCTCCCCGGCTTCCTCACCCCCGCGATGGACGAAAATGGGAAGAGGCTTTTCTTTCTCCAGGAAAGAGGAAAACGTGGCTGTTGGAACATCCTCCTCCCCATCACTCACTGCAGAGGCAGCTGAAGGAGCCGTTCTGCCAAAACCCTTCATTTGAGGAGAACCATGCGTGCCTTTGGTTGGGTTCCCACTTCTTTTATAGAAAGATCGAGGAGTTCGTTGAGGACACCGGCCCGTAACGTGGGAGGTGAGGGAACTTAAAACGCCAGCAAGTTGGTGTTCAAATGGGCAACAAAATCAGGGCAGATAAAGGAGTCAGCGCGGAAGTTCTCCCTCTCCTTTTCGATTAATAACCACGGGGCTGCTCCAGGCCTGCTTGGTTTTCTGTACAGCTTGTAGATCGCGTGGACGGGCAAAGTGCCCAGAGTTTGCTAGAAAGAGTAGCCTGTTTTTCGGAGTGGGCTGTTTCCGAGAATGAAGGGAAGGGAAGAAGAGGGCAAATTCCTTCCCCTTGCTTGCACAGAATCGTTTCCTTACATGCGTGTACTTCTTTTCCCGCCAAAGTTGGCGCTGTCGCCCAGGGAGAGAACAGAGCACTTTAAAACGGTTTCGTGACCCAAGTACATCCCAAATTAACAACATAGGCCAGAACTGCAAAAGCCCTTTCATGTCTCTTTCACATAATCAGATCCTGGGAACCAGGGTTTGTTCTTTGAGAACAAGAAATAACCGAGAAAGAAAGCAGAAGAAATATCTGCAAGGGGGTCATTAGCCACTCGTGGCGGAGAGCACGACGTTCAGTAACCTAGAAGAGGAACAAAACCCATTGTCAGCGAGAATAGCACTGACACAAAGTTTCCTTCCCTGTGAGAAATTTCCCAAGATGCTATCTACGTCAGGGCTCTCCAACCTTGGCCGCTTGAAGCCTGGCGGGCTCCGACTTCCATTTGCTTGGCGGGGGATTCTGGGAGTTGGAGTCCGCCAGGCTTCAAGCGGCCACGGTTGGAAACCCCCCCCCTCCCCCGGTCTGTATCTCCTTCACGCCTTCCGACATGCAGAGTTTCTCCAGCAGAGGGAGCAGCGGAACAGCGCAAAGACGCGCCAATCCCTTCCAACTTCCAAGACTCGGGAGTTTTAAGGCGCGCGAACGCTTCTCCTTCCCGGCTCCCCGTTTATAAAACACCGGCGACGGGAAGCGCCGGAGCTCTTTGACCCGAGAAGGCTGCGCGCAGCTCCGCCTTGCCTCCGAGTTCATTCATTTGCTCAACAGAAAGAGGTTGCGCAGCGGAGTCCTTCGCGGATCTCTTTCGGGGTAGCAGGATTGCTCCCGCCTGCTTGCAAGGAAAAAGGGTGTGTCGGCAGCCGCTGGGCGGGGCAGGAGGGGAGGCTTATTACTCTCCAGCTTGCTTTAAAGCGGAGAGGAAGCACCAAAAAACAAAAAAAACAAAAAAAACCCCTAGTTATCTCAGCGTTTGGGGAAAGGGGGGAGAGTCTGCCTAGAAGAAAGCAGCTGGGATGGAAGAAGACTAGATTAGTTGTCGATGACATAGACTTTTCCTGTAGAAAAACCCTGACACTCCCCCCTGCACCGCCCCCGTAACATTTGGAGCCCGCCAAAGAGATGGAGCCAGAACTCCTTGGCTCCCGCCACGCACAGGAAGACTGAGATAAACGCTCCGAAAGAAAAGGCGAGAAGGGAAATCTTCCTCACTTCCCACCCACCCCCGCCCCATCCCCCCAGCTCGGCAGCAACATGCCGAGACAGACAAAACAATGCTTCCATCTCCCAACACATTTAGATTCACAAGAAACACAGTCCCCCTTTCCCACCCCACCCGCCAACACCACACCCACCCCGATTTTTCCATGTTGCATTCATTGCTAGCTGGCCAAGTCTTACTCATTTTTGGGATGAAGCGACTGCTCTCTCCCGAGATGTTGCCTTTTGCAATCTGGATCAGTAGGTCAGTTAAACAACACTAGCTTTTGTATAGATTGACAGATTGACAGATAGACAGACAGACAGATAATCCCTTCTCGCAACTTATTTCAAAGAAGAACTCATTTCGAACTTCTCCCTTGGAGCCTGAAATCACATAAAATTGGCTGTGGAGGGTAGGGCAATGGGTTACCTCGCAGAAAAACCTTGCAGGAACTTCACGTTAATGCTAAAGTTTGTCACATCCGCGATTAACTTCCCAAACGCTTTTTCCCTCTTGATTTTTCTGACTCCAACGGTTGCTTTTGCAGCAAGTTAAGAAAAAAACAAACAAACTCCACACTCTTTGAACAAAGCCCAAAAGTGATCGATGGAAGCACTTCCCATAAGACTGGCAGGGCTGCGCCGGGAGGCGAAAGAAGCAAGGGAGAGATTAGGGAAGTTGAGCATCCGCGTCGCCTTTTCTTCTCTGACCTTTGTGGTCTTCCCCACCACCTCCGCCGCCCCCTGGGTACTTTGGTCAGAGGAGACCCGACCTCTACTCTCCGCCCCAGGGTTTTCTGCCAGGAAATCTCCGCGGCCAAGCCTGGGAAAGGAGAACTGAAGTGTTCTCCAGGAATCCCCCAAACCAACTCCACGGCTTCCACCGCCCGGCTCAGCCCCCGCAGCCGAACCTGCTCGCCAAGTCCGCCGCTTCCCAGCCCCTTCTTCCGTCCAGAGCCGCTTTGTGTCTTCCAGACCCTAAAAGACGCTTCCTCCCAGCCATTAACCGTTTCCGAACTGCCGGATTCCCCTACCTTGCCTCCCATTCAAGAACTCTTGTCTGGCCACTCTTTCTCTCCCCCCCCCCCAATTCTTTCCACTTTTCTTTGTTCTCTTTCCCCCCCAATCAATATTGTGCGTTACACTCTGCCTCTCCGCGAAAAGCTTCGGCCTTCTCCAAAGGTATGAATGAATGAAAGAAAGCAGGAAAGAGCCGGCGGCTTCAGAATCATCCCCGTTCATTTTTTTTTTCCTTCTTCTTCTTCCCAACCCTTTAGCTTTTCCCAAAGTCTTTTGTCTTACAGGTAACGCCCCCCCCCCGCCTTTAGGTGTTTCTTCTCGGGGCCCCTCACTTGACCAGCAGAAAATAGAAAGGAGGGTTGCATAGTTACCTTTCAGAGCAGTTTATTGCAGAGGCTACCAAAAAGAAAAGAAAAAAGAGGGGGGGGGGGAGAGAAAGAAGGAAGGGAGTGAGAGAGAGAGAAAAGAGGAGCCCTAATCAGAAATGGCTGGTAATCCAGAGGCTCCCTCGGGCGCGAAGTCCCCTGTCTAGTAGCCACTTGGGAAACGGGTCCTTCGGGGGCTTCTCCGACGGCGACGAGCACCTGATCCCACCGGGGCGCGTGAAGTGCTGCAGCTCCCGGCAGAACGAAGCACCCAGCGCGCTTTGCCTGCAAGTTCAAATGCGGACTTCACCACCCATCAAGATTATATCGGGTCCCGTCAGCGTTTCGAGAGGAGGGGCCCTGCCTTGCCTCTCCGAGAGGAGGGCTCTTCTGGCTGCACACCCGCCGAGGTTCGCCAAGAAGACCGAGCCCAGAGCCAACGAGGGGCAGCAGCAGGAGAGCAGCGGCGGCGGCTTCTTCTTCTTCCTCCTCCTCCTCCTCCTCTCCCACCCCACCTCGCTCCCCTTAGCCCCAAAATCTCCCGAGAGGCTCTGCAGACCCCCGCGCCCCCCCCGTCGCCGCCGCGAGGTGTGTGGGAGGGGGGGGGGAATAGGCGGCTACCGGCGCTCCCCTCCCCTTCCTTCCCCAGGGACAAGAAGAGACTTCAGATGGCGAAATTGGGACGGAAGGACATCGGGGCACACGCTGTGGATGGGGGCTTTCTCCTTTGTGACTGCCGGCAAAAATATTTTTTTTTTTAAAATGTGCGAGGTGAGAGGGACGGCGAGTGTCCTGGTTTGAGCCGCCCCACCAACTCTCCAAAGATGGTTGAAAGCCAACCTTCAGCTAAGGTCGGGCTAGTCTGGCAAGCCCAGGGGCAAATGATGGTCGCCTACCCCGATTATTTTTGAAACAACAGCAAAACAAATAATAATTATGTGGGAACCGCAGGCACGGTGAAAGTGGAAGCAGCCAAAACAAAAGAGCATTTTGGCCGAAGACTTCCTCAAGCCTGAAGTCTTCTTGTTCGAAAAATTTGCCTCTCTTCCTCTCAGTATTGTAACTTGACTCCCAATATTTCCCTGTCCCAGATTGGAGCCTGGTTCATTACAAGGTTGGTTTTGCATTCCCTTATAATATGGTCCTTCAGGAGTGATGCTTTCTTTCATTTCAGTTGGGTCTGGGAACAAGAACCAATGGCTCTGTAAAGAAGAGGAAGGCATGGCCCTGAGGATACCATTTGAGGGTGGTTTTCATTTGTTCCAAACCTGAGTTAAAAGCAGGCTTGGAGCCAGTAAAGGAGGGTTCCCTGTCTTAGGGGTGGTGGCAAAACATGATCAAAGAAGCAAGACCATCCATATGGTTAGGCAGGGTGAGGCAGCAGATGCAAAGGAGTAAGGGACAGAAACAAGGCATAGAAGGCAAGAGCTGGACAACTTCACTATGGTCTGGAAAAAGCTGCAACCTTTAATTGCCACCACAGATGAGCTGAAGTGCAAGCCAGCAAAGGGACCAAATTGACTTCTTCATTACAATAAGATGCATCAGCACCACCCCTTGAGGCAAGACAATATCTTGAGCCATTTCATTTAGAAAGTGGAGAAGGTGACAACCTGAATTGGTTCCCTTGGAAAATGAGATTTTACAGACAAAAATACTTCTCTGCCCCTTCTTTCTGCTTTATAGTCTTCCTTCTAAAGACCATAGGATGCTCCCTGACCCTTATTTCAACTTTGTTTCATCATTTGGAGACAATTAAATTTCATGGAGATTTGAATTCAAGACAGCTCCAGACCCATATGAACTGTATAAAGTCAAACAAAACACAATATTCAATTGTCCTCTTTAATTTTGACCCAGATTATAGTTCACTTATCATATATTTCAACTGTCTCCCTTTGAGCATAAAAATTCCCCTTGAACATTTTTATATGAACATAGAGTAACCTTCCTGCTGTCTTTCTTCCAAGTAGATGGGATAGTTATTCCATCATCATAAGAACAGAAAATGATTGGCCCTCTTAAAAGTGAATGGCTGACTACCACAGATTGAAAGATATCTATCACCAACTCTTCATCCATCTATATATCTGTTTGCCTGCTTGCCTCACATAGTAATCCTGTTGACACACACATTTCCTTTTTTTTTCTTTATCCACACTGTACCAATTTTGCACAATTCCTTCATTAACTACATCACTCAGGTAATGATTGGTAGTATGATTGAGTCATGGAATAGGGTTACAAATTTAGGTATCAGTCCAATGATTGAATTAACAAGGGCTCCAGTTGTGGTACAAGCGTTCACAGTTAGGATAGTGATGAAAAAGTAACTTTGTTACCAAGACTCACATTCATGACTTTTGCAGATCTGTAAAGCAAAGGAAAACTGAAGTATTATAAGCATAGTTGTGGTTTCATTTAGGAATTGCTTAACTGATCATCCAAGTTTCCAGTCTCAACTGTGGTCACTAAACAAGGTCTACCTATACACATAATCAATTCAACAATGCAATAAAAATAATCAGTACAATGCAAAATGCAGTTGTTCAATAAACCATTGAAATAATTGCAAGTACAAATCTTTATCAAAATAATAAAAATAAAAATTTCAAAGCCAGACCATGCATATTGTGAGGAAATGTGCAATTATTAATATGCTCAATCTAGAATTCACAGTGCTTCCAGGATTCATTTATCTATTTTCCCCACTGCATCTCAAGAAAACAGTTAATAATAAGAAAAATCCATTTTCTGGTATATGTTTAATGTATTATTAATTCCAAGGCATTATTTAAGATAAGCAGTTAGCAGCCTTATGTATTATTTATTGGCCCCAGGATAGAAGCAATGTATAAAAGTCCTATATAAATGATCTAGTGTTTTCATGCTATCCTAAAATCTATTATTATTATTATTATTATTATTATTATTATTATTATTATTATTATTATTATTATTATTATTATTAT
>BLBF01000010.1:37310360-37337688 GCA_015471245.1 Laticauda colubrina | reverse complement strand
ATTATTATTATTATTATTATTATTATTATTATTATTATTATTATTATCATCATCATCATTGTCTTTTAGTTAAGAACTGATTCCTGGTAACTTATCCCTGTAGTTTTCTTGGCAAGATTTTAACAGTGGTTTGCCATTGCTGGCTTCCTAGGGCTGAGAAAGAATAACTGGCCCAAGGTCACCCAATTGGTTTTGTGCCTAAGGCAGGACTGGAAACCACAGTCTCGGTTTCTATCCTGATACCTTAACCACTATACTAAACTGGCTCTTGCAATGGGAATTCTAAAACTGCCCATTTTACAAATTAATCTTTTCGAAATTAGTCTAATATCATTCAGTAAATTAGTCCCTTTAAAGAAGAAATTTTCTAGGTTAAAATTTGAAGGATATTTTTACAATCTCAGGCATGTTTGCTGTATTTACAATGGCTTTTCTTGCACAGTTTATACAGTATAAAGGGAAGGTGAACATTTTCCAGTCTATGAGCACTGTCTGGTAAATTCATCACTTTTGGCTGCAGTCCTCTATTGCAAGTCTACCACATATTGAAAGTGTATTCTTCCTAATTGACGTCCGCATATCTGGCAAAGGCAGTGCAATTGCAACAAACACATGTTTTTCGGCTTTCCAATATTTTTTGTTTGTCAGAGTTATATTGCCAAAATGTGCACTTGGTTTTTTAAAAAGTATATATTTTCTATTCTGCCCTAATAAAAGGTATATGTACAGAAATATTAACAAGGCTGTGTGTAAGAATTCAGCCATGCTTTGTCATATGCACACCAAGCATCATATCTGAGACTTTCCTATGAGCAATATGAAAGTTTCTCTATGAGACTGGAGAAGAAGAATTAAAATTTCAATATATTTGGCTTAATATAGAGAGTTGTTTACTACTAATAAAATATAATGTTATTAAAATATTTAAAAAGTAGTGATTTGTTATGCCAACCGCTTCAAATTTTGTGAGAATATTAAAATAAGTCATTTACCTAAAGACAAATTCTAAAAAGGCAGCCATGTAGATGAGTATACAAAATTGTAAACTACTTAGGCTATCATTCACCTATCAAAATCAGTATCTCAAAATTCATCACATACCAATGGAGGATAATGGAAGAATCGGTGGTATCAGAAATATTTTTTTATTTATTCCTTCTCAAACCTGGTGATTTCCAGATGGGTGAGAGTACTACCCAAATCAACATGTGGATGATGGGAATTATAATAAAACAGAAAGATTGTAACTTGGAAAGGTGAATATATATGCCTGTATGCAGTGTGTATCTCTAAATGTAAAACTGCTTACTGGGGCCATAAGCAAATGCCTATTCATTTATAATAATATACTTCTACTATAAATGAGAAGATGGTGTACCCTAATCAGCTCCATTTCAAAAGATACTGTCCATTTGCTCTCAATAGTACACAGTCAGCAGAATAAAAGGGCTAATTTGCTACTTCTTAGAAGTATTTGTAAGAAAAGACTTAATAAAAGCAGGTATTAAAAAGTGGACTTTTGTCCTTCCAAGGAATACATTTACATTTACATGTACTATTGGTAGGCACAATAAAAAAAATATGAAAAAATACTAGCCACCATAAATCCTTGTAGGTACTGTAAAATTTAGACTCTTGTTATAAAGTAGCATTTATTTTTTCCCAAATCTATTGTAATATTGTGGACACGGATAGGCTTGAGAGCTTATCGTTTTCGGAAAAATCCATTTTAGCCTGCTTAATGCACAAATCTATGATTAACTGGTAAGTGAATAAATGATCACCAAAGTTTCCATAGAATATTTCCTGTCAGTAAACAGGACAAGGGGCAAAAGTTAGGAAAGAAACCTCACTAATCCTTCTCTTGCTTACAGAGGATTCTACAAAAGAATATATTTGTAATTGTTAACTTCACTCCTTTCTCTGCAATACTCATCTATAGCTTTTCCAGCCAGGGGTGTTATCCCCTGAGTTTTAGGAATTTTCAGCCCTTAAACAGTAAGATAGGGGAAATGCAGTTATTAACTGAAATGCAGGCTCTTCCCAGCAAATTTCTCTTTATGAATCTCTATGGAATCAAGCCATTGAACAGGGACTCCGCTTTCTCTCAAAATATCTTAATCTTATATCTTATACTTCCACAGTGATGTTTATTATCAGTGCTGGCAATCAATCTTTCTTTGCCAATATGCCATCTTACTCTTGTCTATCTCCAAGCACACCATGCTCCTTAATTTTTCCACCAATTCCTTTGGCCTTGTGTTTGGATTAGATTTTGTTTGTTTTTGTTTAATTGTGGTTGGAAGGTCTCACTTGTTTCTTGGCCAGGGTGACTTTGTTTATAGCAAAGGTTGAAGACTTCTGTTTTAAATCATTCTGCTCTGCCCTTTTAGGTTTTGAGATAAATTCTAGTTCTTCTTGGAAAAAAAACAACCATGTGGGAATGTTGCCCTGTGCTTGCTAACTTTGTAACTACAGCAGAATTAGAATGGCAAATCTTTTGGGATGGGCGAGATAGCTCATGCAAAGAAGTCAGCTTTGTATGACTGAAGGGAGACTGTTAAGGAACGATCATCCCCACAATCTCAATAGGTTAATATTAGAAGACATTGTAGGAAAAGAACCATACTAGTCTATGATGGTTGATTGGTATGGTCTGAATGATTACTATACATGTACTCTATAGATTACTATACATTGGTGTTGTTCAAAATGGAATGTCATAGTCCAAGAAAGTTAACAGAGATTAGGCTGAAGATATAGAATACAGTATATCCTCCATTTGTTTTTTCACTGCCCTCTGGATGGTTCTGCAGGTAGACCAGTGAAAAATGGCAAGCATTTGGTAGAAATTGCTACGGTATAGAAATGATTATGCTTCTTGGGGGTGTCTGGCGAAAGATTGCCTCTATTAAATAACTGAAGCAGTCTATTCTATTCTTGAAGAGTCCCAATAAAGAAAAAGTAATATTTTGACACTGAACCACCAAATAAGTATAAACCAAAGACACATTCACATGAAAACATCTTGAATAAACAGTACTATATCTACTTTCAGAAGCCCTAGTTTTCAAGCCATAATGGCAAGTTTTGAATAATGAGCTAAGCCAAAATCAAACATTTTAACTTAGCATGTGTGAATGTGATATTTACCCATTATTTCTTCCACCTATAGTACATCTGCCTTAGAAATATTTTTTTCTTAAAGCTATGCATCATAGAATACAAAAATCTGGATAAACCATAAACAGAAAAAAAGTTATATTTGGTATTATGTTGTGGTTGCCTAGATTTTTGCAGATCCAGAAATAGCAATCTTACTCCTCCTAGAATCTTACCTCCTTTTGTCTTACGTATTATCATGATTTCAAAGATTGTTGCAGGTAACCCATACTTGTCATTTGGAGAACCACTTTGGGGTAACATTTAATAGTCGCCAAGAGTAGGCAAACCAAATTCCTAGCTGTCATCACACAAGACTGTTTAAAATGCCCACCTCTGACCTCAGGCAGATGAGATCCAGACCTTAGGAGTAAAACTGACAACATTCTATCTATCCATCTCCTTAATTTAATTTAGATGGTTTCTAAACTATTTTTCTTTTTCCTTTGTACTTTATCAAAAATATTGTGGTTTAGGCATTAAACCACAAAGTAGTTACTTAGGAAACCATATCAGCAATAACTCTTAAGTTGTTAGAATATGTGAGTCATCAAGCCAACATCACAGAGACCCTTCTTGCAAATTAAGCCTAAAAGATTTTCCAAATGCTTATGATAATTGCAGAACAAAAGACATCTAACACTTGTCACTAGAACAAGTATCCTGTAGTAATTAAGTAGCTTCATTAATTCAAGGCTTGAAATGGCAAGCAGTATGGTAAGTCAAAGCTCTGTATTATCTATCCTAGTATGAAATAATGATAGGCAGCAAAAGACAAAACCAGGCAGATTTACTATATAAAATAGAAGTGGTTGCATGTAATCTTCTCTGAATTATTATTTACACTTCACTCAACTAAATTATGGTAAAATTTAAGACACTGGATGGAAATTTCCCAGAGAATTAAGTCCCACAAAAGGAACACAATAAGGGAAACATGATGCTCTGCATCTTATAATAAGCAATAGCCCTATATTGTTGGAATATTTGCACCATCATACCAACATCATAGAGATTGTTGCAAATTAAATCTAAAGGATATTCCAGGTTGCTTACAATTGCAGAATGAAAGATGAGTAATGTATGTACTCTCTTTATCTTTCTGTATCTCTGTATGTGTGTCTGTGTGTGTGTGTGTGAGAGAGAGAGAGAGATGTAAGCTTGGTGTCATGTTCAACACAGTGTCATTTACATTTAATTTATTCAGTTTGTAATTATACAAGAAATCCCTTTAATTTGAAATCTGGGTTTGAAAGATAGATGATAGATAGATAGATAGATAGATAGATAGATAGATAGATAGATAGATAGATAGATAGATAATAGGTAGATAGGTAGATAATAGGTAGATAGATAGATAGATAGATAGATAGATAGATAGATAGATAGATAGATAGGATAGATAGATGATGGAGGGAGGGACAGACAGACAAATAGACAGATATAAGAACTAGAAGATTGTCAAAATCTAAGTAATGGCTATATTTGCCTATTTAATTAGATAGAGTCCCAAATGTATTTGTGTACTTCCTATAAAGAATAATTAGTTGCTAAATTTTAGAGGCTGGTGGAAGAGTTAACAAATATGATTTTATAATCTATCCCCATGCATTCAGTGAATGTCAAAGGATTACATAAAGAAGCCTAACAAAAATAATGCCTATTGATATGCAAATTCACCATAATGGATTAATTATCCCCAGCTCTAGTGTGAGATCTCACAAAGTATTTTTTTTTTCTCAATAATGTGACATTTACACTCTTTACCATGCCCTTGATCTTTTGACCAACAATTTACTGCCTCTTCAATATCTTGGCCTTCCTGTTCTCTTCCCAGGAAAATAGATAGCTTCTCAATAGCTCCAAACTTTCTCTCTCTCATCAAATCTTATCTTTTGCCTTTCTTCACATCAGTTGCACTTGTGTGTCAGTATTACATGACTGATTTTCTCTTTTAGTAATTGTATTGTACCATACCATAGTCTCATAGCAGTTCCACTAACATCTAGCATGGAGGTTGTTAAGCCTGGGTTCCCCAACCAGGGTTAGGTAGACAAGCTAAACAGAATGTGCAGCGTTAGTCAGATAGGCACACAGATAAATGAGTGAGCTAAGCTTGTATGTTTATTAACATACAGTAAAAATAACAGATATGCTTGTGCTATCAAGAATATATTTTATTCCAGTATAAGTTTATAGCATAGTCAAAAACAGTCCAATATTCATTTACCATGTAGTCAGTCCATTCAGGGATATTCAGTTAGCAAAGTCCATGTAGAATATCCTATTGTCAGTTCACATAAATCAGTCCGTTGTTGTCTCTCCCGTTCGAGCAATGCAGTCTTGCTTCCAAGCAGTAATCAGGGATCATCAAAGCCAGAGAGAGAGAGAGCAAGCTGTAGCCTTGCTACTTTTATATGGTTTTCATAACCACACCCACAATAGCTATTTTACAGTTAAAGCTGCATACATTAACTATGATTCATAGTTAGTATTTCACCTAAAACAGTTAGGGTGATCAATGTTATCCCTAACAGAGGTAATAAATAGGAAACTCTCATTTCCTATATGACAGCTATCCCTCTATAAAAGATGTTGTATAGAAAAGATTATGTCCCTTAGAAATCTCTTATTTAACAGATATTTGCCTCTATATCCCTAATATAAATGAAAAGAGGATCTTAGTAGAAAACCAAAACTTATTTCAAAAATCATCAATTTATCAACCATAGGCCTGTTTTATTAAATGTTAAATTCCATATATAGAGGAGATCCTCAATTTACAACCGATAACTCAGTGAGATTCTAAATTATGACACTACAAAAAAGAAACTTGGAATTGAAGTTCTGCTGACAACCTGTCTACCATAGTCACGTGCTCTCATTTTGGGAGCTTGGCAAGTAGCCCGTAATTATGGCCATTTGCAGCATCCCATGGTCATGTGACTGATTTATAATTTTTTTGTCACATAAACCAGTATTTCCTTCTAGTTTCCAGCAAAAAAAACAGCCATTGTGGACAATGGATTCACTCAATGACCACCTCCAAAACTGTTATAAAATTCGGTCAACCATGTCATAATACAGTTAGCAAGTGGTATGACTTCTTTTTTAATTTCATTTCTAAGCCAAGGCCTACATCTATGAAAGAAAAATAGTAGATGGAACCTGTAGAATACCATGGATGATAATAATGAAGACTTGCAAAAATTGCCACCTTTGTCCCTCCTTTCACCTGGAGTGTCCCATTTCCTCTGCAGATGGAACAAGATTGCTTGGATCCAATTCCTTCTATGTGGACGATTGTAATCTGAGCATAAAGTAAGGAAGCTATACCATTTTATAAACCTGAGTAAAACTCTTATTGAACAAAATGTTAACCTAAAGATTAATAAATAATGAACATATAAAAATACATGGAGGACAAGTGAAAAGAAAATATGAATATTTTCTTTCAGTATGGGAGTTACACTGGAACTCAATTTCCCAGGGTAGAAATGTCAATTATTCCAACAGCCAACTGCCACTTATCCCCAAGTCTGAGAAATGCAAGATAGGAGGTCTATTAATGCATGGCGAAAGTGTCAGAAACAGGAGCTGCATTTTAATACTAGGAGATATTTATTTACAGTACGTATAGGCTTCTCAGATTAATGGACTCTAAGCAGCAATAAGTCCTGAAAACTAGTTGAAATGAATACTAAAAGCATACAATATAAACAATTAAAATGGGTGTGAGACTTACTAATGTACTAAAAACTCAATTAAAATGACTATCTAGGTTTCAGATAGCATTTAGATAGCATTCCATGTTGACTGAGGTGATCAAGCGCTTTAAATTGCTTCATTTTAGAGGATGCAGTAAAGATTCTTATCTAGCCTTGCCATGCAAAGCATCTGGTAGCATCTGATGAGATCAAGCTTAGGAGCCTAACATGGAGAGCTCCATTTTGTCTCTAACACGTTTTCAATAATAAAACCATTTTAAAAAATCATCAGGAGATTTGGCGGTAGATGCCATCAGTATGGTGATAATGCCCAAATCTTTTTCTCTATGACATCTTCAGAAAAATAATATGGCTCTGTGGAATTCCTAACCACAGTCAGTAATGCTCTGGATGAGACATATTAAATTAAAATTGAAATCAGACAAAGGTAAGACTTGATAGAACTAAAAAAAATCCTTATATTACATCTTTGCTTAAAACTCTGCCCTGGCTGGTACAATTTCTGGCAAAATACAAAGTGCTGAGTATTACATTTAAACCTCTGCTCACTAGATCTCTATTATTTGAAAAAAAAAACCCTATCTATTTAAATAGATCTATATTCTTACTGAGATCATTACCTATATTTGCTGTGATTTCATTTGGTCTAGATTTGGTTTTTTTCTGTACCTGTCCCAGCTCTTCAGAATGAATTCACTGCAGATCTGAGAGACATTCACTTAAAATAGATCTTTTTAAGCAGCCTTTTTAAGTGTTGAGTCAATAAAACATTTTAAAAGCATATATTAAAGACCAACTAGAGAATCAAATAAGATCAATAATTACAACTAGCAGTAAATTAATGCTTAACAATTATAACAACTCTGACATGCACAAAACCTCTTTTTATCATAATTACATATGCACATCCACTACAGATGATTTTACATAAGTGGTAAGAACATGCAGCAAGTAGATTAACTTATATATTGGTAGACTATTTACTAAATATATAAATAAATAGCTTTAGGAAATGCAAACTGATAAAACTACTGGCATTATATGGCCTCTCATGAAGAATGTCAAGAGGAAGTAAAAACAGTTTTGCATATATGCCCATTCTGAGTTTGATATATCAGAAGAAACCTAAGACTAAATTGGATGCCTAGGTTACCTGAAATACTCATGTAACTGAAATAATGCTTACCTTGAGATAGGTGTGTGTGTGTGTGTGTGAGTGATATATATATATATATATATATATATATATATATATATTTTAAAGCCACTTTAATGATTATAATTTTTGCGATATTCATTTCTGTTTTGATTCACATAATAGCAGCACATCTAGGGAAAGACTGGGTTAAGAATGAATAGGTACTGAATGAATGTGGCTACATGCAAGTGTGAAAAGAAAAAGAAAGTATGTTGAGGCACTTATGTGGATTGTTCATATTGAGAGAAAGAATGGGAATCAAGGGATCATATTTGTAAAATAAACATCAAGAAAGTGTGAATGGACTGAGAGGAATGTCTAGACTGGTTGGACTGAGTTGATGAAATAAGAAAGAAATAACATTTGAAGAATATTCATTATACATTATATCATTATATTATGTATAATATTTATTATACACAAATAAAGTTGTGTATAAATCCTCGACTTTCTACCACAATTCCACCCAAAATTTCTGTTGCTAAGTGAGTCATTTGTTAAGTGAATTTTGCTTCATTTTACGACCTTCCTTGCCACAGTTGTCCAATCCCTTCAATTGTTAAGTTCGTAACCTGGCTTCTCCATTGACTTTGCTTGTCAGAAAGTCGCAGAAGAGTAGCCCATGAGCTCGGGACACTGCAACCGTCATAGATATGGATCAGTTGCCAAGCATCTGAATTTTGATCATGTGACCATGGGGATGCTGCAGTCATCGTAAATGTGGAAAATGGTCATAGGTCAGTGACACTATACCTTTGAAGAGTCACCAAACGAACTGTTGTTAGTTGGCAACTGGATGGATGGATATAGTGAAGACATATTGGTTTGTAATATAGGATTGAAAGATATGGAGAGGCTAAGTGAAAGGTGTTGATGTAAATTAGTTTTAGGTTTTTGCTTTTTAAAAATTCTTATCTGATGTCTTTGATTTCTTTGCCTTACAAACAGGAATCTGTGCTTTATAAATTATTGGTGATCTCAAAAGGAAATAGCATGAAGTTTCAAATTTCAGCTTTTAAAAACTGATTACTTTTTTTTGGTAAAACTGCTGCAAATGATTTCTGTGTTCTTTTATTGATGAGAATATTATTTCTAAATTAATCAATAATCCATAATTGTTTTTCTTGAAGGTAGTAAACAGTCTTGAGACAAAAGGTGGATTTTGTTTTGTTTTGTATCACATCCGTGTAACTTAAATAACAATAACATACATCTTATGACAGTGGAACGGGGGGAGATAATTCTATTGTGAAGAATATAATTCTTGTAATTTTCCATTCAACCGTGGTTTTTACATATAGGCAGTATATCAGAAAATAAAAGTTATCAATTTATTAACAATTGAAAGTCAATGTGCAACAAATGGTATGTTGGGGTTATTTCTCTCAGATGACCTGAAAATGTTTCCAGTAATAAGTCTCACTGTCTCACTGATTGTTTATAGTAGGTTAAAAGCAAGACAAGCTATCTCAAAATAAATGGTTGACAGCCACCCCATCTGTAGAAATCAGAATAGTCAGGTCCGTTAACATGTGCTTATTTACTTTATTTTCCTTCCAAACCATTCCAGACATGAACCTTTTTGAAGGCTCCATCAACTGCTGTGGCCAAGCACAGTGTAGCGATTAAAGGAGAAACTTTCAGCCTTCACTTTGAATTTCCTTGCAGATGTTGCCTTAAGCCAACCCTTTAACCTTTGTGCAACTTAGTTTTTGTGTATGCATTTATGAAACCTCTCTCCGTGCTACCACCACCACACTCTTCCCGCTCCCCCACACTCTCCAATGTAGATCAAACAGTTCATGACATATGGGTAAAATATTTGTCAGGACATGACTGTTCTCACCATGGGAAACTGCAGCTCAGTTTCACCATTCGACAGCATTTCCCCCCCCCCCCCAATAAACCTCTTCTTGTTTTCCTCTTTTCTTTTCTGTAGTTTCCTATTGCCACCAGTAGTTTCCTATTGCCACCTTTCAGCATTTGTTTTTGCAAGGAGATAACTCTCAATTGCCTGCATAATAAGAAGTAATCTTTAACCTTAGTTAAAGGGAAAAGAGGGGGATAAATCATGAAAAGGATATTCATTATCTTTACAGCTTTGTTAATAGCTAGTCCCTAAGGCCTGGCCCAAATATCATTAACAACTAGCTCAACAGAGGTATAAATGCCACAAGCTGACCTGTTCAGACTGCTTTACTTTATAGACTTATGGCTTCCTTATCATTTTCATGTGCCTTTTAAATCTGCCCTTTCTACTTTTGCTTTTTAGGCATCAGCTCTGCCATTTGACAATATAAGCGGAGTGAAAAGAAAACATATTTATTTGTAGCAAATGGGCAATGTAAATAAATCTAAGATTATAACATTAGCTACAACTATTTCCTTTGTGAAGTAAAAAGAGGCAAGTAAGTCACCCTGTTATTATATTTATTAAACTATTCACAAATGCAAAGAAGTATGTGCCACACTCTATCAATATTTTATGAATGGGCACTATTACTCAAGTAATTATAACTGTCTTTACCTCCTGCATTTCATTTTATTCTTAATTTATTATTTAAAGGTTTACTTTTTAAATACGTCAGCAAAGTTTGAATAAAATTTTACTAATATGGGTTTACTAGTTAACTTTTACACAAGCATATTGTTCGTTTTTGTGTTTGTTGGATGCAATATAATGCATCTTATTTAATGCATATTTGATTTCTTCAGTTACTACTTATTATTCTATTTATTTATTTTTATCAAACATATGCTGTCCATTTTGCCAAGGTCACTAAGCGGCTTACAGATATTGAATAAAATACCAGATAAAACATGAAAACAATAAACAAAAATGTGAAATTTAAAAATCCAATGAAAACAAAATGAAGAGGATGGAAAGAGAGAGAGAAAATGGTGAACAGTGGGAAGGTATGTTCTTCTCTACTCCATCAGCCACCTGCACCCTTTAGGGCCCCAGCCTAGTTGGCATAACCATGTCTTAAAGGCCAATCATAAGGCCAAAATGATGGGAGCGAATCTGACTTCAGGGGAGCAAGATGTTCCAGAGAGCAGGAGCATAACCCAATGCTTTAGTTGGGTGGGATTCTCCTGGTTTGGACCGATTCAGGCAAACATCTTATTTTGTTGATCAGCTGGCTCTGAACCAGTTTGCTGTAGGTCTGCCTGCCCACCCCCACCCCTGCTTTTTCCTGTCCTTTATTTCCTGTTTTTAGACTACATCTGATTGGCATGGCAGAGAGGTTTGCCGCACCTCAACTGTTTTATTCACAGGGTCTGCAGTTGAAGAGCTGAAAATTGACTTTTTAAAATGCGGATTGTGCGCACCCGCTCACTGAACTGGTTGTTATACCAATTGAATCACACCCCTGGCTTTAGCCATGTTCTGAATAGCACTGTCAATAATGGAAAGCCCTGATAAATGTGAATTAGAATGCTTAAATTAAAAGTTCATATGTTTTAATTGTTGAAGATATTTTAATATTGGCATACTTCTTACCAGCTGATTTATATTTTATTGTTTTTATTTATTTCATCATCACAGATTCATAGCAGTTTTAAAAACAAATTCTTTTCTTTTATAGTTTTCCTAATATTTAAAAATGCAATGGAAGCTTTGTTCACATGCAGGTACATTAAATTAAGTAATTAAAAGGCAGAGTAATCAGCATATAACAATTCTTTTAATCAGCTAAAAGCATCATTAGATCTATTCAATAAACTTGTAGGAAAAAAAATAAGCACACTTCTTATAACAAATTAAGTTGACATAAACTTTATTGTTCAGAATGAAGAACATATCTAGGGATCCTGGAGTTCCAGTTGCAAATTATAGATATTAAGGATCTTACAGCCTCTAAAATTTGCATTATTAGCAACCGTGGCATTGCAAAGCTACCGAAAGTGGGTTAGCATAAGCAGATCTTATGAGTGCTGAAGTTCATTCCAGATGAACTGCTTCACCCTTCAATCAGCTGGACGGCAAAGACCAATGGAATGCCTGTCATGGGAATGACATCCACAAAAACTATTGCTACGAGACAAGTATCAGAAATTTGTCCCATAATAAATAAATACGCTATGTGAATTGGCTATCAGTGATGTTGAAAAATCTCAGCATTGATAGGAATCTAAAAAACAAAAGAAAAACCAAATAAAAGCAGGCATTCTGCTGGAAAAGATTTGCAAAATGGAGAACTGTTTTTCTATCTCTTTTCTCTCTCTCTGTCTCTCTCTCTTTCTTTCTTTCCTTTTTTAAAATTTGATTAGTGACTGGATCCTGCCCCATATATCTGTGTTACAAATTATTAACACAACTATGTTTCAGTATGCCTGAGAAAGGGCTGATGTTTGGGGGTGTTTTGCTCCAATTTGGGGGTGGGAACATCAGTTCTTACAGCATAAATATCTCGATTTTTGTGACACTGAAAATAAAAATGTGGGTGGTTTTTGTAAAGCAGGGGTGATCGTGAAAACTTGAGAAAGAACAAAGATCAACCCAGATATTTGACTGAAGGTCTGATTTGTCTTTGAGTGCTTGGGATAATGGTACCTGGGAAAAATATGTATCATTGGCCATAGAAGAAGCGATACCTTTCATTACCCTTTCACATTCACCTAAGTCAGGAGTGTCAAACTCACGTCGTCACAGCAGAGTCGTATGATGTTTCAGTACTTTTTCCCCATTTACTAAACCAAACATGGGCATGGCCAGCACACGATGCATCAGGCCCGTGGGCTGGGAATTTGACAACCCTGATCTAAGTAATTCATTCTCCAGGTTACAGAATGCCCTTTAGGAGGCTTTCTTAATGAAAACTGGAGGTACCTGATATTCTTCCGTATCTGACCAAAAGGTTCGGCCTGAACGATGGAAATGCAGGTTTCAAGAAATGGTATTCTTGATATAGCCTTGATTTACCAAAAGAATCAGATACAATCCCCGGATGGTAGTGACTCAACCTGAGACTTTTTTTGGTAGGGTAGAGATACATACTTAGATTCCTGCTGGATCAGGATGAATGTGACTATTGTTGATGTTTAGATGGAAAAATTGTAGGGCTATTCAAAATTCATTTGAAATTTGATGAAATGGGAGCTTCTATCTGACAGTGTGAGTAACATAGCCAATGCATGCATAACTATAATGGTTTAATTGTCCCATTGCTTTCAAAATGAGACACCAAGTCATCTAAAAAAATACCAATATTTCCAAAAAGATTTATCAGAAAAATTTACTTGGGATATCTAAGTTTTACAAGCACTATGATCTAGTTTTCTTGAAACCTAGACTCCCTTCTTCATTTGCCAAAAGTTTACACTATTGAGGAAGATGGCATATTTAATAATAAGGTGTACCGATTACCTTCATTCTTTAATTCAACTAAAAATCAAGTTCCCATCCCTTGAGGGAAAAAATCCTAGCTGGATTAAGAAATCTTGCCCCACTTTATTTCAGTGTCAGGTATAAATGATAACTTGTTTTACTCTTCCAGGATGTGGTCTGTATATTTGAAGAATAGACAAATAGTAGCTTACAGTGGCAGCTGGTAGAGAAGGATTGAGAAGGTCACAAGTTATTTGTCTCCTTCTGCATGTTGATCTGAAGGGAACAAAGCACAATCCAATGAAGGCAGAGAAACTTATCACTTTCAAGGGGTTCCAATCACACTGAAATCCTGTGTTAATCCTTACTGTCTCAGACTTCCTCTGATAAATTTTACCCCTGGCTTGTGTTATTTTCATTTTGATAATGCAGAGACTGAACTGCAAAGAACTGATGCAGAAGTAATACTTAGAGAATCAATTGAGGGCTTGTTCTTTTTTTCTTTTTACCTCACACCACCAGATGTTCGTAATTTATAAGATGATATTATCCCAACTATGTAAATGCTTAGCCTGGTTCCACACAGATAGGAAAACTCTTGAAATAAAGGCAAAAAGAGAGACGCAGGCAGTAATCTTTGTCTTGTGTTTTGTTCCCATTTCTGGTAAATGTAACATCAAATGGAAACTTGATCCATGTTCAAGCAGTTACTGTGGGACTCAAATGAGCTGGAGGATTTTCCTGAGCAAATCTCTCTGAAATAAATAGAAGTAGCATAAGCCAAACATGCATACATATGTATATGTACATTTTGACTTTATTGAATTTCAGTTTATTCAATGTTATTTAATCCGTTACTAACTCCAGTCAAATACCCAGCAGACAATTAAGGTTACAAAATTCAGCGGAAAGCAGAAATGAAACTGAATGTCATCTGCACTTCAGTTACAAATCAGTTTAATATGTATAGAAATATGCTAGTGTTGAAATCTACTCTTATAAATTAGGCAGGGGGATAGTTTAAAACCTTTTTGGCATACCAATTTTTCCCAAGGTTTTCTGGTGAAAGGTCACTATGATAGATTGTACTGTCTTCTTTTACCCCGGACTTCTCCCTTCAGCCCAGCTCCAGGAATAGGGAGAGGAAGGGGCTTTAGATCTTTCTGCCTAAAGCCCAGAAATACAGAATGTCACAATCTTAATGAGTCCTGAAATACTGGGTTTCTATACAAGCATAAACTCTTGAATGAGGGAGAGATTTTCATGAGAGGATCCTTTCTGAATCTAAGGAAGCCAAGTGGTTAAGCCACCAATCGAGAAACTGGCTGGCCAAGAGTTTTAGTCCATCCTTAGGCATGAAAGCCAGCTGGGTGACTTTGAGCCAGTCAGTCTCTCTCAGCCTAAATCACTTCATACCATGATGGTTATGGGGAAAATAGGAGGAGGAAGATGGGTTGGATATGTTCGCTGCCTTGATTTATTCATAAAAATAGTAAAGGTTGGATGCAAATAAATAAAAATAAAAAGTTTTTTTTTATTATCTCCATATCCATGGAGAACAAGGAATGTCATGCACACAACATTCCAAGGAAAATCAATGTATCAGCCCAGCTAAGTAAGTTACTTATTACTTCCTTAAATAAACCCTTGGCTTTATAGCATGTGACCACAAAGACAGATGGTTGGGGGCAGCTCATCTGGACTCATTACTGGATGTTCCTAGGCAAGTCCTATTCATTTCTTTTTCATTTTTGTCTCTCTTCCTCTCTGAAGTTGTCTTCTCAGTTTTATCAAATGTGAAGGATCAGAGAGTCAGTTCCTCCAGGGAAATTAACTGCTGCTCTAGCAGCCACTACAATGTTCCAACTATGATTCCAATCCTTCTAGGCAACAAATCAGAAATGATCTAGAAGTTAATCTTGAAGACATTTTAAAAGCAGAGTCCAGCATAAGAAACAAAAGCTGAATTCCAGGTGTTTAAACTTTTCAGTATCAGATAAATCTATCAAGACAAAAAGTTCTTCATATTTGTAATAGTGTTGTACAATTCTCACACATCATATCAATAATATTAACATAATACATTTCATAATTAGAATGAATTAAAATTTAAAATAACCTTTAATGTTTTATTGCTTTTATTGTAATTTCTTTTTTTTTCTGTTTTGTTATTGTGTTGATCAATAATAGTGAGAATTATTGGGAGTCAGATGGCATACAAGTTTAAAAAATATTATTTCTACTATGGGTATCAAAAAGACAGCCAAATGTTCAGATTGGAGTTGGCATTTTTATCCTTTTATAAAGTCCTTCCCAAGAAGGGATGGGTAGAACTTGTTTGATTTATTGTTACAAATATCAGCACAGGATATAAGCTGTTCCAAGTAAAACTGTCTTTTGCAATTGTCTGGTGGTGATTTTGTCAAAGCTGATGGTGTTAAACTTGTGCTCCAGATGTTTGGGAATTGTAACCAAGGCACCTATTTTTGTTTTCTGTTGCCAGTCTTTTTTTTTTAATTATTAGTATTAATGTCCTATGAGGGAGGTTGAACTGAGAGGAAGTGATTGTCCCAAAACTTCTTTGACTAAAGATAAATTTGAACCTGGGGTTACCTAGTCTGAAACAAAAATCCTAACTATGATACCACACTATCTTTTCTAATACATGATTTGAAATATTGCTTGTCAGTGTCTTGTTAGGGCAATTTGAAAGAAGAATCCTCTTCATACTTTGAAGGTTAGCTTCTCGTAGTTTTTCAGAAAGTGCTAATATGGTAGCAAATAAATCCAGTTCAAGCAAATCTGGATTTTAAGGAACAATGAGATTTTTAAATGAAGGGAGCAACAAGAATGAGAATTTTACCCACTAGGTGGTGCTTTATCTCTTGCTTTACTTACCATAATTATAGTATAATTATTTAATACTGATAAGGTTTATCAGTAAATCTTTTATGTGGGTAATAAAACAGCATTATGTTGTTCTTAGGGCAACTTTGCAAAAGGCACAAAGGTCACTAATAAGGGCCTTACAGAAATCTGTGCGACTGCACAGAGAATTTTAGAATTGCTAGAACGATGTTCACACTCATCAGTTCGAATTTACCAATCCAAGCAAAGAAAGGAGAGCTTTCATCAACTCACTTGCAAACTAGGTTAGTTGCACTCTTTATAAGTAGATTTATTAATAAGACTAAATTCTCTTTGAAATTATAGAAGTAATTTCTGAATGGAAAACGCACTTACAGAAATGTCATGCAAACAGTATGGAGGGATGTCAGCTGTTACTAACTGGCACAGCAAGAAAGAAAAAAAAGAGATCCACTTTAATTTTGAAGCATGTGACTTCTCACCATGGTGTCCATGCTTTGGAATTCTTACTCAAGATACTGGTATTTCTCTAGCAATTTTCATCTCACTTTTATCAGCAAGTCATATTTACTCCAGGATGGGAAGTTTTCTCTCTTTAAAGGCTAATTATTTGATTATCGCTGATCTGGACCTATTTTATTTTATTGAAAACAGAAGAAGTAATCACATCTCAAGGTGTGAATCAACCAACTAACCCATAATAAACAATTATAAGAAAAATTCCTAGACATGTCCTTTAATCAGCCTTTCCAAATCTAGTCTTCCTTGTCCTTACTTTCATAATTCCAACCAGTATCACTACAAAGAATTGGTTGAAGAGGAGGGCATGTTAGAAAAAGCTGGGTTAAACAATGAACAATCTTTTAAGACTGGAGTAAGAAAAGGGTCATTTCAATACTTCTCAAAGATGCTCAGGCTTTGGTGCATCTCCATAATTATATACAATAATAATGGATTACTGAAGTCATCACTGACCATAACCGTTCAGAAACATATTTGTTATTTAATGGTATTCATCACACATGATGTAATCATTACCATGTTTCTCACAAAATAAGGCCAGACCTTTTTTTTTTTTTACTCCTGAAAAAACGGCTAGGCTGTCTTTTTGGGAGTGACTTAATTCCCCCCCCTTGCAACCTCGGGCGGTGATGGCTTGGATGTTGACTTCAGCGTTGCTGGGGCACTTCATATTGGAAGACCTTCCGCCACTGTTGCTTTCCCTTCTCCCTTGCTGCCGCAGCGTTTAGAACAATGCCATGGCTGCTCCCTGAAACTGGAGCCCGGCGGAGACACTCGGCTTCAGGTGCTCCTGTCACTGCCTTCCCTTTGCCTTTGAAAGTAAAGCCAATTATTTTAAAAACGACGCCCTACTACAACAAAGCCTCCCCTGCCCGAGAGGGCAGCCCAACCCCATGTGGGGAGGCGAATCTCCCAGGGCTGCAGCGCAGGATCAGCCCACCCCGGGAAAAGCGCCCAGCTGCCATCCCTGCCTGGTGCTGGGCAGAGCATGAAGAGCTTCACCTGGGACGCCCAGCGCAGCTGATAGGCGGCCCTCCTGCTCGGCAGCAGAGCTCTTGCCAAGGCAGTGAGCACCTCCCCACCGGACCCTCTGCTCATCCTGCCAGGGCTGCACCAGAGACGTATAGGCTGGGCAGAACCAGGAAAGTGAGCTGTAGGTATGCGCCTGCCTGCCAAGCAATAGAGCCGGGCTGACCTGAGCTTGGCTTCCTTCCCAAGTCCCTCCAGCGTGAATCCGAAGGGGACACCGGGAGAGGCTGCCTGAGGCAGTGATAAGCACTCACCCATCCACAGACATGGAGGTGAGGTGATGGCAGCGCTGCTTCCCTGGCCGGCGGAGAGAGCCCGAAGCCGCCCGTCCTTTCCACACCCTGCCCAGCCCGTCCCTGTGCATCTCCAAATGCACCAGAAGCTCCAAATGCTGCAGCAGAATGGGTATCAGGCAGAGGCACTGACTCGATGGCGCTCAGCTCGGAGGAGGACGAGTTGCCTTGCCTCCCTGTCCATGGATGGGTGGGCGCTATCACTGCCTCAGGTGGCCTGTCTCAGTGGCCCCTTTGGGTTTGCGCTGGAGGGACTTGGGAAGGAAGTCCCAAGTTCAGGTCGGCCCGTCTCTTTTGCTTCGCAGGCGGGCGCACACCTGCAGCTCACTTTCCTGGCTCTGCCCAGCCCGCACAGCTCTGGTGCAGCCCTGGCGGGATGAACCGAGGGTCCAGCAGGGAGGCGCTCACTGCCTTGGCGAGAGCTCTGCTGCCGGGCAGGAGGGCCCGCCTGTCAGCTACACTGGGCACCCCAGGACAAGCTCTTCATGCTCTGCCCAGTGCCAGGCAGGGATGGCAGCTGGGTGCTTCTTCTGGAGTGGGTCAATCCTGCGCTGCGGCCCCGGGAGATTCGCCTCCCCATGTGGCTGCCCTCTAGAGCAGGGGAGGCTTTGTCGTACTGGTAGTAGGGTGAAAAGAATTGGCTTTGCCTTTGAAGGTGAAGGGAAGGTGGCAAGAGGAGCACCTGAAGCCGAGTGTCTCCACCAGGCTCCGGTTGCAGGGAGGAGTCCTGGCTGGCTGTGTGTGGCTGCACCAATGCCGCGGCTTTGCTTTAAATGTCGTAGCAGCAAGGGAGAAGAGAAAGCAATGGTGGAGGAAGGTCTCCCAATACGAAGTGCTCCACCAATGCCAAAATCAACGCAGGCAGCACCATATCTGGGTATGCAACAAAAGTACTTTCTAACGGCAAGCCCCCCCCCCACTATTCCCCCCCATTTCACATGTTTAACATAGGCCTTAATTTGGGAGGGTTTAATTTGATTTTATGCCGATAAAACATGGTGGGCCTTCCTATTGGTGGAGGCCATATTGTTGGAGAAACACGGTAGAATAAAATATCTTCACAGTGTGCTTTAAAATGTAGATCACTTCAGCTTTTTGTATCAGAAATGCTTGGAACTTATTGCTTTCTTTCTGAAATTTCATTTCTGATTCAATCATTTCCTCTTCACTCTTGTTATCTCACATCTTTGGGGCTTTTTTATCTTTGTTCTCTTCCAAATAATTCAATGATGCCTGTCACTTGAAGCTCTTTCTCACACATCAATTGCTTCTTTAACTGCTTATCTTCCTTCCTGATTTAATGCAAAAAGTCATGTCATGATCTGCACCAACTATAAGATTTGAAATGCGAATGACAATAATTATAAATATATACCTTAGAAATACTATCAGAACAATTAGCCTATTTATTTCAAATATGAGTTTGAAGTATAAGTCTATTCAGATGTACAAACTGAAAAGTAATGAATAAAAAATTATAATTAGTGTTATTGTTTATGATAAAAAATTAAGTAAATTAGGGAGGGATTCAGGGGTGATGAGGGATTTTGAATGTGGGACAGGCTTGTTTTTGGTAATGTCCAGAGTGGATCTTGAAAGGGTAGAGGAATAGATGTAGAAGAAAAGGAATGAAGAAAAATAAAAGAATGTGAATGTGGAACAATAACGGGTACAGAAAATATGAATCCTGTATGAAAAAGTAGATTAATCTTTGAACAGAAATTAAAATAAATGTAACAAAAGAGGATTTTTCTTGGAACAAAATAAAAATATGTCATCCAACTATGTAAAAAATGCATAGTGGAATGATGAAATGGAAAAGACAGCGGAAGGGAATGAATGAATGAATGAATGGATGGATGAATATAGACAGAAAGAAAATGAGTAGGGGAATCCCAAAATGAGGATTTTAGAGATACCTATGGAAATGAATTTAAAAAAAACTGATGAAAAGGAAATATAAATGTTGAAAAATAGTAAGGCTACAGGCGTAAACTGTGTAATTGGAGAAATATTGCAATATAGATACAGTTTGTTTGTAGAGTGTCTGAATGTTTTATTTAAATTGTGTGTTATGACTGATGACTGCAATAATGCTATTACTCCCTTAGAGAGAGGGAAAATAGCAGGAATAAACACAAAAAGCACAGGGGATTCATTTGTTTAGTTTGCATTGGGAAGATATTTGGTAGAATTTTGATCAAAAGGATATGAGAGATAACAGTGAGCCCAATTTGAAAAGTGTCATGCTGTGTACATTATGTTGGGCAGAAGGTACGATTCTTTGTTCTTCAGAGGTTTTCAAAATACATACATCTAAAACAGTTTATTTTTGCTTTGTTAATTAAAATATTATATGTTAAAGTGAATAAATTTGAATTATAAAAGGTTTTGGGTGAAAAGGGAGTTTAAGGTTGGTTAAGGAATGTGGTAAGGATAGTATGTGATGGAAATAAAGTATGTATGGAAATAAAAGAATTCCTACCTGATGGGTAAACAATGAACAGGAAATAAAACAAGTATGTTTCATGTCTTCTTGGTCTGCTTAATATATATAAATAAATATATATTTGTGGTGATGGTAGATTTCTTGGAGATGTGAATGTTCATATTAAAGGCCCAATCCCACTGGCCGACGGACGCAAAACGTATGCATAAAGGACACAACGGATAAGCAAAATTTTGGGGGTGGCTCCATCCATTATCATCCGCTCCAAAAAGTGGCAAAAATTTGCATAAACAGAACAGAAAATAACGGAAATGAACGGACATGGGTAGTATGTAGAAGGGATGTTAAACAGATGTTCATAGGAAGCCTAGCGGATGAAAGTGGATAGAAGCGGATGACATCTCCGAAGGGGTTCCGGGGGATAATTGCGAAGCAGATGCATAGTGGATGAAGCGGATGCATCATGTATGCCTAAAGGAAAGAAAGGGGATACCGCGTAGATGTATATCGGATGCAAACCGTTCACTGCGCATCCTTTCTATTTCCATGCTACTAACGCTGTATAGACGTTCTATGTACCTTTTGTTTCCTCCCTCTTTCCGTTTTCAGCTGCAGCGGATGTGAGTTGCGAGAATGTCCAGAGGATGCAGAGAGAATACAGTGGACATTTAACGGATGATAAATGGACATAGAACGTTTGTTTACATCGTACACGGCAGAAAGTTCATCCGTTCACAAAGTTTTGTGCAGCTCAAAACTTCTTGCACGGATGAAATCGCAGTGGACAGATGCTCGACGGATAGAGCGTATGAAACAATGAGTACACAACTCATCTGCAATGAGTACACAACAGATGCATAGCGTTTTCCAATGGATGGCAAGCTTTTTTTTAACATTTTACATCCTCTTTGCCTCCGTAAGTGCAGTGGGACAGGGCCTTAACTTTGTATGCAGTTGATGTTGTATCACTGTCTGAAAATTTCATTTTTTTTCATTGTAAGATAGTATAATACAGGTATTTATATCTATTAATTTTCATTAAAGATGAAAATTGACAGGAAAAAAATGGAACAAGTGAATCCAAGATATTATAAAGTGTAGTAATATAGTAGATAGTATGTGGATTTTTCAAGGAAAAGAATGTTTACGAACAAAATTAATCTTGCTACGTGTAATATCATGTTTCAGTTTGGAATACGGTAGTAAGAATTGGCTCACAGAATAATATATAAATTAAACTGAATGGATAGGAAACGGGTAACTTACAGTATGTGTTACTTACCTGGAAGTTCAAAAAATGTGGGTTAAGAATAAATAGTTGTTGAAGGAATTTAATAGGAATAGGAACATAAAAGTTAATAACTACTATGAAGGAAGCACATTGAGGAAGCTTGGTTATATAAAGACAACATCTGTGAATTGAATTGCAAAACAAATACAGCATATGATGGAAGAGTGAAGGGGTCAAGAGGGAAGGGATGACTCAGAAAGTCATAGTTTAATGGATGTGATTTCTCAGAAAGTGTTAAAAAGTACAGAATAAGACAATGTATGAAGCGGGGATTGCTTTTCAAGGGCAGAAGGATATGAAGAATGATCTTGAAGTATAATAATCTTAGTTATATTTTCATTTGTTTTTCTTATCCTGTGCCTTTAAATTTTTGGCCTACTATTTCTTATTTCTTTTTTGTACTTTATATAATGTTGCTTATACTTCAAGGATATGCTGATCAGCGGTGGGATTCAAATTTTTTGCTACCAGTTCTGTGGGCGTGGCTTGGTGGGTGTGGCAGGGGAAGGATACTGTAAATCTCCAGTCAGAGATGAGATTTGCTGATTCTCTGAACTACTCAAAATTTCCACAACTGGTTCTCCAGAACTGGTCAGAATTTGCTGAATACCACCTCTGGCTCTGATGGATATGTATTGATTTTGGATAAAAGCTGGGCTAGTCAAACAGAGAAGGAAGCCCAAATTCAAGATTATTCTAGAATGGGAGATCAGTACCTTAAATGTTGCCCATTTATTAGTCTGCCTTTATTGATGAGATACATTATACTTGTATTTTTCTAATTGTTAAATACACGATCCATTTATGTCCTTTTTCATGATTTTTTAAAAGTTCTTTTCTAAAAATGAAACATTATAAAGAAATAAGTACATTTTATTTTATTTTATTACAGGAAGTTCTTGACTTACAACCACAATTGAGCCCAGAATTTATGTTATTAAGTTAGAAATTTGTTAAGTGAGTTTTGCCCCATTTTATAACTTTTCTTGTCACTTTTGTTAAGTGAATCACTGCAGCTGCTAATTTTGTAACACAGTTGTTAAGTGAATCTGGCTTCCCCATTGACTTACTTGTCAGAAGCTTGCAAAAGGGATCACATGACCCCAGGACATTGCAACCTGTTCTGACCAAGGCTTCCCAAGACCGTAATTAAACACACACTTAGTTAAAACAACTCTTGTTTTATTGCAACGCTGGGAATTATGTACATTTCCAGCCAATAATGAGTCCCAAACAGTCCCTTTGATATAAGCACTTGCCTTTTTTTCCTTTGAATTGCTGCCAACAATTAAAGTGCTGAATGAACTATTAAAAAACCAACCAAAGTACAAAGTCGACACAGAGCTTCAAGAATTAATCCAAATAGAATGAACAACTTTGCTTCTTACAAAAGTTTCTTCACCTTTGCCTGTCCTTTATATCTTATGGGATGGGCAATCATCTCCAAGCCTTATTTCCGAGTTGCCCCTTTTGTCTCAGCTGCTCTTGTCTTCTAGCAGCTCTGCGCACACATTCACTCATTCCTCGGCCTCACTGCTGCCAAAATCCGGAGGCTCGGGACTCAACATCACATTCCCAGATGGTCTTGGCCCCATCTCTGCATCGGATGCAGCACCCTCCTCCAACTCCTCTCCAGACTCCTGGACTGGTCCCCGTTCTTCCCCACTGTTCAATTCCACTGCCGTCTGCACAGGCTGCTGGTGAATTACAACACTACCATCATAAATATGAACCAGTTGTCAAGCATTCAAATGTAAATCATGTGACTGTGGGGATCCTGCAATGATCATAAGTATGAAAAATGGTCAAGTCACTTTTTCAGTGCTGCTGTAACTTCAAATGGTCACTAAATGAACTGTTGTAAGTCAAGGACTACTTTAATGTGTCATTAAAGTAGATCTGTATGTCTTTTGGTAACCATGACAATCAGATTTCTGATTCATAGTTTTCAATGGCTAAGAGAATTTTATACTATCATTTTCAGAAGTATGAGGTTTTTGTTCCATTTTGACTCCAACCAATAGCATCGCATTTCAACTGGCACCTTAGAGCATTTTAATTATGTTAAATGGGTGTGATTAAAGTTTGCCATTCCATCCAACTAAACATGCTTAAATTCAGAATGACTCACACAATTATTCCACAATACAACTAGCTCCCAAGCCACCACCTTTTAAAAGAAACAATCTATTTTTCAGTCTCCATAAAACACAAAATCTCATTTATCTATAGTTATCTTCATGGTTTTGAAGCATATTAATGGGATTTACTAGATTCTGGGGTTGTTTTTTTTACAAGTTTGTTGTTTGCATTAGGTACTTCTATGCTGTGCTTGTATCATCCTTTTTTCTGTTTCCCCAAGTCCTTTTACTTCGTTGTTCTGAAAGAAAAGAAGATGCTATGTATGTTGGAACTCACACAGTTTTGCTTTCAGTATCACACAGTCCTGCTAAATGAGAGAATATTATGGCATGTTGATATGTCAATTCACCTCTCTAGATTCCCAGAAGTTCAAATATTATTAATAAAATGTTTGCTTTGTTCATTAATTTTATTTATTTCATGATTACATTTAGAGGCTGCCTGACTCTGAACAGCATACTTAAAATGATAGAAAACAATAAGAAAGCAAAAACATCACGTACATCTGGATAAATCTCACTCCACATACTATGAAACATAACACACAGGTGCTGAGAATTACCGTACCCCAAGGAATAGGAGAATAGCCAGATTTTTAACAAGGTCCCAAACAACTTTAAGGTGAGAGAATTTTGCATTTTTATTTACAACATCTGTCATCCAAGAGCATGTTGGATGTAGAAGGGCCACTGAAAAGGGCCACTGACAATCAGCAACATGTGATTAGGTCATTCCAAGGAAATTTGATTGACTGCAGTTTAATCAATTCAACGATGTAAAGAAAATGATCCAGCATCCACTGATGGTACTTTCTCTTCGGTGATCAAAATGAGTTTTGGCTGAGAGCTATCATGAAGGGTATAGGACCTGGACCCACACATTTCCTCTAGAGTCTTCTTATATTTAGCAGCAAATACTTAAGGCCTGTATTTTAATATTAATTTCAGTGCTGAAACATTTAATAGTAATTTAACATTTGTTAAATTATTGAATTTAATAAAGGAAATTATTCTTCTAAAAATAAATATTAATCCTTATTATTTTCACCATAGGGCTTGAGGAACTGGTTTAGTCTTATGTGCTTGCTGCCTATGATATGCAAATCAGAAAGCTGGAATGTCCCAGTTTGGCATTTAAAACAGCTTTTTGTTTATCTTAGCAACATGGTGATGAGTAATAATGCTATTACCATTACTCTTTCTACTATAATATGAAAAGCACCTATCAGCTGAAATTTTGAAGAGTGGTTTTATTTTCTCAATTTCTCTGAAATGAAATGTATGAAAATAACTTCAACACATGTAGAAATGAAAAAGGCCTTTCCCTTAATTAAAATATCTTTGCCATCTTACTTAATCTTCTGTGTGTATGTATATTTAGATCCTTTTTACTTTGTTATGTAGGTCTTCTACATCGGGAGAATGTTCTATTCTAAAGGACATCTGATTTATGAGAAACTAACCAGTTTCACCATATGGATAATTAAAATGTAAGTTGGCTTACTAATATACCATCTCAACATATGGAAAACAACGACTGGAAGTCAATAATGTGTTCTGTTCTCTAATGCATTTTATTCTTCACATCTTTAAAATTCAACCTTACAAATCTGATTTTTTCCAAAGAGTTCAAGGCAAATGTCTTATGTTTCCAGGTCCCTCAGGTTTAGTAATAAAACATATCTTTTTTGCAATCTCTCCATATGACCCCCCACCCCCACCATTGCACTTCTTTCAAACTGGTTACTTAGTCTTTATTTTACTCCACACTCCTTCTGCTATTTATCCTTGATAAAGATCTTTGTCTTTTATCATACACAGTTCTTAACTATTTCTTTCCCATTGCATTTCACTTAGATTTAAATTTCTCCTAACATATCCAGCTATCTGTTCCATAAGACAAAGTAGGCAGAAACATGCTTTTATATACACCTATTTTGCTCAGGCTATGATACTTTGAAAAATCAGCAAATACAGATTATCTTGGCCAAATTTTAGTATACTTGTACCCTACTTCCCACTCCATCAAAATCTCATGTTCAATCAGAATAGACTAAAAATGGAAGTGATCAGATTCAGATTCAGGATCTTTTAATTACCAGCAGACTGTAGGTTTACAAAGTTATCTCAACCAAAGCAATAGAACAGGATTTTTTCATCTCTTTTTTATGATTTTGAAGCTTGCTGAATCTTAATATGATTTTTGGAAAGATACATACAGTATAGTTAATTCATCTCAGGCCAATTGCTAGGAATTGACTCAAGAAAATGTTTTGTCACTGTCACCCACTTTTGCAGACAGATAAGAACATGGACCCCTCTGCTGCTAGAAACAAACCATGTAAGAACTATTGATCCACTCTAATGACCTTTTTGGGTTTCATAGAATTAACATTATTCCCAGTCAGCTTCCTTTAAAGGTTCTGATGATGAAGGCACAGGAGATCTCTAAAAATCAGAATGATAACAATATAATACTTCGATTTAGTTTCTCAGTTTGAAAACAAATATTTCACTTAGTATCAGCTTCAGCTAAATATCTTGGTTTACTATTGTGCAAATATGAAACCAAAGTAAACAGAACTGGGTTATGTGACAGATGTCCTAGCCTGGAGCAAAGGATATGTATTCATACAATTGAATCTAATCCAGAGGGCATCAGGATATCTTCTTAATCAATTTTTGTTATATCCATTAAGCCATCAGGATAAAACAGCAATCAAGACATACATTTTTCTATCTAGGAAGCCATGGTTTCATATTGGATAGCTTCCAAAGAAAAGGATGTCAATACCACTATTGAAAGATACCATCCATAAATAAGAGTATCTCATTAAACATTTATTGCTATGCTGTACAGTATCACATTTTAATTCAGTCTGTATTCCCTTCAACCCATGAATTCTGACATTCTGACAGATATGTCTACCATATTCATCACCTGAATAGTGGAGTGATTGAATGAGTATAAATGAAAAATATACATGAGAACATTTGAACTTCCCACCAGATATCATAAATGGAGCAATTCACATCTGTAGCATATCTATTCTGCTCTTCAAAAAAAGGGAAATATCAATTAAAAAGATTCATATATATTTCTAATCAGGAAATCCATATCCAATGTTATGGGCTGGATCTCTGCTTATTCTTGTTTAACCATTGACACTTCATGCAACATATCTGTCTTTCTCCCTTGTTTTTTTACTAACCACTGTCATAGATTGATATGATGGACTACAGTGAAGCAGCATCTATCTATCTATCTATCTATCTATCTATCTATCTATCTATCTATCTATCTATCTATCTATC
>BLBF01000010.1:37296084-37310350 GCA_015471245.1 Laticauda colubrina | reverse complement strand
ATCTATCTATCTATCTATCTATCTATCTATCTATCTATCTATCTATCATCTCTTTAGAATGAAGGATAAATTGTTTTCTAAACCAACAATAAATGTGTTAGGGAATAACTCAGCAGAAATTTCTTCAATACTAGTATCATTCAGTGTTAGGTGTGGCAATGTTGGTATGAAATTTTGAATAATCCAGATACATGCTATATTCATTTGTTCACTCCTTAGAGTTATGGAACACAGTTTTTATATGAAAGTGCTGGGAGATATTATCTGAATATATAATATGATGTGCCACTATTATTCAAATGATATCCAGATAAGAATTAGATTCACCAAATCAGCTAAATGAAAATATCTTTTAAAAGGAATTGCATTATTTCTTAATAGTCAGAACTTTTTAAAAAATCTGATCATATATAATAAATAATTGCTGTGAAATAAAAAGATTTTGAGACTCTAGAAAGAGAGCAGAGAAGAACGCAAAGATGATTAGAGAACTGAAGGTCATATGAATGATTACAGGACTGGATTTGTCTGGTCTAATGAAGAGAAGGACTAGGGATGATATGACAGCAGTGTTCCAATAACTGAGGGACTGCCACAAAGAGGGGGAACAACCTATTGTCCAAAGCACCCGAAAGCAGGACAAGAAGCAATGGATGAAAGCTTTTCAAGGAGAAAACCAATCTAAAACTAAGGAGAAATTTCCTGATAGAATAATTATCACTGGAATGACTTGTCTTCAGAAGTTGTGCATACTCCATCACTAGAGGTTTTAAGAAGAGATTGGACAATCACTTATCTGAAATGGCATAGGGTCTCCTTCTGTCAGCTTTGGAAGCCATATTCACACTAGAAGCTTCCATGCTGCCATGTTCTTGAGCATGGGAAGTTGGGAGGGGGAATTTTATGGAGCATATGTGGTTAGACATAACAGCATTCTTCTTTAAATTCAAGAACATGTTATTCCTGCACCTGGCTGAGGAGTAGTAGTGGGGATGTCTCAAGTTGGAACGGATGGTGATTGGGGCATATGATGGAATGATGGGTGCAGTGGGAGGATTTGTAAAAATTTACTTATTGGAAAATAAAATGAAAACCCAGAATGTTCGGATTTGAGTTTTCCCAGATGTGCCAGTATAACAACTCTAATAAAAGGAAACTTTGAGAAAATGCCTGTCTCTGAGTTTTTAATTGGAGTGGGTTTTTTTGGAATACTTACACCTGCTTGAGCAGGGGTTTGGATTAGAAGGTCTCTTAGGTCCCTTCCAACTCTTATTATTCTGTTTTTCTGATCATTGTATTTACTTAACCAAGGAAAGCATGAAAGATGTTTTGTTTTATTTTTTCTTCATAAGACATTAGGTCTCAGTTATGCAATTGATTGCTTACAGTTGCAAAAAATATAGAACAGTTTGGAATTTGTAGTTAAGGGGCTGCAATTTGTAATCACTAGAGAAGTGCTATTTCCCTTTAAAACTTGATTGGCTGGAGGGATGTGATTTTAAAAACAAAAGCATATCTTCCAATAAATATACAGAACAGAAGGATACAAGTATGTATATTTATGAAGGGATGAGAAAGATCCTGTAAGAAACTCTGGAAAACTATTGCCAGTCAATGACACATAACGGACCTACCAATAGGATAATTCATTACAAAGTAGCCTTTTTTGAGAAGACCATACCCTAGATAGTTTAATTTATGATTGGGACTAAGGACTGATATAGGGGGTCCAGGTGCACCTGGAGATGATTGCAAAAAGAATATAAATACATTATTTACATTATAACTTAAATTTGGGGAACTTTACCCAGGGAAACACAGTACAATACAAGGTAGCTTTATTAAAAATTTGCGATCTTTCTTTTGAATGATTTAAGTGACTCTGCTTTTTAGTCAACGGGCTAAAAAGTGGAGTTAAAACTTTTAAGTGAGGATACTAAACCAGGGTCTTTCATGAATTTGGACACTGAAAGGCCTTGGACATCACTGTAGCTTCATAAACAAGCAAATGCAAGTTTACTTTAGTGACAGATTCAGATAAACAGAAGAAAGCAGCTGCAAAAAAGCATTCCATCTAAAATGTGCAGTTCCCACAAAGCAAACGGATCTCCGGCAAAGAAAGTACAAAATATTTAGAAACTGTAATGAATCTTCTTAGAGTTGTGTGATTTTAAAAGAAAGAGGCCCAGAAAAAATGCATGAAACCACACATTTTGTCAATAGGCCTAATACAGTATGTGTGGTCTTATTCAAATATGGCAGAAATGGAAAATATATTCGCTGACAGGTACAAGGCAAGCATGGAAATCAGGTTCTCTTCACTCCAGTCCATTTCTAAATATTGTGAACTAAAGCTAGTCTTTAACAATGTGTCCATAATAGGACTTGGCATGGAAAGCCAAACATTGTCACTTTGGGTTAAGACATCTTGTGACAGAAGGGCTGAGACCTTTTATGGTCCCTGGCTGATACTTCAGCCAAACTGATTCACTGATGAGCGCACTTTCCCAACTATTTCTCCCTCCTACATGGCAGAGTAAGGATGCTAGATAATTTTGGTTTTATTTCTCGCTTTGATCGCCTTCCACTTATGTGTATGTTTTGAAGCAGTATAACAATTGCTCTTGAAATTAAGAAGTAGTTTTTTTAAATGTCAATTATTACAGATACAGAACCCTAATCAGCGCTAAATTCCACTGGCATTAATAACATGCTGTAAAGTGGGACTGTGCAGAACCTTTAAAAGAGGTGTTTCAGAGTACAGGCAGTTCTCAGCAGCCAAAAAAGCTAATGCAATCCTAAATTGTATTAACAGAGGGATACAATCAAGATCAAGAGAGGTACTAATACCACTCTATAAAGCCTTAGTAAGACCACACCTAGAGTACTGCATCGGGTTTTGTTTACCACATTATAAAAAAGATGTTGAGACTCTAGAAAAAGTACAGAAAAGAGCAATTAGGATGATTAGGGGACTGGAGGCTAAAACATGCAATGAATGGTTGCAGGAACTGGGCTTGGCTAGTCGAGTAAAGAGAAGGACCAGGGGAGACATGATAGCAGTCTTCCCATATTTGAGGGGCTGCCACAGGGAGGAAGGGGTCAAGCTATTTTCTAAAGCACCTGTAGGCCAGACAAGGAATAATGGATGGAAACTGAACAAGGAGAGATTTAACCTGGAAATAAGGAGAAACTTTCTGACAATGAGAACAATCAACCAATGGAACAGCTTGCCCTCGGAAGTTATGGGACCACCATCATTTGAGATTTTCAAGAAGAGAGATTGGACTGCCATTTGTTTCCTGCTTGGGCAGGGGGGTTGGACTAGATGACCTACAAGATCCCTTCCAACTCTGATTATCTGTTATCTGTTATCATGTAATGTTCAGTTGCTTAGAGACTATTCAAAGCTACAAAGTTCTGATCATGGCAACTCTCTGAAGTCACATGACCATGCTTTGGGGACTTAGCAAACTGGCTCATCTTTATGGTTGTTTTTGGTGTTCTGCAATCATGTGATTTTTTTTTTTTTGCCGGTTTCCTATTGGTTTCTGGCAAAAAAAAATCCAAAAACACAGATTGGATTGCTTAACAATTGCTATGTTTGGAGAGGGAGGAGCTGGCATCGTGACGATACTGTATGCAATCTTGGAGGTCTGAGATTGCAGCTGATATCTTTGCCCCTGGATGGTCCAAATGGACCTAAACTGTCCTGAAGAGACGGTGATAGTGAAGGGTGCGTCCTGTAGATCCCAGGGATATCGCAAAGTCCCTGGTTCATCCAGGAGAAGCCCTTTTGCCAACGGCAGAGAGGCAGCCACCAAAGCTGCTGAAGTTGGGACAGCTTGAATAGAAGAGGTTGAAAGAGAAAGTGTGTCAGTTTGGTGAGAACTGTTCTTTTATTATTTTAAGATTTAAAAGGACTTCAAAGGACACCCTAAGGGGAAAAAGAATCTGTAAAAGTTTTGAGAGAATTGAATAAGCGGCAGTTTTTAAACAGAACTGTCAAAGTAAGGCTTTGTTTTATGTTTTTTATGGTTGGATTCCTATTGTGATTCTGCATTTGCTAACTGGACTGATTTTTTCTCTATTTATATTTATATATATATTTTCTCTTCTGTTCTTTTTTGATTTTGTAATATTTTCGATTAGAGGCTTTTTGTAATATTTTAGGTTAGAGGCTCCCTTAAGCTATACTTTTTTTTTTAAGTATTATTACATTTTGTCTGGGAAAGGAGGGGGAGAGTGAGAGTAAAGAAACTTTGTAACACTGCCAACTAGAGGCTGGAAAATATCTTAAGCCCCTGTCACACAGCACCAACGGATGCAAAGAGATGTAGAATGGAGATAAACACTTGCCATCCGTTGGTTAATGCGATGCTTCCGTTCTGTACTCACTGCGTCCGTTTTTCATCCTCTCTATCCGTCCAGCATCCGTCTACTGACATTTCATCTGCTCAAAAAGTTTTGAGCTGCACAAAACTTTTTGAGCGGAAAATGTATCCAACGCGTCCGTTAGACATCCGCTATGCATACGGGGAACATCCATTAGACGTTTGTCATAATCTGTTACACGTCCGCTATATCCGCTAGGCATCCGCTGCGCATTCGCGCAACTCGCATCCGCTCCAGCAGAAAGTGGACACAGGGAGGAAGCGAAACGGATGTGGAACGGACATGCAGCGTTAGTAGCATGGATGGAGAAAAGATGAAAGCAGATGCAGCTCACATACAAAGCATTAAAACGGAAAAAAGTTTCACATAGGGGATGTATCTCAGATATTTAGGATATCTGCAGGATGTCTAGAGGATGCAAAAGGACACCTAGCAGAAAATCTATATTTCCTATAAAAAGGGGGAGGAACTCACCTGGATCTCACTTTCAGTCCAGCAGCCCTGCTGTGCAGACCTCATCAGCCCTCATCTGGCTTTTGCTCTTCCACAGCATCCAGTCATCTCCACCATGGATCATCACACACTCCTTTTGGTAACCACCATCATTCTACAACAGTGCGAAGCCATCTACAGGCCCTTTAACCTGTTCTAGGGGAAGAAAAGGAGGCATCCAAGAAGTGTCTGGGTCCGAAGATGGATCGTGAGAAGACCCGAGTATGGACTGTATTATAAGCTGATGGTGGAGCTGAGGAACGAAGACACTCATGCATTCCAGAACTTCATGAGGATGCCGCCAGCCATGTTTGACGAAGTTGTGGAGTGGCTGAGACCCAGGTTGACCAAGCAGAGCACCAACTTCCGGCCCAGCCTGGACCCTGGTGGCACTGACTCTGCGCCACCTGGCCTCAGGGATCACCTACAGGAGCATGCAGTACAGCTGGAGGGTGCCACACAACACCATCAGCATTGTGGTCAGAGAAGTGGTGCAGGCCATTATCGAAGAATACCTGGAGGAGGTCCTCCAATGCCCCTCCACTGAAGAAGGCTGGAAGAAAGTTGCAAAGCAGTGGTATCAGAAGTGGAACTTCCCCCACACCCATAGATGGCAAGCACGTGGCCTGCAAAGCTCCAGCCAACTCAGGGCCCACTTATCACAACTACAAGGGCTTCTTCAGCCTCATCCTCTTCGCCATGGTTGATGCTAACTACAAGTTAATGTACATCGATGCTTCAGGGAAGTTGATGTACAGGCAACGGCTCATCTTCAGATGCCCAGGTATACAATGCCAGTAACCTCAAGGAGGGGCTGGAATGCAACCTCATCATGGGCTTCCCAGATCCAGACCCCCTGCCCAATGAAACACAAGATGTGCCCTACTTCATCGTGGGGGATGACGCCTTCTCCCTCAGAATGTACCTCATGAAGCCCTACACCTCCAGATACCTCATCCGTGAAGAGAGGATCTTCAACTACAGGCTGTCCAGGGCAAGGCGGGTGGTGGAGAACACCTTTGGCATCCCGGCCAACAGGTTCCAGGTACTTCTCACCACCATGCAGCATCACCCAGAGACCATGAGGAACATCGTGGAAGCTTTTTGCATCCTGCACAATCTCATGCGCACCCACTACCCAGTGTTGCAGAACAGGCTCATGGACCTCCAACAAGGTAATGGGGACATGGAGCCTGGGGAATGGAGGCAAGGGCGAAACCTGATAGATACTGTGGATTCGCAAGGCCCCAACAGAGCTTCACGTGAAGGGAAGAAGCAGTGCAACCTCCTGAAACACTGGTGCAACTCCCCAGCTGGAGCAGTGGAGTGGCAAGACAGGATGATAGATGCTTAATGGATGCTTCCTTCAGCCTATCTCATCACAATGATGAGATTGTGCCATGTATGTTGAGTGGCCCTACAATGAACAGGGCATTTAATAAAGAGTTGTGTTTATGTTGAAATGTGTGGATCAATGATTAAATTGTTGTTGATAATAAAGGGCCAAAGGTGTGGCAACTGGGAGGGTGGACCATACAGTCCCACTAAGCTTGCACTGGAGGTTTATCTATCCCACAGCTATTACCCATCCCACAGCTATTACCCATCCAACAGGTATCCCTGCCCATCCCACAGGTATCCCTGCCCATCCCACAGCTATTACCCATCCAACAGGTATCCCTGCCCATCCCACTGCTATCTTAACCCATCCCACAAGCATGCAAAGGCTTAAACCATTTGTAAAAGTTTCCACCAAGACTTTATTGACTGACAGCACTGAACGAAGTGTGTGAAGCAAAGATAAACTTTATTAATAAAAAACTTTAAAAGCAAAATGACCCAAGTAAAGTGTCCCAAGCAAAGATAAAGTCAACAGGTAGCAACCCAGTCTCTGGCACTCTTGTCAGTCACTCTGAGGCGTGCCCATAGTCTCAGGGGTGAAGGGTCCAGGTGCTGTGGAGGTGGCTGCTGCTGGAGTGCTGGTCTGAGGCGCCATTGGGGTGCCTGGCCCTGAGAGGACAACAGGGGATGGTGTGTGGAGGAAGCTCTCAGAGAGCTGGCTCAGTCCTGTGATGTTGAGAACCCCTTCCTCCAGGACATGGGGTGTCAGTCCCAAGACCGATGACAGATGTTCTGAGGCCGGGCTTGGCTGTGGGGTGGAGGAAGGAGGAGTGTAGTGGGGCTGTCTGGTCTGCAGCTGAGTGAGGTGAGGCGTGGGTGGCATCTGTGGCGTGGGTGGCATCAGTGGCATCGGTGGCATCAGTGGCATCAGTGGCACCGGTGGCGTACGATGTACCTGTGCCTGGACTGGGAAGAGCTGCCTGTGCTGCTGGAGCTCCTGGTAGCCATAGCCTTGGTAAAGGAGGGCCTGTGGAAAGCCTTGGAGGGGCAGTGACATCACCTGGAGTGGAGGAGCAGACCTGGACTGGGTGGGAGCAGGTTCAGCTGGGTCTGGAGGGTTGTGCAGAAGACCTGTGATCCTCTCCTTGATCACCTGGTACTGTGATTCGGACATGTCCAGGAGGGTCTGGTTGATGTAGGTGAGGAAGGGCTTGTGGTTTGAGGATGGTATGTCGGTGTGTACCAGCTGAGAGGGGATATCTATGCTGCTTTTGATGGTGTCCCTGATCTCCAGCAGGACAGTGTGGCTCTGCCCCTCCGGTCTGGCTCTCTGCCTGCTTTCTGTGGAGGTGGAGCTGGGGGTGGATGTGGGTTGGTAGAAGTGGGTTGTGGGTGGATGTGGGTTGGTAGAAGTGCCCTCTCCTTGCTCCCACTGCATCAGGGGGTCTTCAACACGCTCTGCCATGGGGAGTGCAGCTGTCGGTGGGGTGTCCCTCGTGGGAGGCTCCACAGATACCTGCCTGGACACAGGAGCTGACTCTTTGCCAGAAGAGGACTGGCTCTCTGTGGGCTGCCTGAGAGAGAGGGTTGTCAGAGGGACTGCTCCTCGGTGGCGGATCTCACTCTCCAAGAAGCTGCAGTTGGCCATCACGTAGGTCTCCCAGTCTGTAAGCTTGACCGTGGCCTGGCCAGATTTCTTGAGGTGCAGCTTCCTGTGCCAGGTGTGCATGTGCTTCCACCAGCTGAGGAGGACCTCCGAAGTGTAGCCCAGGCTCTCCGCCTTCTCTCTCCAAGCTGCCTGCTTCCTTTTGGTGTCTTGATAGAGCCTGTGTCCCTTCTGCCATAGATACTCGTTCTCCCTCAGCCATTCCAGCACCTCATCCTCATGTTCCTCTTCATTGGAGTATTGCCTCCTCTCCCGTTCATGCATATGCCTCTTCCTCCCTCTGGCAGGGCCATCTGGGCCCTCATCAGAGAGGCTCCGAGGTTCTAGGGGCTGCTCCACCACACCACCACCAGCAGCAGCAGCAAGAACAACAGCAGCAGCAAAAGCAGCACCACCAGCAGCAAAAGCACCAGCAGGACCAGAATCAGCAGCAGCAGAGTAAGCACCAGCAGCACCAGCAGGACCAGGAGCACCAGCAGCACCAGCAGGACCAGGAGCAGCACCAGCAGAGTAAGCACCAGCAGAAGCACCAGCACCAGGAGCAGCACCAGCAGAGTAAGAACCAGCAGAAGCACCAGCACCAGGAGCAGCACCAGCAGAGTAAGCACCAGCAGAAGCACCAGCACCAGGAGCACCGTCAGCAGAGTAAGTGCCAGCAGAAACCCCAGCACCAGGAGCAGCGCCAGCAGAAGCTCCAGCACCAGAAGAGTCAGCCCGAGCAGCAGAAGCCCCAGCAAAAGCAGAGTCAGGGCCAGGGCTGGCAGCAGATGGCACAGGCTTCCTCTTCTTCCCCATGGTTGTTGGCTGGCTGGAGCTGTGTCTGGCAGCAGGTCTTTCCTCTGAATGTTGACCTGCTTGCGAGCTGCATCCTTTTATATCCACGGGGCTGACGCAATGCATCCCCCCCGCATGCACAGTGAACGCTTTGCATCCGCTAGGCATCCACTAGGCATCTGATGCATCCGCTTCATCCCCTTGGTATCAGTTCTGCATCCATTCCTTCTGTTGCGCGTCCACTTCGCTGTGCTTCCCCGGAAGCCCCGCGGATGTGCCATCCGCTTCCATCCACTTCTATCTCCTTGTAATATTGTCATCTTTGTTTTGTATTTTAAAGGGAAAGCCTCAAAATTTTCTTTTTTCTTTTCCTTTCTTCTTCGGGATTTTTTGTTTTTTGATATGTTCTTTTTTTTTGAAAATTTTCAGTTGGATTAAGGTGTTGAAGAACCTGAACAATTACTTTTATTTTTTTAAATTACTTTTTATTTTTTGCTCTTTTTAAACTTTTTGTTTATTCTTCTCCTTCCTTTCTACCTAATTACTGATTGGATTAAGGTTAAGAAGAACCTGAAGAATTTTTTTTCTCCTTTTCTTTTTATTATTATTGGGTTTTTCTCTCTTCCATTCTTATTTTTCATTTTGGATTATAATTGGCTATTTCATAATTGGATTAGGGTTTGAAGAACCTGAAGATCCTGAATTATTTAAAATGAGTAGGAATTTATAGCTTCTGGCTCTTCAACTTCTACTTCTGTCTCCCCACCATCTGGAGGACAACGTCCAATTCAGACAATATTAAAGCAAGACAAAGATCAAGAAAGAGTGACTCTACAGATGATTATGCAAGGAATCCAAGACCTTAAAATAAAGATACAATTGAAAAGAGAATAGAAAATATTGAGCAAAGAACTGAGAAAACTGATGAAAAGGTGGAGAATATTCAACAAATGATGGTGAAGTATGATGAGAGATTCCAAAAAATTGAAGAAGAAGATAAACAAAGAGACAAGAAGATTGGAGATATTGATATCAGATTAACAGTGGTTGAACAAGATAAAAGTGGAATACTGAAATGGGAGATGGACAGATCAGAATTTTATCTCAGATTTCAAAACATAGAGGAAGAAAAAGGACAAAATCTATCTGAGATAATGATAGAAATATTGGCTGAAGCTTTGGAAACAGAAGAGAAGATGATGGATGGAGTAGATGAGGTATACCAAGTTTTTACAAGATATGTGATGAGAAATAACCTTTCATGAAGCTGAAACTGGATACAATTAAACATAAAATGAGTTTAATAGAGAAAGAAGAAGGGAAGTTCATATTAGATTTACAAAAAAAAGCCATTAAAACACAAATATTACAAGTGGTAAGAGAGAAAACATTGAAATACAAAGGCAAAGAGATTGTGGTTTTAAAGCAAATACCCAGAAGAGTGAGAGAGATGAGAAGACAATATTGATTTTTGACTAAAATGCTATTGAAAAAAGAGGTGAATTATAGATGGATAATCCCAGAAGGGTTAATGTTTACATGGTAAGAACAGAGATATAGAATTGATTCAATCGAGAAAGCAGAATTATTCTATGCAGAATTTTTTGGAAGAGAGAGGAGGCAGAAAAAGAGATTTCACTAATTGAATTTCAAGACGACCAAATGGAGACTGAAAAAGAAGAAGGCACAGTAGGTGGATCAGTGGAGACTAAAGAACAACATGAACCAAGATCTACGAGAGCTGCCAAACCTAATTATAAAGCATAATTATGGAGGAGAAAAAACTGATGAATATAAATGGACTTAATTCAGCTGTTAAAAGAAGGAAAATTCTTCACAGATTAGAGAAACTAAAATTTGACATAATTTGTCTACAAGAAGTACATATTAAAAAACAATATGAACAATTGTTGATACAGCCAAAATTAGGGAAAATATTTACTTCTTTGACTCAATGTAAGAAAAGAGGAGTGATTTTATATATCAAAGAGACCATTTCAGAAAAATTGATTTATACTGATGAAGACCGAAGAGTATTAATGGTGGAAATAACGAACAATAATATGAAAACACTCTTGATTGCCATTTATGCTCTGAATGATAAACAAGAAGAATTCTATAAAAAATTACACATGAAAATAATTGAACTAGAGTATGTCAATATAGTTATGATGGGAGATTTCAATGGAATTGTAGACAATAAACTGAACTATATAACAACAATAACAACAAGCAAAATAGGAAGATTCTTCCCAAATCCTTTTTTAAAATGATGGATGAAATAATATGGAGATATATGGAGAGAAAGAAATGTTAAAACCAAACAATACACCTTTTACTCAAATAGACATTTAACATGGTCCAGAATAGATATGATTTGGACTTCAACAGAATTAATATCTAATATTCAAGAAACAAATATCGAAACAAGTACTTGGGCAGACCATAATCCAATGACAATTAAATGGAAAGGACAAAAAAGAAGATCGAGATGGACGTTAAATAGTACTATTCTAAAGGAGAAGGATTTTATACAGCGGATGGAGAAAGAATTGATTTTTTTCTTAAGAGAAAATAAAAAAGAAGATACTTCAATCCAGAACGTATGGGACACAATGAAGGCATATGCTAGAGGCTTGATAATAGACTACACAAGGAAAAGGAACATTAGGAAAAGGCAAGCCACGGAAACTTTAGAAGATGAGTACAAAAGACTCGAAAAAGAACTACAGAAAATGCCACAGAAAAAAAGACATGAAGCTGAAACTGGATACAATTAAACATAAAATGAGTTTAATAGAGAAAGAAGAATTAGCACAGAAAATCAGAAGTGCTAAACAGAATTATTTTGAGGATGCAAACAAACCAGGTAGATGGTTAGCATACAAATTGAGAAAGGAAAAAGAATCAAGGAAAATACCGCAGTTTATAGATGATCAAGGTCAAGTTTGTCACGGCAATAAAGAGAAGAAGGAAATTATTCGAGACTTTTATGGGAAATTATATGAGCAAGAGAATATTGATGAGGAAATAATTAAACAGTATTTACAGAATGCTAATCTACCTAAGATACCTAAAGAGACTGAAAATATGTTAGAAAGCAATATAACCATGATGGAGTTAACCGAAGCACTTAAGAAACAAAATAATGGGAAGGCACCAGATCCAGATGAACTTCTGGCAGAATTCTATAAAACATCACAAGAATCGCTGAACCTTGCATTGTTAGAAGTCATGAATGAAGTTATGCTAAAGAAGAAGATACCTAAAACATGGTCAGAAGCCTATATTACACTTATTCCAAAAGAAGAGACTGATCCATTACAAATTAAGAATTATAGACCCATTTTGTTATTTAATGCAGATTATAAAATATTTGCTTCAATATTGGCAGAGAGACTCAAAAAATATTTAAATAATTTTATTCACTCTGACCAAAATGCATTTCTGCCAAAGAGACAAATTAAAGATAATATGAGAGTAATATTGGACACTTTGGAATGTTATGAGGCTCACCCCAAAAAACAAATGGCTTTGATATTTTTAGATGCACAAAAGGCATTTGATAATGTGAACTGGAGATTCATGTTATTATTATTAGAACAAATGGGCTTTGCCAGAAAATTTATTCAAGCAGTACAAGCCATATATTATAAGCAAATGCGAAAGGGAGGGAGGGAGAATTAACAGACTCTATCAATATAAGAAAAGGTACAAGGCAAGGTTGCCCACTATCACTTTTGCTATTCATATTAACTCTAGAAGTGTTAAATAGAAACATTAGAGACAAAAAGAGTATAAAAGGAATGAAAATTCCTTTGAAAATTAAAAAGGAAGAATTCAAATTGCAAGCTTTTGTGGATGACTTGGCTTTTATTTTAGCAGACCCTGTAGAAACAGCACCAAAACTATTGGAAAAGATAGAGGCATGTGGTAAGGTGGCCGGCCTGAAAATAAACAAAGACAAGACAAAGATTTTGACAAAGAACATGTAACTAAGACAAAAAGAAGAATTGGCAGTTGTATTGAAAATTCAAACTACGAATAACGTTAAGTACTTGGGGATACATTTGACAGCAAGATGTAGTACCTTAAAAGAGAACAATTACGTTAAACTTAAACAACAGATAGCACTAGACTTGACGAAATGGGAAAACCTACAATTGTCGCGAATAGGGAGAATTTCAACAATCAAAATGAATATTTTACCCAGAATTCTTTCCTTTTTCAAACAATACCAATTAGGCTTGGAAAGGACTTCTTTGAAGATTTAAACAAAATTGTGTTGAAATATATATGGCAAGGTAAGAAAGCGAGAATAAAGTTAAAAATCTTACAAGATGCTAGAATTAGAGGAGGATTTGGTCTGCCTAATTGGGGGTTGTACTACCAAGCTACAAACTTGACATGGGCTAAGGAATGGATAACATTAAGAAATACTAGATTGTTGAACATTCGAAGGACATGATTTGTTGTTGGGGTGGCATGCCTTTTATGGTATAAAGGAACTAAAATACAGGGTTATTTTAGAAGACATCATATACGGGAGTCTCCGTGGTTAAATTGGGAGATTAAAAGACAATGTTATTTGAAAATTCCAGTCTGGTTATTGACTATTGAAGCATTTTCTTATCCTATAACATATAAGAAGGAACAAACAGTTAAATATGGGGAAATTTTGAATGAAAAGAGTGAACTTAAATCGATGCAAAAACTAGAGGAACAAGGTATAAAGGTGAATTGGTTTTCTTACGCGCAAATACATTCAAGGTATGAAAAAGACTTTAAAACAGAAGGTTTCTATAATAAATTGACTGATTTAGATAAGATTTTGACAGGTACTGATGAAAAGGTAATTAAAAAATTGTATAGATATTTATCAGAAATTAAACTAGAAGAAGAGCAAGTTAAAGAAACTATGATTATTTGGGGGAAGAATTTTGGATATGAGATTGATCTAGAGAAATGGCAAAAATTGTGGTCTCAAAATTATAAAATGACAATGTCAACAGCATTTTAAGAAAATCTGTATAAGATGTTTTACAGGTGGCATTTTCCCCCAACAAGAATAGCAAGAATGTTCAAGAATAGATCCTAAAGATGTTGGAAATTTCATCAGATACCTGGCTCATATTACCATATGTGGTGGACTTGTGCGGATGCAAAAAAATATTGGACTAAAATCCACACGTGGTTGTAAAAAATGACTAAAAAGCATATAGATTTAAAACCAGAGATATTTTTATTGGGAATTCTACCTGATACATACAGCAAAGATTTAAAATATTTGATTGTAAATGTATTAACAGCAGCTAGGATTGTATTTGTTAAAATTGGAAAAATGAGCAAATATCATTGCAGGAGGAAATTATCAAGAAAATACTGGAATGTGCTGAAATGAGTAGATTGACATTTGAAATTAGAGAACAAGAGGATAAACAATTTTACAAAATTTGGGACCTTTTCTATCAATGGCTAGATAACAAAATATAGAAATAGAATATGTAGAATTATAGAAAATAATGAATATATAAAGATGTATTTCTTCTTCTATTATTATTATTATTATTATTATTATTATTATTATTATTATTATTA
>BLBF01000010.1:37253965-37296074 GCA_015471245.1 Laticauda colubrina | reverse complement strand
TATTATTATTATTATTATTATTATTATTATTATTATTATTATTATTATTATTATTGTTATTGTTATTGTTATTGTTATTGTTATTGTTATTGTTATTATTATTACATATATAAAATGTTTTTAAGATAGATTTGGAAGGACTATATGAATTGTTATACCGTGTTTCTCACAAAATAAGGCCGGGCCTTATTTCTTTTTGTCCCCCGAAAAAAAGGCTAGGCTGTCTTTTCGGGGGTGACTTAATTTCCTCCCCCACCAAGAGCGGCCCACCAAGAGACTTCAGGGCAGTCTCTTTCTGGCAATTGGAGCTCCCCAAGTGTGGTCAACAGTCACTTCAATCGGCCGGTAGAAGCGGCCTGGGCAAGCGCACACACACACTCCCCTCGCCGCAAGGCCGCTTCTACCATATCTGCCAATCGAAAGCTCTCTTGAGAACAGTCCCCAGCTGCTTCGGGGCAATGCATGACTGCACCAGTCCCCTCGCTTTTAGGGCAGTCTCTTTCTGGCTATTGGAGCTCCCCAAGTGTGGTCAACAGTCACTTCCATTGGCCGGTAGAAGTGGCCTGTGTCAGCGCGCGCACACACACACACTCCCCTCACCGCGAGGCTGCTTCTATTGGCCGATTGAAAACTCCCTTGAGGACACAGTCCCCAGCTTCTTCTGGGCGATGCCTGGCTGCCTGTCCCCTCACCTTTAGCGCAGTCTCTTTCCAGCGATTGGAGCTCCCCAAGTGTGGTCAACAGTCACTTCCATTGGCTGGTAGAAGTGGCCTGGGTCAGCGCGCGCACACACACACACTCCCCTCGCCGCGAGGCCGCTTCTATCTGCCGATTGAAAGCTAGCTCCCTTGAGGACACAGTCCCCATCTGCTTCGGGGTGATGCGTGGCTGCCTGTCCCCTCACCTTTAGGGCAGTCTCTTTCCGGTGATTGGAGCTCTCCAAGTGCAGTCAACAGTCACTTTGATCGGCCGGTAGAAGCGGCCAGGGGTGAGTGCACACACACACTCCCCTCGCTGCGAGGCCGCTTCTACCGGCCGATCAAAGTGGCTCTTGACCAAACTTGGGGAGTTCCAATCGCCGGAAAGAGACTGCCCTAAAGGCGAGGGGACTGGTGCAGCCACGCCTCGCCCTGAAGCAGCTGGAGACTGTGTCCTCAAGGGAGCTTTCGATTGGCCGATAGAAGCGGCCTCATGATGAGGGGAGTGTGTGTGTGCACTCGCTCCAAGGCCGCTTCTACCTGCCGATCAAAGTGGCTCTTGACCAAACTTGGGGAGTTCCAATCACCGGAAAGAGACTGCCCTAAAGGCGAGGGGACTGGTTCAGCCACACCTCGCCCCGAAGCAGCTGGAGACTGTGTCCTCAAGGGAGCTTTCAATCGGCCAATAGAAGCGGCCTCGTGATGAGGGGAGTGTGTGTGTGCGCTCGCTCCAAGGCCGCTTCTACCGGCCGATTGAAGTGGCTGGTGAGTCTGCCTTCAAGAGAGCTTTTATCGGCTATCAGGGTATTCTGGCCTAGGCTACCTGCAGGGCACTCCTAAAGGCAAGATTTCTCCCACCCCCACCCCTGCCCTTCCCCCCCACACCCGCCCTTTCCCCCCATTTCTCTTCACCTCATGAAGTTCTAACGAACGATGTGAGAAATGGTGGGGAAATGCATGGTTTTAATAGGCCTAAATTTAGGGGGAGGGGCTTAATTTCACCTCATGCCTAGAAATCATGCTGGGCGTTCCTAATGGTCGAGGCCGTATTGTTGGAGAAACATGGTAAAATAAACTAAGTATAGCTATCTCGCAAAGTATGAATGAACAAAATTATAGTCAAATGATTGATTAATAATAATACTAGGATATTCAGTTTCTGATAATATGAGTTATTATGTAATGTAACTGTAATTGAGACTATGAAATCAATGCACAAAAAATTTGTAAACCAACCGACACACTGTTTGTATACTTATGGAAGAAAGCTGGATGTTTTTATGTTTTGTTTGTTTTTGTTTGTCCTAAAAAATCAATAAAACTTAAAAAAAATTGCTATGTTCACTTAACGACTGTGGCATTTGCTTAACAACTTCTGCAAAAAAAGTTGTAAAATCAGATATGATCCCTTGGTGACCCATTTAATGACTGCAATAGTTTATGCTGGTCATAAGTTGAGGATCACCTGTTTAAATTCATTGAAAAAAAAGCAAAATAAAGTGACTATGCATGCATATATTTCTAGAGTTGCCCATGAACAGCTTCCAAAATTTCTGTCCAAGACCTGCAAATAACATAGCTGCTTCAAAAGAAGTATTTTATACGCGACTTTGAGACGTGCAAAACATTCTTTCAAGGCCTTTCAAGGCATTACACAGACTTACTTAATATATCTCTGTCAACATTATAGGAGGGGAACTGTGTCAGTCTATGGTAACTAAAACTCATAGTCTGGTAGAGTCTCTATGAAGATAAACAAATTTTATTATAGAGCATATGCTTTCATGAGACGTGGCTTACTTCAGATGCATGGAGCATGTTAAGCCCATGTCACACTACACCAACGGATGCAAAGAGGATGTAAAACGGACAAAAAAGCTTGCCATCCGCTGGTTAACGCGATGTACTCACTGCCTCTGTTTTGCTTCCTCTCTATCCGTCCAGCATCCGTTTATTGACGTTTCATCTGCTCAGAAAGTTTTGAGCTGCCCAAAACTTTTGAGTGGAAAATGTATCCAATGCATCCGTTCTGCATCCTCTAGGCATACGGGGGACATCCGTTCTGCATCCATTACTCATCTGCTATATCCGCTAGGCATCCGCTGTGCATCCGCACAACTAAAATCCGTTCCAGCGGTAAACAGACGCAGGGAGGAAGCAGAACGGACGTGCAGCGTTAGTAGCACGGATGGAGAAAGGATGAAAGCGGATGCAGCTCATCCACTCTGCATCCTCTACGCATCCTCTACACATCCTCTACGCATCCTCTATACATCCGCTCTGCATCCTCTATACATCCTCTCTGTGTCCTCCCCACGTCCGTTCCTTTCCGTGTTATCCGCTCTCCTTTTGCAAATTTTTGCCCCTTTTGAGAGCGGATAACAACGGATGGAACATTTTGCTCGTCCGTTGTGTCCTTTTTGCATCCGTTGGGCAGTGTGACATGGCCTTAACTGATGTAGGTTTTAACTCTACTGGAAGAGGCAGTGGGCAATCAAGAGAGATAGGCAGAGCCATTGTGCAAATGGTTCAATATGAATGGATTTTCAAAATGCCTTGAAGGAATAGGACACAATCAAATCCACCTAAACCATGCTAATCCACTGTTTAATTTGGAATTTATTTAATTTTATTACATTGCTATTGTTAAATATGGAAAGTCAATTTACTATATCAAGAAACAATGGGAATGAGCTGCAGCAAAATAGGTTAGAATAAGTTAAGATAAAACAAAGTAACATGAGATAAAATTGAGTGATATAAAATAATGGAAGATAAAATAGATACCAAAATATAAAATCAGATGTATGCTAAAAGAAAAAAGAGAATGTATTTAAATGAATGCATCACCTTTACACGCTCCCCAATATCTTCAATAAAACATGTGGTCAGTTGAACAGCTCCAACTATAAACTAAACAGTTCTTTTGATCATAAAACTATAGTGTCTATGCCCTGAAGGAAATAAGACAGTCTTACATTGTGGTCCCAACGTGGTGTTCTGTCAATACAGAATGGCTAATACTGAGCTTTTGTTAGGGCATGCAGTACAGTTGGCAGTTAAGATATGCACACAATCTTCTGTATCTAGTGCTGCACATATACACACATGTTCTCCCAGAGCTGGGTGAAATCCAAGCGCCCAGAACTTGTTCTAGTAAAGCCCATTAAAACAATGGTTTTACAACTTGAGGTATTCTCAGATCTGCAGGAAAAATAACAGGGAGCTACACAGAGATGAGAAATAAAAGTGAATCTAAAACAAGTCAAGGTAAGCTTTGGAAAAACATTGGACAAACTGTCAGAATAGCTGACAACTGACAATTTACTAACATCTAAAGCCTCAGTGAGCACTTTAAAATTTGCTACAATTGAATAATAGATATAAGGAATTAGCCTTATTATAAAAGCAAGCTTTTATTTAGTTGCTGAGGAAGAAATAGTGCCAGCAAGAACCTCAAAGCAGATAAATGAGCTTCAGAAAAACAGAAAACTGAAATATAAGTTAACAACTGGTTTTACATCTCACCAAATGCTTTATAATTGTGCAAAGTGTGCTTTCTATTTCCAAACAACCATATAAGAGTTATATGTATAACAAAATAAGGAATTAAAACAATTTGTTATTGTTTTATTCATACAGTACATATTCTGATAGGAAAGGCATAAAAGGCTAGAAATGTTAAATTAACTTAATTAACTCAGAAAAAGCCATATAAAAAGTGAAAGAGAGAAAAAATATAATAAAAGAAAGTCAACTATAAAGGAAATTGAAGTCTCAAACAATCCCAAATGTAGTTCCTTCTTTAACTGATAAGAACAACTCTTCTATCATTTAGGCAGACTTTCAGTTAAACAAAATACTCCTACAAATTAGAAGTATCAACATTAACAGAAAAGCAGAACTCACATAAAGCAGTTGGACAGCTGATGCAATATAAGTTACCTGATGATCTGGGATTATAGAAAAATTATTACATTATTATGAAGGGGACAGAATTATTACTAAATTTGAGAAGAGCACTTTTCCCAGAGTGCTGTTTCTCATGAAAGCATTCTTGAGACCATTTCAAATAAAACACAAATTAGAATCCTTGGGGAATATCTACTATAACCTTTCCACTCTTTCTCACAAAAAGAAAAGACAGAAACAATGGCTGGCTCATTGCAACAACGGTTAAATCAGAGGGAGGAATAGAAACCTGTTCAACGTCATGAGGCTCCTTTATCTCCCTCAAGGCCAATTTTAAGTGAATGCTCTCTGAGAAGGGAAGCAAATGAATATCAGAGTCTTGTCAAGGATGACAAGCTTATTAGCCCTCATGTTGCCCTCCCGCTAAATAAGCAAGAAGAAATAATACCATGACTGGATTTTTTTATAGATATAAAAAAGGCTTTCATTACTGACAGTTTCCTCTATCAGCAATGCTGTCACATCATTTATCTCACTGAGATCAAGGCTGAAGATTCAGTAGGCATAAACAGGAGTCCTATTCTATGCTCTGTTGATGGCAAAAAAAATAATAATAAATCTCTATTATCCCCAAACATGCTATAAAATCTGATTTAGAATCACTAACTGCAACTGCTGAACAAGCATCATAGGAATAATGATACTCACCCACAACTTCCCCTTGCATTATTTCCCATCAAATTGCTTAATATCACTAGATTCAACTTTGGAACTTCTGGGGAAGAATAACATATTCAAAGAAACTCAGAATAACAGAATTGGGAGTTTTTCTAGTTGAACCGCCTGTTCAACCAGGAAACAATATACCATTTCCAACAAATGGTAGCCCAATTTCTTCTTAAAAACCTCCATGGTTGGAGCACATACAATTTCTAAAGGGAAGTCATTGCACTGATTAATTGTTCTCACTGTCAGGACATTTCTCCTTAGTTTGATTCCCTTCTTGATTATTTTCTATCCATTTCCTCTTGACCTGCCTTCAGGTGCTTTGGAGACTAAATTGACCCTCTCTTCTTTGTGACAGCCCTTCAGATATTGAAACAAGGCTATCATGTCATTCCTAGTCCTTTTAATTAAAATAGACATACCCAATTCTTGCAGCATTTCTTGTATGTTTTAGCCTCCAAGTCCGCTAATCATTTTTGTTGCTTTTCTCTGCATTCTTTCTAGAGCCTCAACATCTTTTTCATATTGTGGTGATCAAAACTGGATGAAATATTCCAAATGTAGTCTTACCAAGACATTACAAAGTGGTATAAACATTTCACATGATTTTGATTCTATCCCTCTATTAATGCAACCTAGGAGTGTGTTGGCTTTTTTGGCAATTGTAGCATGCTGCTGGTTCATATTAAATATGATATAATTGTCCACTAGGGCTCCCAGATCCCTGTCACAGTTACTCCTACGGTATTGAGCCAGGTACCAACTATTCTATATCTGTGCATTTGGTTTTCTTTTCTAACAACATCCACTACAAGAATGGAAAGAAAAGCTATTAGAAACTTTGTAAAGACACATGCTTTATATCAGTCTTATGACTGTAGCAGTAAAATGTGTCTGCAAATCATTGGCAGACCATGAGCACATATATGGCTACACAATTTAACAACATCTTATTGGTTTTCCTAAACAGTAGCCTGACAATGTCTTTAGAGCCTTCAGTTTAGGTTTTTCTGGGTAAATAGACCCACCATCTGAGCATGACTAAGCCAGTTTCACACTGGTTAAACTCAAAACGATATTTGTGTCCATTTCACAATGTGCCCAGATTATAGTGAGCTAAAGTGAGAGGCAAACAGAAAATTAGATACTATAGCTATATATCTTGCTTAATTGCTATGGCTGATAGAAGAGTAAAAAACACAATCTTTAAAAAATTAAGAAATAGAAAAGTAAATAGAATTTTTTTTACAATAACTATTTGTTTTTATGACTATTTTTTATTATTTTAAGAGAAAATATTGAAATATATATAATTAGGGCAACTTTTAGATTAAACAATTTCAATGAATTTCAGTGTATAACATCACAGTACTTATTTAATATGCTTCTTCTGGAATTGAAAATAGCAACTGGTTAATTGTGCATACATTAATTTTCAGAAATGAAAAATTTCATCAATATACTTCAAAACAATGCTTTAAAAATAATTGGAAACTGGACAAAGATGAAGTTAAAATTTGCAAAATTGCTAGTATTTTAGCCATTGCATGATCATTTAAGAAACTAACCATTCATTATATGTGAAGCAGTGTTGACCTCAACCAGAAGGATACTTTACCAACTTGTTCAATAATTAAAGGTTAATATTGCATTTTTTAAATCTTCTAAAGTCATAGCTACTACATTTTAGAGCAATGAATTTTATAAATTCATGTATGATAATCAATGAAGGTTGATTATCTAATGATTTGAGGCCTAATAGGCCTGCTCAGGAATGGTCTTTAGATTTTCTTTCTTTTTAATAGTAATATTTTTATTATATTATCCTGAAAGTTGCATAATACATTACAGCAGAGACCGTAGTATTAAATATCAGCTGAACACCAAAACCTTTATTATACAGCAAATACTTTGACACAATCTACAGCAGTTTTTTAAATGTTCTATTAAATTCTCAATGAATTAAGTTAGTAATCTTACATTTTAATATTAACAATGACATTATCAATGAAATCATCGCTAAAACTGATATATTTCTTTATTTTTTATATTTAATGGTCTGTTAAACTAAAAATTAGAAAGTTAATAATCTTTAATCAATACTGTACTATACAACTGTATCAAAAAAATGTAAGGAATTACCCTTAGATTTTCAAATACATTCCCTAGACAAATATAGCAAATAAAATGTGTGGGCATATAAGAGGGTTGTATAATATTAAATAATTTCACATTGAGGCCTTAATCTCAAGGTTTATATAAATGTTTAATTTGAATAAACTAATAAATGAACATTTCCCACATCCTACTCTTTTGATTTGGATTTCTAGTATTATATAACAAGGGAAAAAATCAATTGACTATCCAGAGCATAAAATTTTATTTTGTTTTATTACAATGCAGTCAAACAAAAAAATCTTTCTTAAAATTCAACCTCTCACTCTATGGAAAATACTGGAACTTTTGAATCAATTTACATCACAGGCTCAACTGTCAAGATAGTTGAGTAGTGAGAATTCATGCAAGGACCTACTGACTGCACCCCAAAACTGAACATCGCTATCAAGCAATCTGTATTGCTAGGCAAACTTAGTGATACATACAAACTAGGAGTCTGACTTGATTCACTGCTAAAGCCCATGTCACACAGCACCAACGGATGGAAAGAGGATGTAAAACGGAGAGAAACACTTGCCATCTTTTGGTTAACGCGATGCATCCATTCTGTACTCACTGCGTCCGTTTTTCATACTCTCTATCCGTCCAGCATCCGTTTACTGACATTTCATCCGCTCAAAAGGTTTTGAGCAGCACAAAATTTTTTGAGCAGATAAAGTATCCAACGCGTCCATTATACATTCGCTATGCATACGGGGAACATCCGTTATACGTCCATCATCATCCGTTACGCGTCCTCTATATCTGCTAGGCATCTGCTGTGCATCCGCGCAACTCGCATCCGCTCCAGTGCAAAACAGACACAGGAAGGAAGCAAAACGGTCGCGGAACAGACACGCAGCGTTAGTAGCACGGACGTAGAAATGATGAAAGTGGATGCAGCTCGCATACAAAGCATTAAAACAGAAAAAACGTTCATATAGGGGACGTATCTCAGATATTTAGAATGTCTGCAGGATGCCTAGAGGATGCAAAAGGACACCTAGCAGAAAACCTATATTTCCTATAAAAAGGGGGAGAAATCACCTGGATCTCACTTTCAGTCCAGCAGCCCTGCGGAGAAGACCTCTTCAGCCTTCGTCTGGCTCTTGCTCTTCCACAGCATCCAGTCATCTCCACCATGGATCGTCACACACTCCTTTTAGTAGCCGCCATCGTTCTACAACAGTGCGAAGCCCTCTACAGGCTCTTTCACCTGTTCTAGGGGAAGAAAAGGAGGCGTCCAAGAAGTGTCTGGGTCCGAAGATGGATTGCGAGAAGAGCCAAGTACGGACTGTACAACAAGCTGATGGTGAAGCTGAGGAACGAAGACTCTTGTGCATTCCAGAACTTCATGAGGATGCCGCCAGCCATGTTTGACGAAGTTGTGGAGCGGCTGAGACCCAGGTTGACCAAGGCAAACACCAACTTCTGGCCCAGTCTGGACCCTGGGTTGAAGGTGGCACTGACTCTGCGCCACCTGGCATCCGGGACCACATACAGAAGCATGAGTACACCTGGAGAGTGCCACACAACACCATCAGCATTGTGGTCAGAGAAGTGGTGCAGGCCATCATCGAAGAATACCTGGAGGAGCTCCTCAGTGCCCCTTCACTGAAGAAGGCTGGAAGAAAGTTGCAGAGCAGTGGTATCAGAAGTAGAACTTCCCCCAGACCATTGGAGCCATAGATGGCAAGCACGTGGCCTGCAAAGCTCCAGCCAACTCAGGGTCCACATATCACAACTACAAGGGCTACTTCAGCATCATCCTATTTGCCATGATCGATGCTGACTACAAGTTCATGTACATTGATGCTTTAGGCAACGGGTCATCTTCAGATGCCCAGGTATACAACGCCAGTGACCTTAAGGAAGGGCTGGAACGCAACCTCGTCATGGGCTTCCCAGATCCAGACCCCCTGCCCAACGACACACAAGATGTGCCCTACTTCATCGTGGGGGATGACGCCTTCTCCCTGAGAACCAACCTCCTGAAGCCCTACACTTCCAGATGCCTCACCCATGAAGAGAGGATCTTCAACTACAGGCTGTCCAGAGCAAGACGGGTGGTGGAGAACGCTTTTGGCATCCTGGCCAACAGGTTCCAGGTACTTCTCACCACCATGCAGCATCACCCAGAAACCATGAGGAACATCGTGGAAGCTTTCTGCATCCTGCACAATCTCATGCGCACCTGCTACCCAGTGTTGCAGAACAGGCTCGGGGACCACCAACAAAGCAATGGGGACATGGAGTCTGGTGAATGGAGGCAAGGGTGAAACCTGATAAATACTGTGGATTCGCAAAGCCCCAACAGAGCTTCACGTGAAGGGAAGAAGCAGCGCAACCTTCTGAAACACTGGTGCAACTCCCCAGCTGGAGCAGTGGAGTGGCAAGACAGGATGGTAGATGCTTAATGGATGCTTCCTTCAGCCTGTCTCATCACACTGATGAGATTGTGCCATGTATGTTGAGTGGCCCTACAATGAACAGGGCATTTAATAAAGAGTTGTGTTCATGTTGAAATGTTTTGATGAATGATTAAATTGTTATTGATAATAAAGGGCCATAGGTGTGGCACCTGGGAGGGTGGACCATACAGTCCCACAATTCTTGAACTGGAGGCTTATTTATCCCACAGCTATCCTTACCCATCCCACAGGTATCCTAACCCATCCCACAGCTATTACCCATCCCACAGGTATCTTAACCCATCCCACAGCGATTACCCATCCCACAGGTATCCTAACGCATCCCACAGCAATTACCCATCCCACAGGTATCCTAACACATCCCACAGCTATTACCCATCCCACAGGTATCTTAACCCATCCCACAGCGATTACCCATCCCACAGGTAACCTAACCCATCCCACAGCTATTACCCATCCCACAGGTATCCCTGCCCATTCCACTGCTGTCCTTACCAATCCCACAAGCATGCAAGGGCTTAAACCATTTCTAAAAGTTTCCACCAAGACTTTATTGACTGACAGCACTGAATGAAGTGTGTGAAGCAAAGATAAACTTTATTAATAAAAAACTTTAAAAGCTAAATGACCCAAGTAAAGTGTCCCAAGCAAAGATAAAGTCAACAGGTAGCAACCCAGTCTCTGGCACTCTTGTCAGTCACTCTGAGGCATGCCCATAGTCTCAGAGGTGAAGGGTCCAGGTGCTGTGGAGGGGGCTGCTGCTGGAGTGCTGGTCTGAGGCGCCATTGGGGTCCCTGACCCTGAGAGGACAACAGGGGATGGTGTGTGGAGGAAGCTCTCAGAGAGCTGGCTCAGTCCCGTGATGTTGAGAGCCCCTTCCTCCAGGACATGGGATGTCAGTCCCAAGACCGATGACAGATGTTCTGAGGCCGGGCTTGGCTGTGGGGTGGAGGAAGGAGGAGTGTAGTGGGGCTGTCTGGTCTGCAGCTGAGCGAGGTGAGGCATGGGTGGCATCTGTGGTGTGGGTGGCATCTGTGGCGTGGGTGGCATCTGTGGCGGTGGCATCTGTGGCGTCGGTGGCATCGGTGGCATCGGTGGCATTTGATGTACCTGTACCTGGACTGGGAAGGGCTGCCTGTGCTGCTGGAACTCCTGGTAGCCGTAGCCTTGGTAGGTGAGGGCCTGTGGAAAGCCTTGGAAGGGCTGTGACATCACCTGGGGTGGAGGAGCAGACCTGGACTGGGTCGAAGGAGGTTCAGCTGGGCCTGGAGGGTTGTGCAGAAGACCTGTGATCCTCTCCTTGATCACCTGGTACTGTGATTCGGACATGTCCATGAGGGTCTGGTTGACGTAGGTGAGGAAGGGCTTGCGGTTTGAGGATGGTATGTCAGTGTGTACCAGCTGAGAGAGGAGATCTACGCTGCTTTTGATGGTGTCCCTGATCTGCAGCAGGACAGTGTGGGTCTGTCCCTCCGGTCTGCTTCTCTGCCTGCTTTCTGTGGCGGTGGAGCTGGGTGTGGGTGTGGTTTGGTCTCTGATGGCAGTACCCTCTCGTTGCTCCCACTGCATCAGGGGGTCCTCCACACGATCCGCCATGGGGAGTGCAGCTGTCGGGGATGTCTCTGTCGTGGGACGCTTCACATATATCTGTCTGGACACAGGAGCTGACTCTTGGCCAGAAGAGGACTGGCTCTCTGTGGGCTGCCTGAGAGGGTTGCCAGAGGGACTGCTCCTCAGTGGCGGATCTCACCCTCCAAGAAGCTGCACTTGGCCATCACATAGCTCTTCCGGTCAGTGAGCTTGGCCAGATTTCTTGAGGTGCAGTTTCCTGTACCAGTTGTGCATGTGCTTCCACCACCTGAGGAGGACCTCCGAAGTGTAGTCCAGGCTCTCCGCCTTCTCTCTCCAAGCCGCCTGCTTCCTCTTGGTGTCTCGATAGAACCTGTGTCCCTTCCGCTATAGGTACTCATTCTCCCTCAGCCATTCAAGCACCTCATCCTCATGTTCCTCTTCGATGGAGTACTGCCTCCTCTCCCTATCTCACGTATGCCTCTTCCTCCCTCTGGCAGGGCCATCTGGGCCCTCATCAGAGGGGCTTTGAGGTTCTAGGGGCTGCTCCACCACATTACCACCACCAGCAGCAGCAACAACAACAGCAGCAGCAAAAGCAGCACCAGCAGCACCAGCAGCACCAGCAGCACCAGGATCATCAGCAGCACCAGCAGCACCAGCAGCACCAGGAGAAGCACCAGCAGAGTAAGCACCAGCAGAAGCACCAGCACTAGGAGCAGTGCCAGCAGAGTAAGCCCCAGCAGAAGCCCCAGCACCAGGAGCAGCACCAGCAGAGTAAGCACCAGCAGAAGCCCCAGCACCAGGAGCAGTGCCAGCAGAAGCCCCAGCCCTAGAAGAGTCAGCCCGAGCAGTAGAAGCCCCAGCAGAAGCAGAGTCAGGGCCAGGGGGTGCGATGGTGGTCCTGTCCTTCTTGCCAGGGCTGGCAGAGATGGCACAGGCTTCCTCTTCTTCCCCATGGTTGTTGGCTGGAGATGTGTCTGGCAGCAGGTCTTTCCTCTGAATGGTGTCCTGCTTGCGAGCTGCATCCTTTTATATCCGCGGGGCTGATGCAATGCATCCTCCCCGCATGCGCAGTGAATGCTTTGTATCCACTAGGCATCCGCTATGCATCCGCCAGGCGTCCGTGATGCATCTGCATCATCCGCTAGGCATCTGCTCTGCATCCGTTCCTTCCGCTGCGCGTCCGCTTCGCTGTGCTCCCCCGCAAGCCCTGTGGATGTGCCATCTGCTTCCATCCGCTTCCATCCACTAGGCTTCTGTGGAGCATCCGCTTTACATCCTGGCTATGTCCTCCCCCCATCCGTTCCTTTCCGTTGTTGTCCGTTCTGTTTATGCAAATTTGAGGCACTTTTGAGAGCGGAGAACAATGGATGGAAAATTTTCTCATTCGCTGTGTCCTTTTTGCATACTTTTTGCATCCGTCGGCCTATGTGACAGGCCCTTAAAAAACTAAAAATGATAGGAATAACCAACAAAATAAAACATGGCTCTGTTTTCAGATTTCAGTTCAAGTTATTCAAATACCATAATAAGCTTTCATAACAAAGTTACAGCTGTGGATTAAGTTAGGCTATGAATTTGTATGATAGGTGACCACAGTCTGATTCTTTACATTGTTTTTTTAGTTCCTAAAGAAAATGAATGGTCATTCTTTCACATGATGACTTTGTCTTGAGAATCAGTCTACTACATGTTACAGAAAGCAAGCTGAATTGATGCTAATTTCATGTTTTTCTTGAACAGCTGCAAAATTCCTACAAATCTCAGCACTAGTTTTCCTTTTTAAATGACTTCTGCTTTCATTTCCCTTAATCAGGAATCCCAGCAACAAGCAATCACAAATAATGATTCATATTTCCACCTTCCCCACAGAATATTAATTTTAGAATTATCAGATTTGTTTTAAATGGTACTTTTTATAAATGTTTAAATATTTGATTCTTGATAAGCCTTGTTAACTAAATAAGAATTGAATACTTGAATTCTTTTCCACCTTTTAAAAAAAATGAGTTTCATGCAGGTCAATTTCTCAATAGATTGTATTCCTTAGGAATAAGATATATGCTAGGATTCAAATCTGTTTGTAAATTGTCTTATTCATAATTCCACAAGAATAACAATTGACTGTGGAAAAATAAGAACATATTGTTATATACCACACTCTTCTGTTCTCCATTGTAAGCAAAATTATTCCAGGTAACTTGAGACAAACATCTCAAGCACAAATAAATTAATCACCGTTGTTATTGTTATTATTATATGTGTTTAATGTTCACTGGTTTTTAATCAGTTGTGGGATTCAAATATTTTTACCACCAATTTGGTGGGTGTGGCTTGGTGGGCGCACTTTGAGCGCATGCACACACTTTGCATGCATGCACGTGTGCCAAATCTGCACTTTGCACAGGTGCAGAGGCATTCTAACTCAATTCCTACAAGCCTGCACTCTCCCAGTCGCTTCAGCAGCTGTTGCGCAGCACTCTTATGTGCCACGCAAAGCAGCTGCGCTTCCAAAGCAGAGAATAAAGGTGAGTATGGGAGCCTGGGCAGGCAGGTGGGCCAAACAGCAAAGCGGTGGAGAGAACCAGCTCAGTCTCCTATGCTCATCGCTGCTACCGGCTCAGCAGAACCGCGCCAAACCGGTAGAATACCACCACTGGTTTTTAATGCTAATGGTAATCCACCAAAGTCACTTCTAGATGAGATGGGTTGCACACAAATCTAATAAATAAATAACAAATAAGTATACAGAAGCCTTCCAGAGACATACTTATGACCCATTGACAATGCCAGCAACATTATCCACACACATAGATAGCTTCATTTTAGAAACATGCGGCTAATGGAAGATATATTTGCATGTGGCTTTTGGCAGAGGATAATCTTCAAATTATTATTAGGGATGCTCACTCTTTGATGATGATTCAAAAGAACTGTTTTTGACTTTTCATGAGGATAGCACTTTTTATTAAAGCATGACAACTTCTGTCAGGCTTCTGCATGAGTCTGAAAAAAAGTGTTCTGTTGATCTCATTATTTTTAACAAGTATATTCCTTAAAGCAGAAGCATTGTCCAACTCTATTCCTTATTTCAAGTCTCACATTTTTCTCAGTCAGGTGAAAACTATTTAATCCCTGCTAAAAAAAGTTTTTAAATACTGTTCTTTTAACTGAGGCAATATTAGCCTAATAAAGATGAGCTAAATAATGCAGCTTGACACAAGAACAGCCTGTAGGACCAAAAGTCCTGGAAGAATTTAAGTGTGCGATACTGAAGCAATTTACTATACTAGAAGCTTCACATTCTAGTAACAATTTGACATAATTCTGTGCTTCTTGCTTGCTTAAATGGTGGTGTCAAAAAGATCTATACAAAATCCAATTGCAATAATTAGACCAATAGAAGACTTCAAAAAAAGGCAAAAATGAAATGTCTGAAAGGTGTTTATAAGGTTGTACTCAAGTTCTCAAAGTTATCAAGCTCAATAAATGATTAGGGGCCAGTTATCTCTCAGCAAGAAAACCTTACCAGGTTATTGTGAGGAAAGAATAGGCACAAAAGAATATGTTATTTTGTGGTGGCTAGAGGAATGGTAGGAAAAAAAAAGAAAAGGCAAAATGGTAATCAGAGCATGATTAAAGCTCCAGTTCTTTTGTACATCACCCATATATACAAAAAAGGCAGGTCTTTAATCATGCTATTACTACCATATTTTTAACCTCAGGTTGTTGCTGAAAGCCCATGGCCTTGATAATAGGTGGCATATACATTTATTAAATAAATTAAATAAATACTTCACAGTAATCTTTTCCTGTTCTTTTTACAGTTATGTTAACTACCACATCAGTGAGAGAAAAAAAAAAAAGAACAGGCTGGCTTTCCACAGAAATGCAAAAATTATTATTCTATTGCAAAGAGAAAAACTTTTTTTTAAAAAATGCTTCATTAGTGATTATGAAACTCCTTCCTTTTTGTATGCTCTTTCCACTATTTGGAAATGCGTTTTAAAATGCAATAATCTAGCTGGAACATAATACTGTGGCTTTTCCCGATTTGTAAGTAAAGTGGCGTGTATGTGTCTGAGGCTGCAGTGCATCTGTGCATATCATGCTAAGGATTACAATAAAGAGTGTGGGAATGGGATGAAGACAGAGGCAGCACAAAGCTTGATTTAATTTCATTTCAAGGTTAAATTAAATCAAATTCAGGCAATGATTTTCTTTTTCTAGTATGTCCAAAAGTTCAGCAATAATTTTTGGAGAAACTCTGAGAACCACACCCAAGCTTTGGGGCAGAGGGCACTAAGTGATATGTGGTATTTATCCCAACCTTAGAAAATGCTTATTCATCTTTTTGCCTTATTTGATACATATCTCTATTATAAATAGCTGTCAGTTCCAATTAGCCAAGCTTCCTTAGCCTCGTTATCCTTAGGACACATGAAAACAGAAGAGTGTATCTCCAGTATCATACATTTCTATTAGTTGATTTTTACTTGCATTGAACCTTTCATCAACCTATCTTGCAGACATTGTTTTTATTTCATCAACATTTCAGAGAAAGAATGGCTACCAAAAAAAAGTTAGTTCAGTGGAAAGCACTGCACTCTTTCTGCAATTCTCCTGGTGAACATGTGTCAAGATAAGTTCATACTTCACCTCACTGCTGAATAGCTGTCATAAATCAGAATGACTCACCTTGCCTAACAACCTCCCAAAGTCAATTGTGAATAAGGAATACATTTAACCTGATTGGAGGGATGCCAATTTGCAACAGTTTTCTCCTGGCCATCAAGGACAGTGAAAGAAGCAGCTATTGTGTATTACTATACAGTTATTTCCATTAAAAGTCACTAAACAATTTATCAAAAAGTTACTACACTTCAACATCACAGTTGCATTTCTGGAACCATGTTTTGTTATATGAAAAGCAGCTATTTCCACATCATGCAATCATGCACATCATGCAAATAAAACAAAGGATTTATTTTCTACTTCTTTTATGTCTAATAACAGTTTCTCATTACAAGAGAAAAGGGCTATAAATAAAAACATGTCTTGTAAGCATGCATTTGAAAAGCAATTTTGCTGTTCATTGTGAATGAAAACTCTAGCACTTTTTTGTCAGAGCAGAAATTATACCCATTTTCTACTTCCTCATGGCTTTAACTGTATTTATTGAGGCAAATTCATGAGGTAGCAATAACGCTGTACATTTTATTATTATTTATGTCTTCAAATGAGAATATAGTCATGCAAACACACATACAAGGTCTACCAAAAGTCAGACCCTTTTGGCCAATCACATGCATTTATTAAGTTTATTCATATTTTTTTTCCAGAGAAAATGTTACTGTACTTAAGAATGTTCATAGGTTGTGTGTAAAATAAATAAGTGCTTAAGCCCATGTCACACTGAACCAACGGATGCAAAGAGGATGTAAAACGGACAAAAAACCTTGCTGTCCGTTCGAAAACGCAATGTACTCACTGCCTCCGTTTTGCTTCCTCTCTATCCATCCAGCATCCGTTTATGGACGTTTCATCCGCTCCAAAAGTTTTGGGCTGCACAAAACTTTTACGCAGAAAATGTATCCAGTTCATCCGTTCCGCATCCGCTACGCATCCGCTACGCATCCGTTACGCATCCGCGATATCCGCTAGGCATCCACGATGCATCCGCGCAACTCCATCCGCCTGGACGCAGGGAAGAAGCGGAACGGACGCGGAACGGATGCAGAACGGATGCCTAGCGGATGCAGAATGGAAACAAAGCGTTTAAAATGGAAAAAAAGTTTGCATAGGGGACCTATCTCGGATATTAAGGATGTCTAGAGGATGCCCACAGGATGCCTAAAGGATGCCTAGCGGAAAACCTATATTGCCTATAAAAAGGGGGAGGAACTCATCTGCATCTCACTTTCAGACCAGCAGCCCAGCGGTGCAGACCTCTGAAGCCTTCATATGACTCTTCCTCTTCCACAGCACCTAGTCATGTCCACCGTGGATTGTAACAAAGTCCTTTTGGCAGCCACCATCGTTCTGCAGCAGTGTGAAGCCATCTGCAGGTTCTGTGAAATCTACTGCGAGAAGAAAAGGAGCCACCCCAAAAGAGTCTGGATCCGAAGATGGTTCACCAGAAGAGCAGAGGACGGACTGTACAACAAGCTGATGGTGGAGCTCAGGAACAAAGACCCACGGGCATTCCAGAACTTCATAAGGATGCCTCCAGCCATGTTTGATGAAGTTGTGCAGCGCCTGACACCCAAGTTGACCAAGGCAACACCACCTTCTGGGCCAGCCTGGAACCTGGGCTCAAGGTGGCACTCACTCTGCACCACCTGGCCTCAGGGACCACCGAAACGAGCATGCAGTACGGCTGGAGGGTGCTACCCAACACCATCAGCATTGTGGTCAGAGAAGTGGTGCAGGCCATCATCGAAGAATACAAGGAGGAGCTCCTCCAGTGCCCCTCCACTGAAGAAGGATGGAAGAAAGTTGCAGAGCAGTGGTATCAGAGGTGGAACTTCCAACACACCTTTGGAGCCATCGATGGCAAGCACGTGGCCTGCAAGGCTCCAGCCAATTTGGGGTCCACTTATTTCAACTCCAAGGGCTTCTTCAGCATCATCCTCTTCGCCATGGTCGATGCTGACTACAAGTTCATGTACATCGATGCTTCAAGCAACGGCTCATCTTCAGATACCCAGGTATACAACAACAGTCACCTCAAGGAGGGGCTGGAAGGCAACCTCATCGTGGGCTTCCCAGATCCAGAACTCCTGCCCAATGACAAGAAAGATGTGCCCTACTTCATCGTGGGGGATGACGCCTTCTCCCTCACAACCTACCTCATGAAGCCCTACACCTCCAGACTCCTCACCCGTGAAGAGAGGATCTTCAACTACAGGCTGTCCAGGGCAAAGCGGGTGGTGGAGAACGCCTTTGGCATCCTGGGCAACAGGTTCCAGGTACTTCTCACCACCATGCACCATCATCCAGAGACCGTGCAGAACATTGTGGAAGCTTTCTGCATCCTGCACAATCTCATGCGCACCCACTACCCAGTGTTGCAGAACAGGCTCGTGGACCTCCAACAAGGTAATGGGGACATGGAGCCTGGTGAATGGAGGCAAGGGTGAAACCTGATAGATACTGTGGATTCGCAAGGCCCCAACAGAGCTTCACGTGAAGGGAAGAAGCAGCGCAACCTCCTGAAACACTGGTGCAACTCTCTAGCTGGAGCAGTGGAGTGGCAAGACAGGATGGTAGATGCTTAATGGATGCTTCCTTCAGCCTGTCTCATCACTCAGATGAGATTGGGCCATGTATGTTTGGTTGGCCTACAATGAACAGGGCGTTTTATAAAGAGTTGTGTTTATGTTGACATGTGTGGATAATTATTACATTGTTATTGATAATAAAGGGTCATAGGTGTGGCACCTGGGAGGGTACATCATACAGTCCCACGATGCTTGCACTGGAGGTTTATCTATCCCACAGCTATAACCCATCCCAAAGGTATCTCTGCCCATCCCACAGGTATCCCTGCCCATCCCACAGGTATCCTTGCCCATCCCAAAGGTATCCCTGCCCATCCCACAGCTATCTTAAGCCATCCCACAAGCATGCAAAGACTTAAACCACTTCTAAAAGTTTCCACCAAGACTTTATTAAAAAAAAATGAAGCAAATGTGTGAATCATAAATAGACTTTATTAACAACAAGGTATAAAACAAAAATGAGTCTCTGGCACTCCTCTTGGTCACTCAGTCTCAGGGGTGGAGGGTCCAGGTGCTGTGGAGGTGGCTGGTGCTGGAGTGCTTGTCATCAGCTCCTCCAGAAGCAGAAGCAGCAGAAGCGCCAGCCCCAGAAGAGCGAGCCCGTGCTGCAGAAGCCCCAGCAGAACCAGAGTGAGGGCCAGGGGGTGGGGTGGTAGCCCTGTCCCTCTTGCCAGGGCTGGCAGCAGATGGCTGAGGCTTGCTGTGCTTCCTCATGGCTGTGGGGTTGCTGGCTGGCAGGGAGGCTGGCAGGAACCAAGGCTGGCAGCAAGGCTGGCAGGGAGGCAGGCACCAAGGCTGGCAGGAAGGCTGGCAGGGAGGCAGGCACCAAGGCTGGCAGGAAGGCTGGCAGGGAGGCAGGCACCAAGGCTGGCAGGCAGTCAGGCACCAAGGCTGACAGGAAGGCTGGCAGGCAGGCTGGCTGGCAGACTGGCTGGCAGCAAGGCTGGCAGGCAGACATGCAGGCAGGGCAGGCAAGGCAGCCAATCCGTCCGGCAGCAGGTCTTTCCTCTGAATGGTGACCTGCTTCCAAGCTGCTTCCGCGGGGCTGACGCAATGCATCCTCCCCGCATGCGCAATTAACGCCAGGCATCCATTAGGCTTCCGCTGTGCATCCGCTAGGCTTCCGCTCTGCATCCGCTTCATCCGCTGTACATCCGTTTCATCCGTTCCATGTCCGTTCTGCATCCGCTGTATCCATTCCGCGTCCGCTTCGCTGCGGCCCCACAGAAGCCCTGCGGACGCGCCATCCGCTCCCATCTGCTTCCATCCGCTGGGCTTCTGTTCCGCATCCGCTTTGCATCCGCCCTGCGTCCTCCCCGCGTCCGTGTTATCCGCTCCGGTTATGCAAATTTTTGCCCCTTTTGAGAGCGGATAACAACGGATGGAACATTTTGCTCGTCCGCTGTGTCCTTTTTGCATCTGTTGGGCAGTGTGACATGGCCTTTAAAGGTAAATGGCAATCATTCCAAACATTAAGTATAACATATGTAATAAATCATCTTTGGGACATGAATTGATTAACTCTGCATATATATGTATATGCCTATTCATACGTGTAAGTGATTGTGTATATATAAGAGACACAAATATGTATGGTGACAGCATAATGTTGTTAAGCCAGTCCAGTTTGTTTATTTCAAGGACAAGAAAGCTTTTGCTAGCTTGAACACTTTTGAGTATATGGTACAGATTTTTTTTGCTGCTAATCACAAAAATATCCTGTTATTTAATCTATCGCATACCATTTATACCAGTTATAGAAACCTGCTTTTGCAATTTCTTCTTATACATGTTTTAAGTTTACTAATTTTCACTTGTGTGCTTATAAGCATTGTATGTGTCTATGAGAGTGTAGCTCATGTAGATCCAGTGATGCACTTAGGATCTATTGTATAACATTTATGAAACTGGTACAGTTTCGGCATTCTAGGTACAGTATGGTTAGGTTGGATGGATGCTATCTGGAAAGGCTATGAAAGCAGCTCACATACACATATGCTACTCAGTTTGTTGATATCAGTTTCCATGTATTTTATTGTGATTGTTTCAAGGATAGCATTGTCTGTGTACATGTAATTTATATAACAAGTAAGCCTGTTATAGACTTACTATTGGATAATTAGTGACAGCAAAAATGTCTCATCAGTACAGAACAGCCATTATATGTCCTGCTACTTTGTGACAAATACATACTTAAGCTTCAAGGTGATACTGGACTTGTTAAGAAAGCATATGAACTGTAACTTGGTGATCAAGGCAAGGACAGACCCCTCTCATTTGCTGTTTAAGAGTTGCTGTTGATCTTAGAGCTTGGCTCAGGGGAACTCAGAAATCAATATTGTTTGCTGTCCCGATGATTTGACAAGAACATAATAATCATATGAAACAGGCTGTTACTTCTGTCTAATTTATGCCAGTTGTTTCTCTGCTATAAATAAGAAATCAATTAAATACCCCGGTCTGCTTTCAGCCATAGAACAGTGTCACATGACAAACTGCCAGTATCAAAGCTACCAAAGAAACAGAGTTTAGACAAAACAGACTAAAATGCTGCACATGCACTAGCCAGACATGGGCAGTGATAATGATCTGTATTTTGAACAGACATACGTCTCATGAGCCTCGACTCATAATACAGCCAGAATTAAACCACCTAGTCAAGGATTTTAGTATGTCAAAATCAAAAGCAGAACTAATGGTTTCAGGATTGCAGGATAGTATTTGCTATCACCAGGTACGAACACATCTGTCTTTTGAAGCCACCAAGACGATTTAACAGATTTCTTTGCACAGGTTGACAATCTCATTTTCTGAACTGACATTGACCACTTGTTCACAGCTTTCTGATGTGAGTATAACCCACTAGAACGGTGTCTCTTCATTGATTCATCGGTGTTAAGCCTTAAGGCTGTCTTGTTAAGACAATGGCAATGTATGTATCTTAGTATCTGTTGGCTGTGCTGTACACATGAAAAGAAATATATGTAACATGTAACTTTGTTAAAGCACATCTAGTACATCAAGTACAACTGAAATATCTGCAGATTTAAAAGTAATGACTCTTCTATTTGGAGAGCAACTCAGATATACTAAGTACTATTGTTACATAAGCGAATGGGATAGTGGGGTGAGAGTCACACTATATTAAAAAGAAATGGCCACCTTGAAACTATTTGGTTCCCAGATAGAAAAAAAATTGGCACATGAACCACTTGTTCACTAAGTAATGATATTTTTTGCCTCTGCTTCATATAAAGTTTGCACTGATGAAAAATTTTGTGAAAGTGATGAAAGAAGGTGAAGGTTTTGGTCATTTGAGACAGATATTTTTGAAGATTCATTTTCTGCATTTATCATGGATTGGTTTCCCAAAAACTAGGTACAGTTATGAACACAGTGAAAGGTTTCATTAAGTCATTTCCAAAACGGAAAAATGGTTCAACTGGAACCAACAACAGGGCAACTAGAATCCATCGATCTTGGCTGACTATTGTTGAACATTACAAGAGGCATTGGGCACTGAATACAAACAAAAATTAACACTGAAATATGTTTATCCCTCTTGAACCCATGCACAGTCAGAAACAGTAATTGGTTAAATATATTATAGCCCTTAAAAGTTCATTTCATATTTCACAAGATTCCTACGTGATCCAATTATGCTGAAATTATATGGATGATTTCCCCAGTCACCCAATCTTTCATGCCTGAGACAAGACCAGAAGTCACAGTCTCCCAGTTTCTGTTCTGACCCAAACCTTTTTCCAATAAAATAAATAACCAAAGGGAACAGAAACCTTTTAATGAATCTTACCAATCCCTGGTTAAAAGGCTGCTACAAACTAATTAACTTTGATAAGCACAAATCTTGCCAAAACTGTACAAGACTGCCAAGAATCATAGATAAGAAATATTTCACAACACAAGAGTCTTCAAATACCAATTTAAGATACTGTAATGTCCACAAGGCTGAATTTCAAAACATCTTTGCTTCTTGCAAAAACGTTCACTTCACAGCTGGCTTTTATCTTCTTGAAGGAGGGACCATTACCTTACTCCTGAGTTGCCCATGCTGTTGCAGCTGCTCTTTCCTGCAAACAATCCTGCATGCACGCACACTAGACACAGGCTCTTCGGGAACCTCATCATCACTGCTGCCAGCCGCCACAATCTCTGAAGGCAGCAGTCCACTCCCTAATGTTCCTGGACCCTCAACTGATTCTTCACTCTTCTCAGCCGTCCGCACCTGCTGCCAGCTAACCACAACAATTTCTAGCCTAATGCCTTAATCACTACATCAAACCACCTTTCATGAACTCAATAGAATTCACTCTCAAGTAATACTATTTAGATTGAGTACATAATTCTGAGAAGTAAATAAATTATAGAACACAAATCTAACTTGTGTTGTGTTAGTGTTGTGTTATATATACACACATACTATATATACATACTTGGATAATGCTTATGGATTCTGCTGGGGGTATAGCTGTAGGGTCTGTCATATTCTTTCACTCTTAAAATTTACTATAATCCTTGTAGGTCACAAAGAAAACTTACATTAGGAGCTAATGTCTGACAAAAACTGGAAGATCTAGATAGCTTTACCCAACCCTGACCCAAAAGAGTACTTATGCCGTTTTTCAACAGGAAAATTCAAGATTAATGATCCCATGACATCTAAGAAAAATATTATTGTAAAAAATCTGATTTATTGTAGCAAATACATTTGAAGGCAATAAACTTTTGTCCTGCCATTTCTTCTTCCTGTTACAAAATCTGTCCCAATGTGGTACACGCCAGATACATTGAATTTTAATTCCACCAATGACTTTGCTATATGAAAATGATGGGAGCTGCACTCTCAAACAGCTAAAGGTTAGAGGAAGGCTGATCTTCAACATTTATTATTCTTGTATATGCACTTGAGTATGTCTAGACACACAGCCTATGATTTCATTAACTAGTAGCATCCTGTTTGTCAGTTAAGGAACTCCATGATGCATCATCTGGCATATTGACCCTTCTTGCTAAATGTATCCAGATTCTGCAGTGCATCTTCTATGCCGTTTCCCATTGCTGGTGTTACTAGGCAACTCCAACAGTCATCACCAAACATCCAGTGCTTAATTACAGAAAGTTTAATGGCACCAGAACATAAAGTTTCCTGGAAATGTCTTTTTGATTCTAGAAACGAAACAATTATTTAAGGTCAAGAAAAACATTCGGACGTGTATCATTACAATGGGCTGTTAGTTCATAGATTCAAGAGTTTTGTTCCAAAAGCAGAATCTGGGTTTAAATTCCTTTTATTCTTTTTGATTGAATTAGCGTTTGTATCTGAGATTATTCAGAAAAATAATTTCCTTTCAATTTCCAGAAAAGTATTATGTATGGTAGTTAGTCAAATTCAATGTTCAAAAACATGTAGATCCAGATTTTTCCCCAAGGGCATATTCAAAATTGCTTTTTCAGGATTGCAAGATGGTTTCTGCAATGCATTTTAAAATTTAGAGATTGTAGTCCAATCATGCTTGGAAATTCTGAAATCAGCTCCTAGTGCAACCTTTCCCAAAAAGTATGCCAGAAATGTTTTGGGACAGTTCCCAGAAATCCTTGTCCTAGAACATCTTTGTCAGAAAACTTTAGCTCAAAGGAATCTGGGGGAAATCACATTGAATGAGGTTGATATAATGATTGTTTGTAGAATTTATTTATTTATTCAATTTCTATACTTACTTATCTCAAATTGAGTCTGGATGGCAAACAAGTCCTAATAATTAAAACCATGAAAACATACAGTTACAAATTACACACATAAGCAACTGAATATAATTTATTTCTTTGGTACTTTAATTTACTTGGTTTGGTATGAGATTTTATTATTGACAGCCATCTTGGGAAAACTGAAAATATTTCAAACTAAGAAAGCATTCTCTTCAAACTTTCCTTAACACAGCTACTAAAAAGATATTACAAAAGCTGATTTATAGCTTCTCTAGGTCCTCTTTGTCATGAAACTGGGCAGTACTTTATAGTGCCCTACTAGTTGGATCCAACTACCCCTGACCTGTAATCTACATTAGAATTCTAGAAATTGGATAATTACCACTTTACTACTAGTTGGAGTTTACATTTCATAACAAAACAGTAATCTCATGGATTAAATAATGCTCTTTTTACAACACAGAGTTTTATGCTGTTAGAAGAACACCACATTTGTATGGAGTACAATAAAAAGACTTATTTGCAGCTAAAATTCTTTAAGTCCCTGTCACTCTGGCCGATGGATGCAAAACGTTTGTAAAAAGGACACAGCGGACGAGAAAAATGTTCCATCCGTTGTTATCCGCTCTCAAAAGGGGCAAAAATTTGCATAACCAGAGCGGACAACACGGAAAGGAACGGATGGGGGGAGGACGTGGGGCGGATGGAAAGCGGATGCTCCATGGAAGCCTAGTGGATGGAAGCGGATGCTCCATGGAAGCCTAGCGGATTGAAGCAGATGGGAGCGGATGGCACATACGCAGGGCTTCTGGGGGAGCGCAGCAAAGCAGACGCGGAATGGAAAGAGCGGATGCAGAGCGGACGCAGAGCGGATGAAGCGGATGCACAGCGGATGCCGAGAGGATGAAGCGGATGCAGAGCGGAAGCCTAGCGGAAGCCTAGAGGATGCCTAGCGTTCACTGCACATGCGGGGAGGATGCATTGCGTCAGCCCCGCGGATATAAAGGGAAGCATCTCCCAAGCAGGTCAGCATTCAGAGGAAAGACCTACTTCCAGACACAGCTCTCCAGCCAGTCAGCCAGCCAGCCAGCAACCCCACAACCATGGGGAAGAAGAGAAAACCACAGCCATCTGCTGCCAGCCCTGGCAAGAGGGACAGGGCCACCCTCCCACCCCCTGGCCCTCACTCTGCTTCTACTGGGGCTTCTGCAGCCTGGGCTCGCTCTTCTGGGGCTGGGGTTTCTGCTGATGCTGCTCCTGGAGGAGCTGCTGATGCTGCTTCTGGTAGTGGTACTTCTGCTGGTGCTTACTCTGCTAAAGCTGCTTTTGGCGGTAGTGCTTCTTCTGGTGCTTACTCTGCTGATGCTGCTTCTGGCAGTGGTGCTTCTGCTGGTGCTTACTCTGCTGAAGCTGCTTCTGGCGGTGGTACTTCTGCTGGTGCTTACTCTGCTGGCACTGCTCCAGGTGCTGGGGCTTACTCTGCTGGCACTGCTCCTGGTGCTGGGGCTTCTGCTGGGGCTTACTCTGCTGGCGCTGCTCCTGGTGCTGGTGCTTCTGCTGGGGCTTACTCTGCTGGCGCTGCTCCTGGTGCTGGTGCTTCTTCTGGTGCTTACTCTGCTGGTGCTGCTCCTCGTCCTGCTGGTCCTGCTGGTGCTCCTGGTCCTGCTGGTCCTGCTGGTGCTCTTGGTCCTGCTCGTGCTCCTGGTCCTGCTGGTGCTCCTGGTCCTGCTGGTGCTCCTGGTGCTGCTGGTGCTTACTCTGCTGCTGCTGATCCTGGTCCTGCTGGTCCTGCTGGTGCTGCTGCTGCTGCTGGTGGTGATGTGGAGGAGCAGCCCCTACAACCTGGAAGCCTCTCTGATGAGGGCTCATGTGGTCCTGCCAAAGGGAGGAAAAGACAAACGCGAGAACGGAAGAGGAGGCAATACAACATAGAAGAGGAACATTAGGATGAGGTGCTGGAGTGGCTGAGAGAGAACGAGTATCTATGGCGGAAGGGACACAGGCTCTATAGGGACACCAAAATGAAGCAGGCTGCTTGGAGAGAGAAGGCGGAGAGCCTGGGCTACACTTCGGGGGTGCTCCTCGGCTGGTGGAAGCACATGCACACCTGGTACAGGAAGCTGCACCTCAAGAAATCTGGCCAGGCCGCGGTCAAACTGACAGACTGAGAGACCTATGTGATGGCCAAGTGCAGCTTCCTGGAGGGTGAGATCCGCCACCGAGGAGCAGCCCCTCTCACAACCCTCTCTCTCAGGCAGCCTGCTGAGAGCCAGTCCTCTTCTGGCAGAGAGTCAGCTCCTGTCTCCAGGCAGGTGTCTGTGGAGCGTGCCACGATGGAGACCCCCCCGACAGCTGTACCACCTGTGGCGGAGCGCGTTGAGGACCCCCTGATGCAGTGGGAGAAAGGAGACGGCATTTCCACCACAGGCCAACCCGCATCCATCCCCAGCTCGACCTCTACAGAAAGGCAGAGAGGCAAACCAGAGGGACAGAGCCACACTGTCCTGCTGGAGATAAGAGACACCATCAGGAGCAGCGTAGATCTCCTCTCTCAGCTGGTACACACCGACTCCTCATCCTCCAACCACAAGCCCTTCCTCACCTATGTGAACCAGACCCTCATGGACATGGCGGAACCCCAGTACCAGGTGGTGAAGGACAGAATCAGCGATCTGCTTCACAACCCTCCAGACCCAAATGAACCGGCTCCCACCCAGTCCAGGTCTGCTCCTCCACCCCAGGTGATGTCACTCCCCTTCCAAGGCTTTCCACAGGCCCTCACCTACCAAGGTTATGGCTACCAGGAGGTCCAGCAGCACAGACAGCAGCCCTTCCCAGTCCAGGCACATGTTCATCAGACGCCACCAGTGCCACCGATGCCACCCACGCCACCGATGCCATCCACACCACAGATGCCACTGACGCCAGTCCTCACCCAGCTGCAGACCAGACAGCCCTACTACACTGCTCTTTCCTCCACCCCACAGCCAAGCCCGGCCTCAGTACATCTGTCATCGGTACTGGGACTGACACCCCACGTCATGGAGGAAGGGGCTCTCAACATCACGGGGCTGAGCTAGCTGTCTGAGAGCTTCCTCAACACACCGTCCCCTGTTGTCCTCTCAGGGCCAGGCACCCCAATGGCGCTTCAGACCAGCACTCCAGCAGCAGCCACCTCCACAGCACCTGGACCCTTCACCCCTGAGACTGGGCACACCTCTGAGTGACCAAGAAGAGTGCCAGAGACTGGGTGGCTACCTGTTGACTTTATTTTTGCTTTGGACACTTGACTTTGGTCATTTTTCTTTTACAGCTTGTTATTAATAAAGATTATCTTTGCTTCACACACTTGCTTCATTTATTTGATTAAATAAAGTCTTGGTGGAAACTTTTAGAAATGGTTTAAGCCTTTGCATGCTTGTGGGATGGGTTAAGATAGCAGTGGGATGGGCAGGGATACCTTTGGGATGGGTAAGGATAGCAGTGGGATAGGCAGGGATACCTTTGGGATGGGTTAAGATAGCTGTGGGCAATGCTGCATGGTGGTGAGAAGTACCTGGAACCTGTTGGCCAGGATGCCAAAGGCGTTCTCTACCACCCGCCTTGCCCTGGACAGCCTGTAGTTGAAGATCCTCTCTTCACGGGTGAGGAGTCTGGAGGTGTAGGGCTTCATGAGGTAGGTTCTGAGGGAGAAGGCGTCATCCCCCACGATGAAGTAGGGCACATCTTGCATGTCGTTGGGCAGGGGGTCTGGATCTGGGAAGCCCATGATGAGGTTGCGTTCCAGCCCCTCCTTGAGGTCACTGGTATTGTATACCTGGGTATCTGAAGCTGACCCGTTGCCTGAAGTATCGATGTACATGAACTTGTAGTTAGCATCGACCATGGCGAAGAGGATGATGCTGAAGAAGCCCTTGTAGTTGAAATAAGTGGACCCCGACTTGGCTGGCACTTTGCAGGCCACGTGCTTGCCATCTATGGCTCCAACGGTGTGGGGGAAGTTCCACTTCTGATACCACTGCTCTGCAACTTTCTTCCAGCCTTCTTCAGTGAAGGGGCACTGGAGGAGCTCCTCCAGGTATTCTTCGATGATGGTCTGCACCACTTCTCTGACCACAATGCTGATGGTGTTGTGTGGCACCCTCCAGCCATACTGCATGCTCCTGTAGGTGGTCCCTGAGGCCAGGTGGCGCAGAGTCAGTGCCACCTTGAGCCCAGGGCCCAGGCTGGGCCGGAAGTTGGTGTTCTGCTTGGTCAGCCTGGGTGTCAGCTGCTCCACAACTTCATCAAAAATGGCTGGAGGCATCCTCATGAAGTTCTGGAATGCACGAGGGTCTTCGTTCCTCAGCTCCATCAGCTTGTTGTACAGTCCGTACTCTGCTCTTTTCCTGATCCATCTTCGGACGCAGATGCTTCTTAGACGCCTCCTTTTCTTCCCGTAGAACAATTGAAAGAGCCTGTAGATGACTTCGCACTGTTGCAAAACAATGGTGGCTACCAAAAGGAGTGTGTTACGATCCATGGTGGACATCAATGGATGCTGTGGAAGAGCAAGATCCAGATGAAGGCTGCAGAGGTCTGCACAGCAGGGCTGCTGGTCTGAAAGTGAGATCCAGGTGAGTTGCTACCCCTTTTTATAGGCAATATAGGTTTTCCACTATGTGTCCTTTTGCATCCTCTAGGCATCCTCTAGACATCCTTAATATCCGAGATAGGTCCCCTCTGCGAACATTTTTTTCTATTTTAAATGTTTTCTATGCGAGCTGCATCCGCTTTCATCCTTTCTCCATCCATACTACTAAGGCTGCGCGTCCATTCCGCATCCATTTCGCTTCCTCCCTGTGTCCGTTTACTGCTGGAGCAGATGAGTTGCGCGGATGCGCAGCGGATGTAGTGGATGCGTAATGGATGACAACGGATGCAGAACGGATGTTCCCCGTATGCGTTGCGGATGCAGAACGGATGCGTTGGAGACATTTTCCGCTCAAAAAGTTTTGAGCAGCTCAAAACTTTTTGAGCGGATGGAACCTCAGTCGACGGATGCTGGACGGAGAGTATGAAAAACGGACGCAGTGACTACAGAACGGATGCATCACGTTAACCAACAGATGGCAAGTGTTTCTCTCCGTTTTACATCCTCTTTCCATCCGTTGGTGCAGTGTGACATGGGCTTTAAATTGTGCCTGGTATCTGGGAAACCTCTTACAATCGTGTGACCAAGCCAGTTCTCTTAACTACTCCATTTTCCTCTTTTTTCATATTCATAGGAACATCTTTTTCCCTTACTCCAGGTAGGCAATAATAAGTGCCAAATGGCTGACTTCCTTGCTACACCTTTTTTTGTTCCAAGAGACTTCTTTTTGAGGAAAATTGTAAGATGTACGAGTTATTTTTATTCCATCCTTTCTATCAAAAAAACCAAAACAATGCAATTGTTTGCAGACAATATTTTGTTCTCATGGATGGTTCTTTTAAATTGACTGCTTTCAGCATTCCAGACATTTTTAAAAACTGCTAGCTCCATTGAGGACTACTTCCAGGTTACCTTTAAAACAAAGCTAACTTAAAATTGTATTTTAATTGTCTTATTAAAAGAAAGAAAAGATTGTACAAGCTTAGTTGAGGGAAAGGAGAATAGAAATTCAAGGCTTCTAGATCAAAAAATAGAACAATAACACAAAAGTTTTATCCAACAGAAGATACAGGTTCAGTTGGCATAACCAGAATTATATGCAGAACAGAGTATTCAGATATTCTGTAATTAAGAAAGTATTGAAATGACGTAAAATTATTTCTTATAGGAGTACTTTACATAAATCCTTAACACTAGGATCATTTCCATAGTACAATACTTGTACAAATAAAATATCAAGTAGTTGTGTTTATATGAAATTTCAAGGCAATTTTTCAAAGGTCACATACTTTATAATAGTGGGGAAAACAAGCAGAAAAATACCCTTCAGATTGAAAAAATATAAGCTCACAGAATAAAAGACAGGCTCAGCTCATTAAAATCTGGCTTCCAATGGCTTTCTACATTTCCAGTTTGGCCTGTGTTCCAGTGATGTATTTAAGAAACTGTGTTGACATCAAATGGCATGGGTGTGATATCATCATTGTTCAAACAATTTAATTACATACATGGGCTATGAGGTCTGAAGTAGGTACAAATAGTTGTTAATTAGCTAGTTGGGATTGGAACCTCTGTTGCTAACCAACATGATTGTAAAGTGTAATGTCACATGACTGTATCATCTTAATAATAGCTGTTCCGGCAATTTCAGTTCTTGCAGAAGCCAATCTAGGTTGGTCACTGGAATCAGAGGTTTAGTCTCTGAGCTTTCAGACTTGTGCTGAAGCCCATCTTCAGGAAGCTTCTCTCTCATCAGAATAAGAGATCCTGGGATACGTACATTTGCCTTCATTCATAAATTTCAGTTGTAACCATTAGGCAAATCCCACAGGTAATTTGGTGTAGCATCATGTGATGACCATGAACAATCTCCTGCCAGCTTTCTCATAATTGTCAGAAACTGACAGCGAAGATTGTAAATGGCCAGTACATCACAGCGACAAAAGGCAAATCTCATAATTGTGAATTAGTTGCTGTTAAGTGCTTAAATCAAAATAATGTAACTACAGAGATGTTGCAATGCAATTTCAAGGACTAGCCATAACTCTCTTCATATAGTGTCATTGTAACTTTGAAAGGTTGCTGAACAAATGCCATTAACCAAGATGTAAATTGTATAATTTGCATGACATCATTAAGTACATGTTGTCATGTGCTTCTCAGGGTCCCCACAGCATACATATGTGCCCATTTTCTTATTCATCAATTTATAATCCTGCTTTTGCTCCATATCAAGATAATACATACAGCAGGACCTCCGGTTTGCAAGGTGTCAGCAGGAATCCGCGATCATGCATGGTTCCTGCTGCGCTCGCCGCTGGAGTGCCCTTGATCCAGCTGGATTTGGGGGCTATAGTTACCCGTAGAGGTAACTGAAGACAGGGGAGACTCAGCAGGGGTCCATGGGAATTGCAACCCTCCCTCCTCAGCTGGCTTAACTCCCTTTTCCAAAAGTGGTGGAGTGACGGTCAGTTATGGCCGCCACAAAGAAGCTTTCATCCAGATAAGAATGTGCAGAGGAAGCTGAGAAAGTGAAAGTTTTTGACTAACCGGCATTACAAGTAATACCTAAATGCCCTGGACTGTAAGTATTATTAAACATACATCGTTCCCTATGAAGACAGAAGAAGTGGCGAATGAAAGAAAAAAGGGAAAGTTTGTTTTTTCTCACTCTCCTTCCTTATGGTGATAGCAAATGAATGGAGAAATCGGAAAAACCCATTTTGGCATCAGCAGGTAATTAAATTGAAAATTGAAGCTAAGGGTACAATAAAGATTTCTGAGCATTGAAAAAAAAATTCCTTTTGCTATAAGTGGAAAGGGAGAGGAAAAGAACTAACATTAAGATTTTCTTGGAGGAGGCTGCTTGGAATTTACAAGATTAGAGTGAAATTGTAACAAAACTTCTAAAAGATATATTTCAACTGGAGCTTTATAACTGAACTATAACCCCAGGAAGAGAAAATATAAAAAGAAGAAAGTGCTAAATGAAGCAGACTGTGTGTATTTGGATTGCTTGGTGACTTTGGGACTTTTTGGAAATTACTATTTGAAAGAGTAAAAATATTTGGGTTGTTTAAAAAAAACTTTTTACAATGACACTACTTGTTGATGAACTGAAAATTGAATTTAAAAAGCTAAAAGAGGACCAAAAAGGGAAGAGCTCTTCTGGATCTGTTTTCCATTTTTTAGAAATGGCAATTTATACCTACCAGAAACTACAAGAACAAGAAGATTGCGATGAAGAAGAAGCCATCTTTAATGAACAAACAATTTTCGCTGGGGAAAAGGGAAAGAAAGGAAAGAGAATGGAGAATTTAAGACTGAAAAAAAAAACAAAAAAAGGGAAAAATAAGATGAAAAATTGATATAATATTAGAAAGCAACAGAAAAGAGAAATACAGAAGAAGGTGGAAATCAAGAAGGTGGAGATTAAGAGACAAGGGGGTAAAAAGACAGGATTGCAGAAGAAAGGAAGAGAAAAAGGGAAGAGAAGTTACAAAGGTTTAAAACAAGATGTAAAGAAACAAGATCTATTCAGAGATAGTGGGTAAAAATATCATTAAAAAAGAGATTCTGCAAAGTACATAAGATTATATAGTTGTATTTATATTTGAAATAATGTTAGAAAATTGGATTTAATAATTGAGCTTAATTTATTATGGATTATTTTATAAACTTATTATTCTCTTTTATTTTATAATACAGTAAGTAGTTTCAGAATGTGCTAAGCAGAACCAGAATGAAAAGTATATATTATTTTAAGTGTTAAATCGAGGGGAAAGATTTAAAGGTGTTATACTTTAATCTGTGATTACAGGAGAATTTTTGTGTTCAAGAGAAAAGATAAACAGAAAATTGAAATAGAGCAGATAAAAGAGATACTAGGAGACACGGGGGTACAGGCAGGATTGGAGAGGAAAAGAAGGGAGAAAGGGAAGAGAACTTATAAAGGTATAAAACAAGGTGTAAAGAAACAAGATCTATTCAGTGATACTGGATAAAAACATAATTAAAAAAGAAAAGTACACAAGATTGTATTGTTGTATTTATATTTGAAATAATGTTAGAAAATTGGATTTAATAATACAGTTTAATTTGCTATGGATTATTGTTTTAATCATATAAACTTATAATTCTTTTCTATTTTATAATATAGTAAGCAACTTCAGAATGCACTAAGTAGAATCAGAATGAAAAGTATATATTATTCTAAGTGTTAAACTTAGGGGAAAGATTTAAAGGTATTATATTTCAATCTGTGATTACAGGAGAAATTTTGTGTTAATGAGAAAAGATAAATAGAAAACTGAAATAGAAGAAGAAAGGTAGGGAAAAAGGGAAGAGAAGTTATAAAGGTTTAAAATAAGATGTAAAGAAACAAGATTTATTCAGAAATAGTGGGTAAAAATATGATTAAAAAAAGAGACTCTGCAAAAGTACATAAGATTATATTGTTGTATTTATTCCTGAAATAATGTTAGAAAACTGGAGTTTAATTTGCTATGGATTATTGTTGTAATTATATTAGAAACTTATTATTTCCTTATTTTGCAATCATGCAAAGTATTTTAAAGATCAATATAAAATGTACTAAGCAGAATCAGAATGAAAAGTATGCATTATTTTAAGTGTTAAATTTAAGGGAAAGATTCAAAGGCGTCATACTTCAATCAGTGATGACAGGAGAAATTTTGTGTTAATGAGAAAAGATAATAGAAAATTGAAATAGAACAGACAAAAGAAATATGTATAATGATTTAAATTGAGATGAAATAAATAAAATAGAATTAAGAGAGTGAAAAGAGGGGAGAAGCTATATAGAAAATGTAGAATGGTAAATAAGATATGAAACTAGATAAAAAGTGAGCATGAATTTTGAATCTATGTTTGTATAAAAAGATGTAACTTGGGACTAAAGGCTAGGTCCCACTGGCCGACGGATGCAAAACGTATGCAAAAAGGACACAGAGGACGAGGAAAATTTTGGGGGTGCTCCATCCATTGTCATCCGCTCCAAAAAGTGGCAAAAATTTGCATAAACAGAATGGAAAAGAAAAGAACGGACGTGGGTAGTATGTAGTGGGGATGTTAAATGGATGTTCATAGGAAACCTAGAGGATGTATATAGGATGCAAACCGTTCATTGCTCATCCTTTCTATTTCCGTGCTACTAAGGCTGTGTAGACGTTCCGTCTACCTTTTGTTTCCTCCCTCTTTCCGTTTTCAGCTGCAGCGGATGTGAGTTGAGGGGATGCCCAGAGGATGCATAGAGGATACAGCGGACGTTTAACGGATGATAAACGGACATAGAACATTTGTTGCTCGTATGTCACAGATTTACATGGTACACAGTGGAAAGTTCATCCATTCACAAAGTTTTGTGCAGCTCAAAACTTCTTGAGCGGATGAAATCTCAGTGGACGGATGCTCAAAGGATAGAGCCTATGAAACACGTATGCAATGAGTACACAATGGATGCATAGCGTTTTCCAATATTTTTTAACGTTTTACATCCTCTTTGCATCCGTTAGTGCAGTGGGACAGGGGCTTTAGCCGCTTTCCAAAAAGAAGTTTTATGTTTTGATGTCTTGTGTTTTGTTTGTGTATGTTTGTTTATTGAAAACTAATAAAAATTTGTAAAAAAAAAAAAAGATAATACATATAGCAGACTTTCATCTGTTCTTTTTTTTTTTTTTAATCCATAACAATCCTGTGTAGTTCGCTGAAAGGTGGTGGCTAGTCAGAGTTGTTCATAGTGATATTTGATAGCTGAAAATAGAATGTGAATATTTTAAATCTTAATTCACCATTTTAATAACTAATCTATTATCACAGCATTTTTCAAAGTTTTGTGTAGACTTTCCCCAATATCCTGGATTTAAAACTGGCAGAATTCCTTCATTGGTTAAGAGTTCTGGAAGTTTTAATTCAATATACCCAGATATAAGACTGGGGACAAACTGGCATATTATGGCAATATGTAATTACTGAATTGTTCAATTATTTATGTATAAGAATTCTCCAATTCAAAATGTAAAACAATGTACAACAGATTGCCTTATCTCCAAGATGTCATAGAAACCCTTGCTTTTGATATTCCAAGAGTGCTGGTAGAAGTTGTGGGTCACTGCTTTTGTTCTCAAAACAATGGTTGCTAGGGACCATTACTGAGCAGGAAATGGAGTAAAGGCCTGAAAATAACTTTGCAGCAAGAGACTTCATTTTGGACATTTAAAAGCTATGATCAAACAGAAAGAAAATATTTGTCAAATGGATGAGACACTGTATCTATTCTTAATATAGGAAATACTTTTGTTAATCATAAATCCACTATAGACAATTTTAAGACACCTTTCTGCCTGAAGTCATGAGTCACAGCCTTTCATCTTTCTTCCCAGTTTTCACTGCTGCCATTTTGATGGCCTAGTAATTGTACTTCCTAATCCTGAGGATAAATTAACTTTTCTTACATCAACTGGAGACAGATTAACTTCCTGAAGTCTGTAATGCCTTGAATGGAAAGTATTGACTGTTAGTGATTCATGGGTACAACTTTTATTCGCAAAAGATAAAACATTAGTTGAATATTATTGTACAGTCAAATAACTCCTTCCACTGCTACATGTAAAATAGTTTCTTTGAAAGAGATAATGATTGTATTTTTAGCAGCTTGTAGTAAAATTGCATGCTTCTTCCAGAAAAGTCATATATCATCAAACAAGTCTTCAGGGTCACCTGTTCTTTTCTCTTCCTCTGCCTTTTTCAAGGTCAGCTGCCTCTCCGTTGATTTTGATGGAGCAGAATGTAGTCTAAAATTCAAGACATATGAAATAAATTTATGATTGTTACTTTAAATAATATTAAATGCAAGCACAACACTCTAAAACATTATATTTTAATATATTCTATGGAGTCTTTATTCAGATTTGGGAGAGAAAGAATATTTTTCAAAGATGCCTGTGGCTTGCTCCTCTTAAAACAGCATTTAAACTATAGAACTGGACAGTCTCACTTTTGCACTTAGTTTATTGTCTTAATTCCAAATATATATAAAACAACAATTTAACCAATGAAGTAAATGGTAATGTGGAGGTGTTTTAAACTTTCTCATATGCAGTTGATTATATTTTCAACTGTTTGGATCGTTGAAATATAACATAAATCACATTTCAAGTTCCTGGGCTTTATATTCTGTATATCCAGTAAGCAGTTCTTTCCCTTAAAAAAAAAAAAAAAAGGTATCCAGGTATTAAATTTGTTTGTCTATCCTTCTTAGCAAGTGGCAGCACCTAGTCATTCTTAGCTGTTTTCAAAACTGTAAACTGTAAATAAGATCAGACCTGGTTAGACCACCAAAAAAGAATTAGGGTTAGCCATTTTCTTTTAATAACTGATATAGTTATTTATCTGGCATTACATCTGAATGATTTCTGAATTCAAGCATATAATATACAGTGAAGCCTTGTGTCGTGACCATAATCCTTTTCTGGACTCCTGGCATGACTTGTTTTAGTCATGTCCGGATGCATGACTGACTGCACGTGCACAGTAAAAAAAATTGCACCAAAGGGGAAATCAGCACAGAAAGGAAATCTTTCCATGGCAATTTTGTTCGCCACCCGATTTTTGAACTGTGACCCGATTCAAAAATTGAGTGGATTTTTTGTTTGCCACCTGATTTGATTACAAACAGGAGCGTTTTTGACCTGAGGTTCCATTTTACACGAAAAGATATCTCAAGCATTGTGCAAAGGGTATTTGAAATCCTGAAAGATTTTAATGAAATCTATTTAGTTCAAGGCATTAAATACTAAAGCCCCACTACATAATTCCCCATATTTGAACTAGGGGACAAAAGTAGCCTAAGACATCCATTCTTCAAAGGCAGCCTGTCCTGTCTTCTGCCATATCTCTTTCAGTACATCATCACATTAATGCGCTTCTTCTCCTGTCTACACCATTCTCTTTTATTCCATTCATCATCATAGTTGATGGTGAATGATTCTAGTGGCACAATTCCTTACAGTTGATGGTGAATGATTCTAGTGCCACAATTCCTTACTAGTCAGTCACATTACATTCATTCCTGTGGCTGCTCTGATGTTACTACACAGCCACCAGCCTAACTATCCATAAATGAGCCATCAAATTTAACCCGTCTGAAACTCCTCCTCACAATCCCCAACCTCAAGTTCCACTCAAGTCAAGTAAGGAGACGGCTTCCGCTGGAACTCCTGCTGGGGAGAGTGTTCCCCTGCCTGTCTCAAAAATGGCTGGAAACTGCAACACTCCTCAGTTCAAGTACTCACTCTGAAGTGCTTTCACAACTTCACTTTCTCTTCCCATATTGGGCTGATGTTAAATTTATTGCTGATTTAAAATTAATGGGGCCATAATGAAACCATGCATGAATACACCTGCCTTCCAATGTCAATATAATTCAAAATATGGAAACATGTATGACTATGAATTATGCCCAAAACACAAAGAATGAAAACAAAATTTGCCTTGTTTTTACAGAAAGTAAGCTTTTTTAAGGTATGATGGTTTTTTTAAAAACTGAAATGAGCGACACAAACTGAAAATGCAAATGTGAGTATTTCAATAGAAAAATCACAGAATCCAATAACCATCGCATGTGATATAGTGCCTATCTTAATATTAACAGGAATGAGGCTATGTAATAGATCAAAGTAAGTTAAATATTTCAAGTTTCTCCATTCTTAACTAAGGGTCAACCCTTAAACCAGGGCTCTCTTAAACCAGAGCCTTGCTGTACACTGACATCTCAGCCTGAAGAAGAAATTATGTGCCAGTTTCAATTATGATAATTTTGCATTTATTAAGATTAATAGGGTTAAATTGCCAAGATTTTACAGAAGATCTACCTATGTGTACAATATTTGGTTCCTCCGCAACTTGTTATATCCATCAATTACTGACACTTTTACTCATCTTTTGTTCTTGAACTCCCCGTGTGGGATTTGAAAGGCTACATATTATAGCATGGTTCAAGTATTATGAAATGTTTCCCTAGAAATAGTAAGAAATATCCAGGAAACCTTTTGGCATGGTTTTATTGGTTTCTCAATTTTAGTGTTTTATTAATTAATGGTGCATTGCATAAAAATAATAGAAATTGACAAGTGTTCTACTAAGAAATTCTCTGTTGAGTTTTCAGATGCTAAGGAGTTTTGCTTCCCATCACTATGCAAAGCCACAATCTATATGCTTATTCACGGAGTGATACAAATTCTCACCAATGGTCCAAATGATTGAAGTATTCTCCATATTCTTGGAATTTGATCATTATTCCCAGCCAGAAAGGTCAACTCTAAATCTAAACACATCTGGAGGGCACTAAATTTGGGGGTGGGGGGAGAGACTGGACTAAAACATTATTTGCATATTTAGGTAGAACTCCAGGAATGAAAAAGTCAAATCTATTTTGCACAGCAACCTGCTCCAATTGAAATTTTCAATCATTTTCATTCAGTTATTATACCTATTTTAATATATATTTATGTACCTGACAAAGGTAATTAGAACCACAGTTGATCCTAAATTTGGCTGCTGTTTTGTAGAAAAACTCAGAAAGACAAGTCTGGGATAAATTATCTCCCCCTCATTCTACCCAATCTGGTCTCTGTGCTGTAAGAGAGATATTGATTTCATCCAATATATAGCTCTGGATAGCCATGATTCTGACTTTACTCATCTCAAATCAATTGTGACCCTAAAATACTCAGATTATCTAAACTAAGTCTGCTTGGAAGCAACAAGTGAGGACTCTATTTGGAAACTTTGGGAAAGTGATATATGCATTTCTAATTAATGAAAAAGAACACATCCTCTGTTACATTCTCAATTATCTTCTCTTCTAGTATTAGTCATTTCTAACAACCAATAAAAATAAAGAGACAGACTTCTTTCTTGTTGCCATTTGCTCTCAATGTGCCTTCCACAGAAGAAAGATTCCAAAGCACTATTTATATTCTTTTTACGTACTGATTCCAGAAAGGCAAGGCAACCTAATAAAATCTCATATCAGATAATTTGGCTGGGGTGAAAAAATGGAGAGTTCAATGTCAAATGTTTCTAGGAGGGAACCATCTCTTGCCTTAGGAGTAGCTCATATTCAGGCGAGGGGATGGTAGCGGAGTGGGAAAAATTGATCAACTCTGTAAAGTACAATGCATTAATTGGAAGTTCACCTAAAAAACCTCAACCAACCAACCAACCAAAACCTGATATTTGGCTGTCCAAAAAGATTGATATGAGTCTTAGCTATCTGCTTCATGTGTCCAGGACAGAATAGCATGTTTTTGAAAAGATATCTGGTGATGCTGAAAACAAAGAGCCAGAGAAGAGTTGCTCATTCATACTTTTTCTAAAGATTAGAGTATCACTAAAGAATCTCAGGTATCCTCATCTGGCAGAAATGTTTGGTTAAAAAGAAAAAAGAAAGCACCTGCTTAACTCACAGCATCATTACACAGAAGGTGGCTGGAATTTTGAAATAAACACTTTCTCTAGGTGCCAATTTAGCAAAGCATGTGTAAATTCCAGACTGAAATTTAATAGTTTTCCTGTCTGTGATCAAAATAATATTGGGATTAGACGTAGATACCCATATACTTTTATGATATGTTTAGGTATGACTATTAAATAAACTAAACACTATCCAAATCAAACTTTTACTGATATGGTATCTACCTTTTATGTTTGCTGAACATAGGTGGTTAACCACATAAGTTTATTATCTTTAATTAGTGCCAATTCATTCAGCATTTTCTTTATGTAGCAATTGTTAATTTTCTTGGGGAAATTCCTGTTTCATTTTAATTATTTTTTTCTGTTGTTGCTTATCTACCAGTGCAACAGAGATTATTGACAAATAGACTTTTCTTTCCCTCATGTATGTATTGCAAAGCTCCTTTTGAGTGAAGAGGATTCTCTGGAGTAGGACAAATAAAGATACAGGAGAGACAAAAGGAGAAGTTGAAACATGAGGCAATTACACTAAATTTAACCCATTATTATTTATAGTTTATTGCACAGTCAGCCAGTTGTTCAAGCTAGATTTGGCATTTTGTCCATCTAGTGAGTATTATTATTTATTATCATCAAGCCTTTGACTCATTGTTAACTCCTGGTGACTGCAATTTTCTTGCCTAGATTTTTGGAAGTGGTTTGCCAAAAAGTGATTGCCTCCTTCCAAAGGCGAAAAGTGACCGGGTGAAGAACTGATGGTCACCCAGTTTTTAGTCTACAACCTTAACCACTATGGCAAATTGAGTCTCTAAATGTAAACTCATAATTTAAAATTATAGACAAAGTTTACAAAGTTAGAATTAGAGACTTTAATGAAATGGATTAACATTGGTCTTTGCACAATAGTAAAAAGGTGCTATGTATCAATATATCATTCTAAATGTCATAAAAATTGAGGTTATGAGATGTATATTTCAATGATAGTTTCTTAAGGTAAAACTAATGAATTGAGAGTCGGTTTGCTGTAGTGGTTAAGACAATAGGCGTTTTAAATAGCTTAAATTTAAACTCTAAACTTCAGCAAACACTAACATTGTTGTTGCTCTATTATCTCTCAGCTAAGACTGTTTACTGTATTCTGTTGGATCAGATGAAAAACTGATGCAGGAAAGGAATGTATTATTACCATTTCATGCTTCTTTCCAATCAGTTAAATGTATTTTAGAGCCTCTGTTTGGTTTGGATGAAAGAATGGGCCATGCTGAGAATTATAAGAATGTTAGAATTGGAAGATCATAACCTGAAATTTGATTGGCAGGCTTTTTATGATATGAAAAAATTAATGTGAATTCTAAAAAATCATTATGTATGTGACATATAGAGAATATGAAAAAAATACAAGCTCAGGTTGTTATTCACTTCAGCCAATGAAGCATTTTAAATAAATGAGAAACATCAGAAATAAATAGTTAGCATATTAAGATTTTATTAATACAGAAGGATGAAGAAATTAAGACAAAGTCAAGAGGACACTTGACTACAAAAGGACATCGTTTTTAATGGTTTTTATATGAACAGCTAAAAGCAAGGTTGAATGTGGATAAAAAGATAAAGATGTGGAATTGAAAGACACAAAACAGAATTTGAAAATGAATTATGTACAAATGATGAATATTTATTAGAAAAACATACATTTTTATTAAGATATGTAACATAAGAAGTGAAAGATTTCATGTGAAAATGGGCTATTAATTTGGGGTATAACAGAGATGGACACTTGAGGGAGAATGTGAGTAATAGATATTAAATTTACAGTATCATAATTTAAGAGAAAAATATAAAATGATGTGTTATTGGTACATGACACTAGAGAAATTATCAAAATCATACTAAGGTATTTCAAAGCAGTGTTGGAAATGTGAAAAGCATGAAGGGATATTTTATCATGTATGATAGATTTGTAACAAAGCTAAGAAATCGGATATATGTGTGTGTGTGTATGGTTGTGTGTGTGTGTGTGTGTGTATCTTTGGTTATTCGGATTTTCTTCCGTGTAAAATTGGAAGTATCTAGGCAACGTTTCAATGAAGTCTCATTCATCACCTTCAGGCTTCTTTCTTCGGCTCTGTGCTTCTCAGAGTAATTACTTCTCAGAGTAAATTACTCTGAGAAGCACAGAGCCGAAGAAACAAGCCTGAAGATGATGAATGAGACTTCATTGAAACATTGCCTAGATACTTCCAATTTTATGCGGGAGAAAACCCGAATAACCAAAGATCCACATACAAATACCTGCGAACACCTCAGAAAATATATATATATATATATATACAACGTTTCCAACAGAGAACTCAACAAAACAGAAACAGATGTCCTATCCAAAGGATTCAATTATGCCATAGCACCCAAAAAAATCCCAACAGAGTCCATCATATGTGCAGTAGAATCCAGCCTAACCAAATTAAATACAGA
>BLBF01000010.1:37221251-37241901 GCA_015471245.1 Laticauda colubrina | reverse complement strand
AGAGAAGAGAAGAGAAGAGAAGAGAAGAGAAGAGAAGAGAAGAGAAGGTAGTTCTCAACCCACAACTACATTTAGGAACATAATTTCTGCTGCTAAGCAAGATAGTTGTTAAGTAAGTAATGACCAATTTTACAACATTTTTGTCATGATTAAGTGAATCACTTCAGTTAGGTGAATCATGTGGTTATTAAGCGAATCTTGCTTTTCCCATTGTTTGTTGATAGCTGGCTGGGAAGGTCAAGAATGATGAACACATGACCCTGGGATGCTGCCATCATAAAACATGTCAGTTGTCAAAGGTCCAAATTTTGATCACATGACTATGATGACATTGTTATAGTCATAATTGTGAAACTGATTGTACATCATATTTTTCAGTGTCATTGTAAGTTAAAACTGTAATTGAACAAGTGAGTTTAAGTCAAGGACTATCTGTGCCACCAAATTTATGGTGAATACAGTATGAATAAATTTGATATAAAAGTAAATTATGACTGCATAAAGAGTATATTGATGAGGAAGGCTTTTCCCATTTGTCTTTCTTTTTACAAAGTTTAACTGATTCATTTAATTATTGTTTTATGAAATGAATTCCTCTACTGCCCTACCAGATAGAAAAAAAGGAAGAATGGGTGGATAATATTTTCCAAACATAAATGTTTAATTTAAAACTGAAGATGTATGGTTTTCTCTTCTGAAAAATAAATAACAATAATATGCTTATAATTTGCTAAAATCAGGAACGCTCTCATCTGCAATCATTCCAGGGGCGGGATTCTACCTGGTTGGACCAGTTCTATAAAACCAGTTGTTATGATTCTGCGCAGTTTGGAGAACTGGCAAATCACATTACCGGATGGCCCCTCCCCTCCCTGCCCACTCACTCCTTACCTGGCATGCGCGCCATCAAACTTGCCTGCTAAGTTGCTATTTTTACTTTTTTTCCCCTCAACCATCAGCTGTTCTTCTATGCCGGGAGATTTAGATTAGCTAGAAAGCAGGAAATTGTGGGGTTTCTTGCTTTCTAGCTGATCTAAAAGCAGAGCTGAACCTTCCTTAGGACTGATGCTTCTATTTTTCAGTGCAGACACAGGCAGCAGATTGCAGAAAGGTAGATCACTGAGTGAATCCGTGATCTGTGAGCAACTCAATCTGATTTTTGGGTTATAGTTGCTCTTTTTTTTAACAAAAAAAATAAATATTTACATAAATATTTACAACATTTATATACAAGTGACGCCCAGCCAGTCACATGATCACTAAGCCACATCCACAAATTAGGCCACACCCACAGAACCGGTTGTTAAGAAAATTGAATCCCGCCCCTGAATCATTCCTTAAACATTGTTGTTTATGCTGTAAAACCTGGTTTCATCATACATGCTGAATAATACCAGGGGCATTTAATCTTCATTTTATACTTTGGAGAAACCATTTATGTGGGTAAGGAAGGACTTAATTAGTAGGAAATTGCTGAAATAAACAGAACTTTGAAACTTAGGATTTTAAAATAGCTGTACTATATTTTTGTGTTTTGAAATCAAGGGCAGTTGAATAAATTCTGGATACATTTTTACTTTTTTTACATAGAGATTCTTTTACTTGCAAGGTTCTGTTAATGAGTTTTACAATTAAGTAGAGTTAGTGCATCTGGTAGTGTGTCATGTCTTGTTTATCTAGGAAGGCTGATATCAATTTACAAATCTGAAAGTTCAAATCTTCCACCTTCTCTTAAACAGCACGAGAAACTAGGGAAGATCCTTTCTCAGTTACTTTCTCCACCCATTATAGGTTATGGCCTCTCTTATCTCATCATTCCCATTTCTTTACATCATGTCTCAAGGTCTTTCTCATATACCATGACATACACAAGTACTTCTTAATGACAACATTCTGTAATAGAAAGAGGGCTAGTTTTCCCAGATCATTATGGTCATAGGAAAAGATTCTGACACAATTTTTATAATCATATTATTAAAACCTAGAAACAAGGCATATTTTAAGTTTATAGAACTGAGTGCTGAGAACAATTATGCAGATTTCAGTAAAGCTTATTTTGTGCAACACATTAAAATATTAACATGTAACATTAACCTAAAAAATTAAATCCAACTTTATAATTATTAATTTATCAATGTATCACTTCCTGGTGATAAAAGTTGGATTCCATCCTTTTAGTTGATGTTACATGTTAATATTTTAATATGTTCCACATTACAAGATTGTATACACACATTTACAGATTTATTTATTATTTATTCATTATTTATTTATAACTCAAGGAAGCAAATATCCAACACAGCTTCCTATCTATCTATCTATCTATCTATCTATCTATCTATCTATCTATCTATCCCCTTATATATGCCCACCTTGATTTGTGCTGTAAGGCATCTCCAAATATAGTTGAAGCAAACTCCTGATTTGGGGATTGCTTAGAGCTAAACTGGAAGGTTAAAAATCATCCTCGAAAAACTACTATAATATTTCAGATAAAATAATGTCAGTGTGTTCACGTCTATTCTTAGGGGTCTTTACCACTGTAATCATATGAAACCTGGAAAGATCTAGATACATCACTCAAATTTCTTTTGTTGCTGGTATTTCTAATAAATTGTTATTTTATTAAAATTAACATTATATAATATCTTTAACAGGTATGTTAAGTTTGAATCATCACAACTATAGCTTTTATGGAGCTATTTGTTTTTTAAATATTACTATTTGGAAAAAAATATTTGCAAGCTCATTATATAAAGTGTATCAATTTTATAGGTATGTTCATATCTTACTATTAATGTGATAATTTATCACATTAAAGAGCAGAAATAATCAGAGATGAAATAATTATATTTTGAAAATGATTATGCATGTACTGAAACTTGTTTTTCACTTCTGTCCAATGGAGCAAAGGAGAGATGTGTACAAAATATAATGAGTTAGTCCATTATTTGACACATAGGCAAACTTTCATAAAACTACCATCAATAGTATTGGCTGATGAAATTGGCCTTTTCCTCTAAATAGCTAATGGTAGCCAAAACAGTGACAAACAGAGTAATGTTTTGGGTAGACAAGAGAATTAATGAACTCAATTGAGAAGAGGTTGCCAGTAGACAGCAAAGGCTAAATGTAGTGGTCTCTAAATAGACGGCTAAAGACAGCTGTCTTCTTAAATCTTTAACGCCAATGTTACTTAGGATTTAAAGCTGGGCAACTCTTCTGACAGAAGGATATGCATGTTCCACATTTACATTACTTTCATTCCATAGGTGAAAAAAAAAGCATTATTATTTATTTATTTATTTATTTGCTAATTGTATACTGTATCCTACTGAACCTGTTCATATTCTGAGTAACTTATAATACTACCATGCAACAGTTGGTAAGATCCAAAGAATAAACTGAAATGTCACAGGAAGAAGAGTAATGCAATCAAAAGAGATGTGAATAAAATAGATTTTAAAAAAAACAAAAGGAACAAAAAAAATTGTTCAGCAGAGATAAAACAGTCAAATACTCAGATTTACTAAAAGAGAAACAATCAACAAAATTCTTTACCAATGTAATTAAATGACAAACATGAATCCTTTCAGTTAATTTGATGCAAACTGAGTAAATCAATACAACAATCAGCAGGAAACACAATTGAATTGTATATTTTCATGCAACAGCATTTGTAATCCTTTTAAAAAATTAAATAAAAAAGAAGAGAGGAAGCCAATGAATATAAATACTACAATAATGCTTCACTGTATAATACTATTTATTTGATTGGTGTGAAGTAGTACATCGGTGGACTTATTTAAAAAATAAAAAGCTGAGTGAAGAAATAGGTAGCTCAGGGAAAGAAAATCTCTATTCCATTGTAAACCAGAAGTATTTTATGTTATAACTGCTAGGCCACTGAGAAAGGGGTCTAACAAAAATCATAGCTGAGTTTCTTGAGGAAAAGCAGGACAGAAATGTTTATTTTAAAAATGGTTGTTGTTGTGCCCAATTTATGAGCATTTGATGTTTAACTTTGTATTTGTATAGATACACACCATATGCAAACACGCACAAATGCACGCGCGCACACACGCACATGCGCACACACACACACACACACACACAAAGGAGAGAAGAAAGTTGGGAGGTCAGATATTAATTGTATTCTATCAAGTTGCTTTTGACTCCTAGCAATCATAGAGATAAATTTTCTCTATGACAATCTTTCCTGGCCTTTCAAGCAGTTGACAGAATATCTTGATATGAACTGGTTTGCCTTAACTTAGCTTAGGGTTAAGTTGGTATCAGTGCAGCACAGGACAGGACATGATTTGAGGGTGTATATTTTGCAGGCAAAAAAGTATAAATCATCCTAACAGATTGATTTTAATTTATTTTCAAAGCAATGGCACTTTCAAAGGAAACGCTAACATGAGAGAAATATTCTTACTGTAATCGATCCCGTTTTACATCTCTTTAGCTTACATAAACACAAATAAAAATATGTGTGCAAACTAAGTTATCATACTGTTCATTTGAATGATCCAATTTCTCTCCCATTTCCACTACCACCATCGCTATCAAGTTATTCAAAAAAGATTTACTTTTAGTGAAATACCTATGGTCTAAAACTGAAGACAAAAATTCATCAAAGCCAATAAAAAATAAATTGAAAGAGAATGTCTGTTTCTTTGAACACAGATGTGGCAGCAGGTATCTCTAATAACATATGATGTAAAGATCAATTTGAATATCATATTGAAATAGTTTCAAAATTGCTACCATTTGGTTGACATAAGTGGACACAGCATAGAAATGTAATGAGCCCCTACATCCTTGCTTTCCTTCCTACTCTCCAAGTGAAAAGACTCACAAATTATCTTAAATGAGCAGGCTACTATAAGGCAGGAGTGAAAAATGTCACATTAATAAAACTATAGAACACTTACTTCATTGTTTGCGCATTGAAAACAATCTGTTTAGAAATGACACCAGCACACTTCAGTAAATAACTGCACTTATAAACCTTTTTAGCTTAGATATAAGGCAAGAAAGCATAAGGCAGGGAAATGTAAAATTGCCAGTTGCTTCGAAGGAACAGGTCTTTAAAACACAAGATCTCTTCTGTTCTAGTTTTAACAGAAATACAAGAAAGAAATATCCAGAATAGCCATTTCTACAATGCCTGCAGGAAAAAAGAGGAATGTTTGCATAAAATTTCTATTCTGCATCATAATGACAATGGTGATGATATGATTATATTTAAATAGAAATGCAATACCATTCATAGGAATTGTTGAAACCAGTTAAACTATGTGTAGATTCCAACTATGATTTTATTCAAACATAAAACTGTTCTTTGTGAAATAGGACTTTTGATACCAGAGATAAACCTTGATCCAACAGTATTATCTTTCTTTGTTATTTCTATACCACCACAATTACTCATCAGTAGATGTTTCACAAATCAATAAAAATGGCAAAAACCATAATCATCATAAAGTTCATAAAACATCTATAAAATTAAAATTGCCAATCTGATAATGACATGCCCTACAGGTAGATCAGACTAAGAAAGAGATGCTGAGTTGCCTAAAATTACTTTTATTAAGACTGCCTATTCTCATCAAATCATGAATGTACTTCTCCTTTGATTTTTGTGTGAATTTGGGTTATGTTTGTCTTAGATGCTTTTGCAATGTTTATCTGTTCACTGCCTTGGTAACAGGTCTTCCTTTCTCTGTCAAGTTCATCTGCTTTATTCTTTACAGACGGGAAGGAAAGTAAATTTGGTGTTAGTCACCAAATGCCTCTCAGAAATGCGGTTCCAACCACTTTGGGAAATAGCCAGATCTGGGGGAAAGCATATTCCTAAGAGTGAGGGGACCCCACTTCTGGGATCCCACTTGCATAACTTTCTAACTGAGGAAAATCAGAATATTCATTCATTCATTTCAGACAGAAATGAGTATTGTGAAAAAAATGTGCTTCAGTCCCATAAAAAGGAGTATCTCTGGAGATCACCAATCCAAGCTTTGACACATGGTTGCCATTACTGTAAATCTGATCCACAAATACAAATGTCAATTGCACCTGTTTTTGGACTTAGAGCTCCAACTCCTCTCTGGCATTCAGCATGCAGACTATGCTCCCTATCCCGGTCCTCTTCTGCTTCTCACTGTGGATAGTAAAGAGATTCCCACCTATTGCTGCCACTAGTCTTCCTTTGCTGGAACAGGTCTCAGGAGAAAGCCAAGAGGCTGTTCATACAAATCATATATGACAGGTTCTATAATATTCCACAAAAAATTGTAGAAAATGTCTTGCAGTCAAGGCAGCAGCAGCAAGAGCAACAATTGTTTCTAAGCGGCCTCACTAACAAGTCTAAACTCCCTTTTAGTGATGATTGTATCAGTCATCTTTCCTTTTCTTCTTAGACCATCCTGTTTCCCAACAATTGCGATGATGCAAGAAGTTACAACATCCCACCTTTCTCTTATATCATCAAATTTATACTGTATTCACCGTATCCTTCAACCTTTCTCCAGTTGAAATGTCCTCTTTAATCTTTATCTTTAATCTTTATCCATGCTTTAAAAGAAACGAGAGGGCCATAGAAATTAAATAAAAATAAAATAAAGGCAAGTTTCTCTGTTTTAAAGAGCAAAAGAGTTAAAAACAGAACATAAGAAAATGACAGTATCCTTTTATACTTACAAAATATGTTTTGTCAGCATATACCAATTTCTTTTGCATTTCTTTCCTGTACTATTTTTATTGTTTTCTACTCCTTGCTATTTTTAAGCAGATAAGAAAACAAGCATATATATTACCTTGCATATTCCAAGTTCAAAAACTTTCAACATTAGCTTGGAGAGAGGATTTGCATAAGGCTCTAGAGACCTGTCTGCAGTCAGGAGAAATAACTGTGCCAACGGACAGACTTCAGGCTTCACTGGCAATTCATGTCAGTTCACATTTTAAACCATGAAAATAGGCTAAAGTTTACGTGCTAAGTACTTGTCTGTTATGCTACTTTTGAAAAAGGCAAAGAGATAAGGAAGAGCCCCAGAGGTCTGATGACTTTCAGAGAGGACATTGTAAAAGTTTGTGAACCAAATATTTATAAATGAGGCTGTCAACTGTCTCAGGCTAATATATTTTGCCATTACTAAAAGGATTGTTCATTTCCCCAGTATAATGGTGACTAGCAAGAAATGTCTCAAAAATCAAACAGCAACCAAATAGTATAATTGCATCATATAGAAATGCAGGAAACATTAAGGAGAACTTACTTGCAGATGCAAATAATTGAAGATTTCATTTTAGGCAATGCTTCCCTCTTTCCCTCTTACCTGTATGAATGTGATATGCATGGTTTGGATTTTATTTTTGTACTCCAGTTAATTTTTAAAATTTTATGTACAATTTTAAATGATTCAGGTTGTTTTAATCTATTATTTGCACTTTAATTATCTGTAAATTACTTTAGTATATGTAACAATAGGAAATAGTATAATAGTTTTTCAAACCCAACAGACAGCTAATGGTTTTGCAATCCAACAGACAGACACAGACTTCAGAGGATAATTAGAACTACAGAAAAAACAATTACTACCAACCTGTCTTCAATTGAGAACCTGTATACTGCAAGAGTCAAAAAGAGGGCTGTGAAAATATTTATAGACCCCTCATATCCCAACATAAACTGTTTCAATTCCTTCCCTCAAAATGACACTTATAGAGCACTACAAACCAGAACAACCAGACACAAGAACAGTTTTTCCCCGAAAGCCATCACTCTGCAAAAGAAATAATTCCCTCAACACTGTTCAACTATTTAAAAAAATCTGCACTACCATTACTGTTATTTTCTCATCACTCCTTATCACCCATCTCCTCCCACTTATGACTGTATGACTACAACTTTGTCACTGTATCTTTACAATTTATACTGACTATTTCCTAGTATGATTTAATTGCTTATTGTACCCTATGACTATCATTAAGTGTTGTACCTTATGATTCTTGACTTTTGACTCTTGACGAATGTATCTTTTATGTATACTGAGAGTATTTGCACCAAGATAAATTCCTTGTGTGTCCAACCACCATACTTGGCCAATAATGAATTCTACCCTATTCTAATTAAATAAATGCAACATTATAGTATTAGCACAATAGTGCTTAAATGCCTTGGCTGTAATCACAAAACGTGGAGTACCACCTGAACACCATGGCATTGACAAATTCACCATCAGTCAATTGCAAAAGGCAGCTTTACTTGAAACATCTTGTGACAATATCTGCAATTCCATCAAATATTCACATCTCCAAAGTCCTTTTATACTTCAATAGATACTTCAATACTTCGACAAAATGCCATATTCAGTTTGAACTGCTGGCTGACTATATGACAAATCATATATTAACACTTACATTATTTTATGCATTATTTTTTTACCACTAAACAGTACTGTATTTTATTTTCTCTAAGATGACAACTTTTACGTAAAAAGGAAGATATTTCCTCATATTTATACTTTACTAAGATAATATATTCTAGATATTTAAATTTGTTTACTAAATTTATTATCCTTCTCATTTTTCCTATTACCTTCTCCTATTGCATCATGATTATATCATATTTTTATTTGTATGTACAGCAATACTGGAGACAAATTCCTTGCATGTCCAACCACAGTTGACCAATGAAGAATAATCAACAAATAATTAAAATAATAAAGAAATAATTAAAATTCTGCAAAACTATATATTTTTACCTGAATAGGACCATGGAAAGCATGCTTCTTCCCAGAGATGTTAAGTATCTGAGTATGTGCAACATTTGGAGGCAGAGCATGAAAAGAGGTGCTTTGCATGTGCTCCCCTTTCAATTTCATGATTGAATAACAGAATAAAATATTCAAATATATCATAAATAAACTATGGCTTTTTCTTCAATACATTGTTTTCATGTTTTAATCATACAAAACAAAATTTAACTGAATCAAAGAATTTTATCTCTTTGTTTACGATATTAGTACATGTAATTAATCAATAAGGAGTTCATTTTTCAGCAGATTAATTTTTCAGTGTGTTTTGAAATGTGCAAAAAGAAAAAAAAGTCAGAAATTAGATACAAGACACAATAAATTACTATGCCACTATTTGTAAAAGTGTTTGGTTGCAAATTTAAATATGGTATATATGTGCTTAGGACTCAATGAAAACAATTTAAATCAACAAATAGTTGTAGTAGAAATACATGTAATAAGATCTGTGATAAAGACATGGATTAGTGCAACCTTCCTCAGCTTCTTCACTTGTGAACTTACATTTAGTGAGAACAACTGAGTATAATTTTCATATTGTCCATTTTCCTTATATGTTTTCCTCTTCCATTCAATGTTTGTAGGAAGAAGATAAATTATAAAGAGATAAATGGCAGATGTAGCAACGTAATCTTAGTCTACACATTTGGTTTACTATTGACTGCTGGCAATATCAGCAAGCTGAAAACATGCCAATAATTTCAGTTTCATGATTGAACAACAGAATATAATATTCAAATATATTATAGATAAAATGTGGCCTTCTCTCTGGCATGTTGTTTTCAAATTTTAACTATACAAAACAAAATTTAACCGAATCAAAGGATTATTTTCATTAAATTTATCAATACTTGTTACTAATCAATAATGAGTTCATTTAGCAGAAGATTGATTTTTTTCCCCAGTGCATTCAAAATATGCAAAAAGAAAACAATTTGTTTTGACAATTCTAAAAATGTTGGAAAATATAGTAATTCAAAATGCTGGACTACAAGTTTAGCTACCACTTTAAAAGTACCCTGAAATTATGAGTGCTCAGTCCATACCAGAAGTGACTCCACAGTTTTCTGAGCCATAGCAGAAATAAATACTCTTCTGCCTCATCCAAAAAATATTCACCTGAAAAAGTAAGATCTCCTCCAGATAAAATCCTTGTTTGACTTCCACTTTAAGTATATGAATTACCAATGGGATAATATTGAATTTTAAAAGGTAATTTGTTAACAAAGAACTATTGATATTTTTCCAAGTCATACTCTTCTTCCTTTATTCAGCTGTCTGAAGAACAATGCCTTATCTGTATTGAAAGAAGTTATTCATTTGTTTAATTTACCATTTTCATTTTCGTAAAATCTATCCAAAACTACATTTCTAACTGAGTTCACTGTGAGGAAAAGATTAGATTGCTACTTCATTTCTTCTGGTTCATTAGATAATTGAAATTATGCTAAAAGAAATGTATTCTAGTTTACCCCATGGGCATAACTAAATTGGATACTTGTCATTCAGGAAGCCAGTATTTCCACCTCTGATCAATAGCTCAGGATATACTTTATTTTATGCAGTCTTGGGAATGCTGCAGTAGTTAACATCCAGTCAATGCACTGAATCAGAAGTTCTTAAATCAGTATTTTTAATGGATATCTTGCATCCATAGTTTTTATTCAATCAGCTTAATTTAATATCAGCTAATCAACTACTGTATTAAACTTAACTAGTTCACTCAAATCATGAATTTCAAGGCATATTGCATGCCTAATATTTTAGTATATAAGGCAAAAAACCCTCACCCTTATTACAACAGCATTTATGATTCACATTCAACTGTGTTCTAATTCTCATATACAAATATTTTTCTGTAATAAACTGGTTCACATGAAAATTAAAATCCTACAAGTATAATAAAGCTTAGTCTCATAAATCTGAATATCAATGAACATTGAAAGCATTCCAAACTCAGAATTTTTATGTCTAAAATATTGCACAAGGTTATTCTTGAGACCTTTTTATCGCTTTCTAGAATTTATACATTGTAGATTGTATCTTACATTTTTGTACACTGGCATTGAATAAGGCTTAGGGATTAAGTGTTGAGTTGTTTCTAAGAAAAAATATTGAGGCTTGGCTTGCATTTATATGTTGGTCTGGCATCTATTAGTGAGTGGCATAGCTGAGAAGAGATTCTATTGTATTCATGAAAACATTTTGTGGCTTAAATGCTTATGGCCTATTTATAATACATTACTGTGGTGTTGATTATCAATTAAGCTGAATAAACAGTGAAAAACAGTGAAAAAATAGTATGCTCCTGGATGAAATTGGGTTTGAAATGCATTATTACTAAAATCTCATAAACTACATTCACAAACTACATTCAGATTTCAACATGGAAATAATATTTTTAGCTCTCTTAAATGCAACAGATACCAAAAATGGAATCAAGACAATCCATCTCTTCAGAAAATTAGAAGAAATGCATTTTTTCTGATCGTTTTATATTTTCAGTAAATTTTGGAGGACCTTTCATTTTAAAAAGTAAATTATTTGGAGAAAATCTTATCCTTCAGATGAATAGTGTTTTTCAAAACAAAAATAAAATGATGCCTTTTTCCTCAAAAGGAATATTTTTCCATTAGGTCATCAAAGTATCATAGCTTACATGTGATGATACGTAAATTTCAACATTGGAAGTATCTCAGCTGTTGTAATCAACATTTCTTTCATAGAAACTTCATTCACAGCTATGAATTAAAAAGGTAATTTCACAGCACTTTACTCATATAAATTAGCGAAAGCTTTATTGTAACTTACATGAAACTACCTATGTGAAAAACAGTGACAATAAAGATGATTTTCTCTAGAGAAAAATATTCCACCTATTCTCAAAATCTGCCCAGATTGTTAAAAACACATTTGCTTTAATTAAAAATAACAGTTGCATTGCTTCCCAAGTTTCATCTATTGTTACATAAGCAGATTTTCCTTTCATTCCTTCCTCTCTCTGAACTTAAACACAACTATTCCAGAGGGTTTCCTAACTTTTTAAAGATTTGGAGATGCAAAGGGATTTCAGGAAGATGAGGAATGAGAATGAGATTCTATCAATCTTATCGTATAAGATAGCTTTCTAAAAAAATCCCAATACTACATTGAAAGCTGTAAAGAAAAAGAATAAAGTCCTAGCACCTCCCAACCTCCGAAAATTCTTAGCACCTCCCAACCTCTTGAGATAATTCTAAGTATAAAATGGTAAAGGTTCCCCTGACACATGTGTTAGTTGTTCCCTACTCTAGGAGGCGGTGTTCATCTCCGTTTCAAAACTGAAGAGGCAGCGCTGTCCAAAGACATCTCTGTGGTCATGTGCCCAGAATGACTAAATGCCAAAGGTGCACAGAAAGAACACTGTTACCTTCCCACCAAAGTGGTTCCTATTTTTCTCCTTGCATTTTTACATGCTTTCGGACTGCTAGGTTGGCAGAAGCTGGGACAAGTTAACGGGAGCTCACCCCATTGCTTGGTGCTAGCAATTCGAATCACCGAACTGCCACCCTTTCTGATCAACAAGCTCAGCATCTTAAGCCCATGTCACACTGCACCAACGGATGCAAAGAGGATGTAAAACGGACAAAAAAGCTTGCCATCCGTTGGTTAACGCGATGTACTCACTGCCTCTGCTTTGCTTCCTCTCTATCCGTCCAGCATCCGTTTATTGAAGTTTCATCCGCTCAAAAAGTTTTGAGCTGCCCAAAACTTTTGCGCGGAAAATGTATCCAATTCGTCCGTTCTGTCCGGTACGCATCCGCTACGCATCCGTTACACATCCATTACGCATCCGCTATATCCGCTAGGCATCCGCTAGGCATCTGTGCAACTCACATCTGCTCGGACGCAGGGCGGAAGCGGAACGGACACGGAATGGATGCAGAACGAATGCCCAGTGGATGCAGCACAGAAACAAAGCATGTAAAATGGAAAAAAAGTCCGCAGAGGGGACCTATCTCGGATATTAAGGATGTCTAGAGGATGCCTAGAGGATGCCTAGAGGATGCAAAGGGACACCTATACTGCCTATAAAAAGGGGGAGCAACACATCTGGATCTCACTTTCAGACCAGCAGCCCTGCTGCAGACCTCTGCAGCCTTCATCTGACTCTTGCTCTTCCACAGCATCCAGTCATGTCCACCGTGGATCGTAACACAGTCCTTTTGGCAGCCACCATCCTTCTGCAACAGTGCGAAGCCATCTACAGGCTCTGTGAACTCTACTACGGGAAAAAAAAAGGGGCGGCCAAGAAGCGTCTGGGTACGAAGATGGTTCGCCAGAAGAGCAGAGGACGGACTGTACAACAAGCTGATGGTGGAGCTCAGGAACGAAGACACTCAGGCATTCCAGAACTTCATGAGGATGCCTCCAGCCATGTTTGACGAAGTTGTGCAGCGGCTGACACCCAGGTTGACCAAGGCAAACACCAACTTCCGGCCCAGCCTGGACCCAGGGCTCAAGGTGGCACTCACTCTGCACCACCTGGTCTCAGGGACCGCCTACAGCAGCATGCAGTACGGCCACCCAACACCATCAGCATTGTGGTCAGAGAAGTGGTGCAGGCCATCATCAAAGAATACAAGGAGGAGCTCCTCCAGTGCCCCTCCACTGAAGAAGGATGGAAGAAAGTTGCAGAGCAGTGGTATCAGAAGTGGAACTTCCCCCACATCGTTGGAGCCATAGATGGCAAGCACGTGGCCTGCAAAGCTCCAGCCAACTCGGGGTCCACTTATTTCAATTACAAGGGCTTCTTCAGCATCATCCTCTTCGCCATGGTCGATGCTGACAAGTTCATGTACATCGATGCTTCAGGCAACGGCTCATCTTCACATGCCCAAGTATACAATGCCAGTCACCTCAAGGAGGAGCTGGAACGCAACCTTATCGTGGGCTTCCCAGATCCAGAACCCCTGCCCAACGACACGCAAGATGTGCCCTACTTCATCGTGGGGGATGACGCCTTCTCCCTCACAACCTACCTCATGAAGCCCTACACCTCCAGACTCCTCACCCGTGAAGAGAGGATCTTCAACTACAGACTGTCCAGGGCAAGGTGGGTGGTGGAGAAATCCTTTGGCATCCTGGCCAACAGGTTCCAGGTACTTCTCACCACCATGCAGCATTGCCCAGAGACCGTGAGGAGGATCATGGAAGCTTGCTGCCTCCTGCACAATCTCATGCACACCCGCTACCCAGTCTTGCAGAACAGGCTTGTGGACCTCCAGCAAGGCAATGGGGACATGGAGCCTGGGGAATGGAGGCAGGGGCGAAACCTGATAGACACTGAGGATGTGCAAGGCCCCAACAGAGCCTCACGTGAAGGGAAGAAGCAGCGCAACCTCCTGAAACACTGGTGCAACTCCCTAGCTGGAGCGGTGGAGTGGCAAGACAGGATGATAGATGATTAATGGATGCTTCCTTCAGCCTGTCTCGTCACACGGATGAGATTGGGCCATGTATGTTGGGTGGCCCTACAATGAACAGGGCGTTTAATAAAGAGTTGTGTTTATGTTGACATGTGTGGATGATTATTACATTATTATTGATAATAAAGGGCCATAGGTGCGGCACCTGGGAGGATGGACCATACAGTCCCACTATGCTTGCACTGGAGATTTATCTATCCCACAGCTATTACCCATCCCAAAGGTATCCCTGCCCATCCCACTGCTATCTCAACCCATCCCACAAGCATGCAAAGGCTTAAACCATTTCTAAAATTTTCCACCAAGACTTTATTAAAAAAAGAAATGAAGCAAGTGTATGAATCAAAAATAGACTTTATTAACAAGAAGCTATAAAACAAAAATGAGTCTCTGGCACTCCTCTTGGTCGCTCAGTCTCATGGGTGAAGGTCCAGGTGCTGTGGAGGTGGCTGGTGCTGGAGTGCTTGTCATCAGCTCCTCCAGCAGCAGAAGCAGCAGAAGCCCCAGCCCCAGAAGAGCGATCCCGTGCTGCAGAAGCCCCAGCAGAACCAGAGTGAGGGCCAGGGGGCGGGATGGTAGCCCTGTCCCTCTTGCAAGGGATGGCAGCAGATGGCTGAGGCTTGCTGTGCTTCTGCATGGTTGTGGGGTTGCTGGCTGACAGGGAGGCTGGCAGGAACCAAGGCTGGCAGCAAGGCTGGCTGGCAGGCAGGCACCAAGGCTGGCAGGCAGGCAGGCACCAAGGCTGGCAGGAAGGCTGGCAGGCAGGCTGGCAGGCAGGCAGGCACCAAGGCTGGCAGGCAGGCAGACAGCAAAGCTGGCAGGGAGGCTGGTAGCAAGGCTGGCAGGGAGGCTGGTAGCAAGGCTTGCAGGCAGACATGCAGGCAGGACAGGCAAGGCAGTCCATGTGTCTGGAAGCAGGTCTTTCTCCTGAATGGTGACCTGCTTCCGAGCTGCTTCCGTTATATCCGCGGGGCTGATGCAATGCATCCTCCCCGCATGCGCAATTAATGCTCGGCATCCGCTAGGCTTCCGCTGTGCATCCGCTGTGCATCCGCTTCATCCGTTCGGCGTCCGTTCTGCATCGGCTGTATCCGTTCCGCCTCCGCTTTGCTGAGGCCCCCCTGCAAGCCCTGCGGATGCGCCATCCACTCTCATCCGCTTCCATCCGCTGGGCTTCCGTTCCGCATCCGCTTTCCATCCGCCCTGCGTCCTCCCCGCATCCGTGTTATCTGCTCCGGTTATGCAAATTTTTGCCCCTTTTGAGAGAGGATAACAACGGATGGAACTTTTTGCTCGTCCGTTGTGTCCTTTTTGCATCCATTGGGCAGTGTGACATGGCCTTAACCACTGAGCCACCGCGTCCCTAATTCTAACTATATATAAGTGCTATTGGAGATACTATAACACATTGGGTGTCAAACTCGATCGTATCATGTGACATCATGATATACCACAATGTTTTTTGTCTTTGCAGAACCAGGGTGGGCATGGCCTGCGCGTTGAGGTATCCAGCCCACAGGCTGCCCATTTGACAGGCCTGCTACACATGTTAATTTTCTCAGCTAAGATACAGCAGTTTCTTCTTCCATTTCTCCAGAATTTTGTTGCTAGCTTTTTTTAAAATCAAGCTTTTTTCTATTCAAGAAAGGGAGATGTAAAGGCAGGCCAACCTGTGTGACAAAGATATCTAATTCCTATGTGACAAAGGACCATTTCCCCTCTTATAAGTTGACTGGCAGTCAGATGCTATCAGGCTGCCAGTAAATGAGGGGTGGGGATTGCAGCCTGGACATTCATGACAAACACTCTATGTATACTATTTAGTACAGACTAAATGCTACAAAGAGGTTAGCACTTGACAAAAATGTAATTTAAAAACTGCCAAGACAGGGAAGGCTTGAGAGGAACAGGGCCAGGTGAGATATATCTGAGCAATTAAAAAAGATTTTTTTTAATGCCAAAATAAGTTTATAGGACTTATTTATAATAAGTCCAATAAGACCAAATAGGAAGTTGCAAATTACAATCTGAAAAAGTACAGAATCCATTGTATATCTGTACTACAATGAAGAAACTAAAGCTCTGTTGAGAACAATTTTTCACTGATCAAATATTTTTAGAGTTTGGGCCTTAAAATTACCTCAGAGGTGGAATAGACATTTCAAAGTGGCTTTCATACATGTATTACTAAGATGAGATTTCTGAAAATAACCCATGTAATGAAAAGGTAGTTATTAAAGCATATAGTAACACTAGTTTCTAAAATATTTCAGCATGTGGTAGCATTTCCTTATTTCTATAAGGTCAATGTAATATGAAACATAATTTTACAATGTTTTCCAAGTATTTGATTAAGAGATTATGTTACTCTACAAAACACAAAATTAAAAATAACTTCTTCTTAGACTCAAGCTATAGTATGTCCACACTGATCTTCCTCAAATAAATTATTTAGAAGCTTAGTTTAAATAAGTTTTAAACCATCAATTATTTATTTGTGAAAGTGGTTCACAAAACTCCTTGTTTAAATACTGTGGGCATAAGTCAAGAGTCATAATTACAATATTATCACTGAAATCAGTGGGGCTTAAATTAATGATGGACCTTCACCCCAATAAAACTATCTTGATTAATGATATGCTAACAATGAGTTTGATAATAAAAGGACATGTAGAAAATAAATAGTTGGAACTATAACCACAATCTGTCCAATACACACAGGTTTTTTTTGCTAAAAATTTAAGAATACTGTATAAAGCTTTCCTGTGATAGATCGCACCATTTGTCCATCTTTCTATATGTAATTATAGACCTGCAGTCTTATGCATCTTTTCTATAACTACTAATCTTGTTTACTCAATATTCCAGGAACTGAATTTTATTACTGAAGTATGATTTTGTCCCAAAATACGATGGAAAGACAAAAACCAAAATTCTAACTCAGAATGTGAAAAGGATCTAAGAATGGCATCATAAAAGCATAAAAGAAAAACAACACTTTTGGGGATCAATTGTCAGACCTTTAAGGTAGTTCAGACAAAAAGCCATGCATACTAAAATTATTTTTGTTGTAAGATTAGAGTAACAGAATTTTGCAAATTTGAAAGTACTTCCCTCTTTTTACTTTACTGTCCCCAAAACTAGAGAGTGCTCCTTCTGAAATGCTTCCCACTTCCCATCTGTTTTTATAGACTGACATACTTTTTGCATGATGCTGGGCTAGTCTATGGCTCTTCCTCCTGCCTCCCAGTCATACTCACATACTGTTAAACTAATACATTTTACACAAAATCGGCCAAATTCATTTAAAAGTAATCACAGTTAAGGCTGAAGCCTTATAAGGAGACACATTGTAATTACTGTCGCTCATAGTTCTTTTTCCCAGTAATAATTATTTAGAATTATTAAGTGGCTTCACTGATGCAGTTATACTTGATCATGGCTGACTAGCCAGATATGATATAATTACATTTTTTTCAGATTTGAAAGGAAACTTCACTATAATTCCAGAAGAAATTGATCAATATTTCTCAATTGTAGGGGCAAATTCTAAATTCATGCTTAGGTCTCCTGTTTTTATTCAGTGATTATAAAAGGAAATCTGTAATTTATATAACAAATCATAGGAATAATTGGAGACGTTTAGTGCTTAAGACACTAAACACCATCTTAGAAACCAGGAGATTGTGTCTTTTAGTCACAATCTAAAACATGAAAGCCATGTTTTAAACATGAAAGCCAGCTGGGTGATTTTGGGCCAGTCACTCTCTCTCTCAGCCCAACCCACCTTCACAGGATTGTTGTTGTGGGGAAAATAGGAGGAAGAAAGAGTATTAAGTATGTTTGCTGCCTGAAGTTACTTATAAAAATATAAAGGCAGAAACAGACAAACAAACAGATAAGGATAGATCTGATGCAACCCCTTTTTAAGAGGGCTTGAACTTGTCAATTGACATAAAGTTGTCTAATCTTTCAAACTTTGATTTTGAATTACAAGAAGTTTGGCAATACAAAAAAAAAACCCCAAATAAGCTTAAAGACTATACTTTTATACAGAGTGTAGATTCATAGAATTAGTCACAGTTGTCAAAACAAAATTCAGCTGAGGACCAAGTTCCAATGCATCTTTTAAAACTAAATTACATCAGAGTATACCTTCATAAAACACATACATTAAGCCTTTCAATTATTATAGAGGAGACACATGCAGTGCTTGCATTACTCACTGACAATACTCAATACATTGTCTCTACAACATATTTTGTTCTGTAGAAATTGTATCATAAAGGCCCAGTCACACTGCCCAACGGATGCAAAACGTTAACAACGGACGAAAACAATGTTGCATCCGTTGTTATCCGCTCTCAGAAGGGGCAAAAATTTGCATAACCGGAGCGGATAACACGGACGGGGGGAGGACGCAGGGCGGATGAAAAGCAGATGCGGAACAGAAGCCCAGCGGATAGAAGCGGATGGGAGCGGATGGCACATCCGCAGGGCTTCCGGGGGGCCTCAGCAAAGCGGACGCGGAACGGACACAGCGGAAGCAGAGCAGATGCACAGCGGATGAAGCGGATGCACAGCGGAAGCCTAGCGGATGCACAGTGGAAGCCTAGCGGATGCCAAGTGTTAATTGCGCATGCGGGGAGGATGCATTGCGTCAGCCCCGCGGATATAACGGAAGCAGCTCGGAAGCAGGTCACCATTCAGAGGAAAGACCTGCTGCTGGACGGATTGACTGCCTTGCCTGCCCTGCCTGCATGTCTGCCTGCCAGCCTGCCAGCCAGTCTGCCAGCCAGTCTGCTTGCCAGCCTTGGTGCCTGCTTGCCTGCAGCCTTGGTGCCTGCCTGCCTGCCAGCCTTGGTGTCTGCCTGCCTGCAAGCCTTGGTGCCAGCCTCCCTGCCAGCCTTCCTGCCAGCCTGGGTGCCTGCCTGCCTGCAAGCCTTCCTACCAGCCTTGGTTCATGTCTGCCTGCCAGCCTTGGTGCCTGCCTCCCTGCCAGCCTTCCTGCCAGCCTTGGTGCCTGTCTCCCTGCCAGCCTTCCTGCCAGCCTTGGTTCCTGCCAGCCTCCCTGCCAGCCAGCAACCCCACAACCATGCGGAAGCACAGCAAGCCTCAGCCATCTGCTGCCAGCCCTTGCAAGAGGGACAGGGCTACCATCCCGCCCCCTGGCCCTCACTCTGGTTCTGCTGGGGCTTCTGCAGCACAGGCTCGCTCTTCGGGGGCTGGGGCTTCTGCTGCTTCTGCTGCTGGAGAAGCTGATGACAAGCACTCCAGCACCAGCCACCTCCACAGCACCTGGACCCTTCACCCATGAGACTGAGCGACCAAGAGGAGTGCCAGAGACTCATTTTTGTTTTATAATTTCTTGTTAATAAAGTTTATCTTTGATTCATACACTTGCTTCATTTCTTTTTTTTAATAAAGTCTTGGTGGAAACTTTTAGAAATGGTTTAAGCCTTTGCATGCTTGTGGGATGGGTTAAGATAGCAGTGGGATGGGCAGGGATAGCTTTGGGATGGGTAAGGATAGCAGTGGGATGGGCAGGGATACCTTTGGGATGGGCAGGGATACCTGTGGGATGGGCAGGGATACCTGTGGGATGGGCAGGGATATCTTTGGGATGGGCAGGGATACCTGTGGGATGGGCAGGGATATCTTTGGGATGGGCAGGGATACCTGTGGGATGGGCAGGGATATCTTTGGGATGGGTAATAGCTGTGGGATAGATAAACCTCCAGTGCAAGCATAGTGGGACTGTATGGTCCACCCTCCCAGGTGCCACACCTATGGCCCTTTTTTATCAATAATAATGTAATCAATCATCCACACATGTCAACATAAACACAACTCTTTATTAAATGCCCTGTTCATTGTAGGCCCACCCAACATACATGGCCCAATCTCATCCGTGTGATGAGACAGGCTGAAGGAAGCATCCATTAATCATCTATCATCCTGTCTTGCCACTCCACCGCTCCAGCTGGGGAGTTGCACCAGTGTTTCAGGAAGTTGCACTGCTTCTTCCCTTCACGTGAGGCTCTGTTGGGGCCTTGCACATCCTCAGTGTCGATCAGGTTTCGCCCTTGCCTCCATTCCCCAGGCTCCATGTCCCCATTGCCTTGGTGGAGGTCCACGAGCCTGTTCTGCAAGACTGGGTAGAGGGTGCGCAAGAGATTGTGCAGGATGCAGCAAGCTTCCATGATCCTCCTCACGGTCTCTGGGCGATGCTGCATGGTTGTGAGAAGTACCTGGAACCTGTTGGCCAGGATGCCAAAGGTGTTCTCCACCACCCGCCTTGCCCTGGACAGCCTGTAGTTGAAGATCCTCTCTTCACGGGTGAGGTATTTGGAGGTG
>BLBF01000010.1:37192849-37216251 GCA_015471245.1 Laticauda colubrina | reverse complement strand
GGACTGTACAACAAGCTGATGGTGGAGCTGAGGAACGAAGACCCTCGTGCATTCCAGCACTTCATGAGGATGCCTCCAGCCATGTTTGACGAAGTTGTGCAGCGGCTGACACCCAGGTTGACCAAGGCAAACACCAACTTCCGGCCCAGCCTGGACCCTGGGCTCAAGGTGGCACTCACTCTGTGCCACCTGGCCTCAGGGACCACCTACAGGAGCATGCAGTACAGCTGGAGGGTGCCACACAACACCATCAGCATTGTGGTCAGAGAAGTGGTATAGGCCATCATTGAAGAATACCTGGAGGAGCTCCTCCAGTGCCCCTCCACTGAAGAAGGATGGAAGAAAGTTGCAGAGCAGTGGTATCAGAGGTGGAACTTCCCACACACCGTTGGAGCCATAGATGGGAAGCACATGGCCTGCAAAGCGCCAGCCAAGTCGGCCTCCACTTATTTCAACTACAAGGGCTTCTTCAGCATCGTCCTCTTCACCATGGTCGATGCTGACTACAAGTTCATGTACATCTATGCTTCAGGCAATGGATCAGCTTCAGATGCCCAGGTATACAACGCCAGTGACCTCAAGGAGGGGCTGGAATGCAACCTCATCATGGGCTTCCCAGATCCAGACCCCCTGCCCAACGACACACAAGATGTGCCCTACTTCATCATGGGGGATGACGCCTTCTCCCTCACAACCTACCTCATGAAGCCCTACACCTGCAGATGCCTCACCCATGAAGAGAGGATCTTCAACTACAGGCTGTCCAGGACAAGGCGGGTGGTGGAGAACGCCTTTGGCATCCTGGCCAACAGGTTCCAGGTACTTCTCACCACCATGCAGCATCACCCAGAGACCGTGAGGAGGATTGTGGAAGCTTGCTGCATCCTGCACAATCTCATGCGCACCCGCTACCCAGTCTTGCATAACAGGCTCGTGGACCGCCAACAAGGCAATGGGGACATGGAGCCTGGGGAATGGAGGCAAGGGCAAAACCTGATAGACACTGAGGATGTGCAAGGCCCCAACAGAGCCTCACGTGAAGGGAAGAAGCAGCGCAACCTCCTGAAACACTGGTGCAACTCCCCAGCTGGAGCAGAGGAGTGGCAAGACAGGATGGTAGATGCTTTAATGGATGCTTCCTTCAGCCTGTCTCATCACATGGATGAGATTGGGCCATATATGTTGGGTGGGCCTACAATGAACAGGGCATTTAATAAAGAGTTGTGTTTATGTTGACATGTGTGGATGAATGATTACATTATTATTGATAAAAAAAGGGCCATAGGTGTGGCACCTGGGAGGGTGGACCATACAGTCCCACTATGCTTGCACTGAAGGTTTATCTATCCCACAGCTTTTACCCATCCCACAGGTGTCCCTGCCCATCCCACAGCTATTCCCCATCCCACAGGTATCCCTGCCCATCCCACTGCTATCCTTACCCATCCCACAAGCATGCAAAGGCTTAAACCATTTCCAAAAGTTTCTACCAAGACTTTATTTACAAAAATAAATGAAGCAAGTGTGTGAAACAAAGATAATCTTTATTAATAACAAACTGTAAAAGAAAAATGACCCAAGTCAAGTGTCCAAATAAAGTCTACAGGTAGTTACCCAGTCTCTGGCACTCTTCTCTGTCACTCAGAGGTGTGCCCAGTCTCAGGGGTGAAGGGTCCAGGTACTGTGGAGGTGGCTGCTGCTGGAGTGCTGCTCTGAAGCGCCATTGGGGTGCCTGGCCCCGAGAGGACAACAGGGGACGGTGTGTTGAGGAAGCTCTCAGACAGCTGGCTCAGCCCCGTGATATTGAGAACTCCTTCCTCCATGCCATGGGGTGTCAGCCCCAGTACCGACGACAGATGTACAGAGGCCGGGCTTGGCTGTGTGGTGGAGGAATGAGCAGTGTACTGGAGCTGTCTGGTCTGCAGCTGGGTGAGGACTGGTGTGGGTGGCATCGGTGACGTGGGTGGCATCGGTGGTGTCAGTGGCAGCAGTGGCATCAGTGGCAGCAGTGGTATGGGTGGCATCAGTGGCAGCAGTGGAACCGGTGGTAACGGTGGCATCCAATGAGTCTGTGCCTGGACTGGGAAGGGCTGCTGCCTGTGCTGCTGGACCTCCTGGTAGCCGTAGCCCTGGTAGGTGAGGGCCTGTGGAAAGCCTTGGAATGGGAAGGACATCACCTGGGGTGGAGGAGCAGACCTGGACTGGGTGGGAGCAGGTTCATCTGGATCTGGAGGGTTGTGAAGCAGATTGGTGATCCTGTCCTTCACCACCTGGTACTGGGGTTCCGCTATGTCCGTGAGGGTCTGGTTGACATAGGTGAGGAAGGGCTTGCAGTTGGAGGATGAGGAGTTGGTGTGGACCAGCTGAGAGAGGATATCTATGCTGCTCCTGATGGTGTCTCTTATCTCCAGCAGGACAGTGTGGCTCTGCCCCTCCTGTCTGGCTCTCTGCCTTTCTGTGGAAGTGGAGCAGGGGGTGGATGCAGGTAGGACTGTAGTGGAAGTGCCGTCTCCTTTCTCCCATTGCACCAGGGAGTCCTCCACGCGCTCGGCCACGGTTAGAACAGCTGTCCACGTGTTCTCCATCGTGGCACGCTCCACAGACACCTGCCTGGAGACAGGGACTGACTCTCGGCTGGAAGAGGACTGGCACTCAGCAGGCTGCCTGAGAGAGAGGGTTGTGAGAGGGGCTGCTCCTCGATGGTGGATCTCACCCTCCAGGAAGCTGCACTTGGCCATGACATAGGTCTCTCTGTTCGTCAGCTTGACCGCGGCCTGGCCAGATTTCTTGAGGTGCAACTTCCTGTACCAGGTGTGCATGTGCTTCCACCAGCTGAGGAGCACCTCCGAAGTGTAGCCCAGGCTCTCCACCTTCTCTCTCCAAGCAGCCTGCTTCCTTTTGGTGTCCCTGTAGAGCCTGTGTCCCTTCCGCCATATATACTCATTCTCTCTCAGCCACTCCAGCACCTCATCCTCATGTTCCTCCTCGATGGAGTATTGCCTCCTCTCCCGTTCTCGCATATGCCTCTTCCTCCCTTTAGCTGGACCACATGGGCCCTCATCAGAGGGGCTTCCAGGTTGTAGGGGCTGCTCCTCCACACCACCAGCAGCAGCAGCACCAGCAGAATCAGGATCAGCAGCAGCAGCAGCACCAGCAGGACCAGCAGATGGCTGAGGCTTTCTTTTCTTCTCCATGGTTGTGGGGTTGCTGGCTGGCAGCAAGGCTGGCATGAAGGCAGGCAGGCAGGCTGGCAGGAAGGCAGGTAGCAAGGCTGGCAAGCAGGCTGGCAGGAAGGCAGGCAGCAAGGCTGGCAGGCAGGCAGGCAGCAAGGCTGGCAGGGAGGCTGGAAGGCAGGCTGGCAGGCAGGCTGGCAGGGAGGCTGGAAGGCAGGCTGGCAGGCAGGCTGGCAGGAAGGCAGGCAGCAAGGCTGGCAGGCAGGCTGGCAGGAAGGCAGGCAGCAAGGCTGGCAGGCACCAATGCTTGCAGGCAGGCATGCACCAAGGCTGGCAGGCAGGCTGGCAGGCAGGCAGGCAGCAAGGCTGGCAGGGAGGCTGGAAGGCAAGCTGGCAAGCAGGCTGGCAGCAAGGCTGGCAGGCAGGCAGATAGCAAGGCTGGCAGGCAGGCTGGAAGGCAGGCTGGCAGGCAGGCAGACAGCAAGGCTGGCAGGGAGACTGGCAGGCAGGCTGGCAGGAAGGCAGGCAGCAAGGCTGGCAGGCAGGCATGCAGGCAGGGCAGGCTGGCAAGGCAGTCAATGTGTCTGGAAGCAGGTCTGTCCTCTGAATGGTGACCTGCTTGGGAGCTGCCTCCCTTTATATCCGCGTGGCTGACGCAATGCATCCTCCCCGCATGCGCAGTGAATGCTAGGCATCCTCATCCTCTAGGCTTCCGCTAGGCTTCCACTAGGCTTCCACTCTGCATCCGCTCTGCTTCCACTGTGCATCTGCTTCATCTGCTCGGCGTCCGCTCTGCATCTGCTGTATCCGTTCCGCGTCCACTTTGCTGCACTCCCCCGGAAGCCTTGCGGATGTGCCATCTGCTCCCATCCGCTTCCATCTGCTAGGCTTCCGTGGAGCATCCGCTTTCCATCCGCCCTGCGTCCTCCCCCCGTCCATTCCCTTCTGTGTTGTCCGCTCTGGTTTTGCAAATTTTTGCCCCTTTTGAGAGCGGATAACAATGGATAGAACATTTTTCTTGTCCGCTGTGTCCTTTTTACAAATGTTTTGCATCCGTCGGCCAGTGTGACAGAGCCTTAACATCTATGTTAAAGGAGCATAGTTGCTCATGTGGTTAGGAGGCTGGGTTGAAGGATATGATGTCTGTGTTCAAGATAGGAGTGCTGCTGCATGTTTGGGGTGAGTTTCTTCAGGTCTGACAGGGACAAAAAAGGAACCTTCAGAGGAATCCCTCGGCAACGGTGATGTCCTTGACTAATCCTTTCAACCCAGAAGTGTCTTAAATGGTATCTCCAACATGAACAGGATGGGGCACATCCACGGGTGGGATTCTACCAGTTCACACCTATTCATTAGAACCGGTTAACATTCTAAGCATTTCAGAGAACCGGTTGTTAGAAGAAATTACTGGCCTAATCCTGTAAGGAAGGCAGGAAGGAAACATTCTGGTGTTGCTTACAGAAACTGCCTCTCCATTAACCTTTATTACATTCTTGGCAGGACTAGACTTCCTGTCTCAGGAACTTCTCTGAGCTTTTTTCCTCTCCTTTGTTGGTAATTTGCTTATGTAAAGTGACCATTCAAAGTTACAATGGCACTGAAAAAAGTGACTTGTGACCATTTTTCACACTTACGACTGTTGCAGCATCCCCACAATCATGAGAGACCAGGTGAGGAGATGCGTGCCTTGATGTCAGTGATATTGAGTTGGCCACGCCCAGCCAATAACATGACCACCAAGCTACATTCACCCAGTCACATGCCTACCAAGCCAAGCCCACCAACTAAGCCACACCCACAGAACTGGTTTTTAAAAAATTTGAATCCCACCCCTGGGACATCTATATTTCTCTCCTTGGAATGAATGCTTATGTGATGGCAGACACTATATACCATTCTGTTAGCTCATGGGATTTTTATAGGAATAATCAGTAGGAAAATCATAATTAAAAATCATTTAGATTAATGTAACCAAACATTTGAAATACGAAGACTATCAAAAACCCTAAAGAAATATACTTTAGTAAGGACAGCTTCAGTAGATGCAAAATTTGATCAAATGTCTGAAACAGTAAAAGTCATTTTAAGAATTAACCTTTCTGTTTAGTATAAGGATTTACAAATGACCACATAATTTCATTTTTTCTATAGCTAAACGGCATAAGATAACTGATTTTAGGCAGAGTATTAGGATGCAATTTTTTTGTCTGGAAAAGTTTATGCACATATTATTTTTATGTCATTTTGGTGAATAAAAAAAGGAAATAGATAAGCTTATATGGTTTTATACTTCACTTGTAATACTCACAGTAAAAATGAAGTATTTATGTGCATATCAATATTTTTGTACAATAAACTTATCCCTCATGTATGTTTATAAAAGCTTACGTTTCTTTTGAAGTAGTTTGAACTTCTTGTAATGTCACCTTTGGTTTAGTATTTCCATTTTTTGAAGTCCGTTGTCTTCTTTTTCTACTTGGAACTATATCAGTAATATCTGGACTACCAAGTAATGGATTTCTTCTGGGTTTGACTGCCAGAACAGAAAAGATAACATGATAAGACAGGGAATTAAATTATCAATTCTGGGAACATTATGAGAAGGCTGCTTATCTGTGGTACTCTGAATGGTAATTAGAGTTGAAATAATTTAAGATAATTATTTTAGGCAATATGAATAGCAAATGTTACAATTGTTGATGCCTTGATAAATGTACATTTATCTCTTTGGGCAATTTTAGGCAATATTCCTCTATTCATCTTACATTTGCTTCTGCTCACAATGTTATGTTTCCTCTCTCTTCACTTTATAGAAAAATACCAAATCCAGTCTAAACTGACTATGCAACCAACCTTCAAACCATAATAATATAAATAAATAAATATTAAACTTGTATGTAATCCAACTCACAACAACTTTGGACAACTCACAATAATCAAGCAAAGGAAATCACAGTAAAATCAGGAAAAGGTAAAAGATGGTCAACAAAAAAGCTAACACAGTTCTAATCTGCATAAACAGAGGGATAGAGTCAAGATAATGTGAAGTGTTAATACTACTTTATAATGTCTTGGTAAGGCCACACTTGGAATGCTGCATTCCATTTTGGTCGCCATGATGTAAAAAAGATGTTGAGACTCTAGAGAGAGTGTAGAGAAGAGCAAGATGATTTGGGTACTGTACACTAAAACCTATGAAGAATGATTGCAGGAACTGGGTATATCTAGTCTAATGAAAAGAAGGACTAGGGGAGACATGACAGCAGTGTTCCAATATGTCAGAGGCTGCCACAAAGAAAAGGGAGTCAAGCTATTCTCCAAAACACCTGAGGGCAGGACTAGAAGCAATGGATGGAAACTAATCAAGGAGAGAAGCAACTTAGAACTTCTCTTCTCTTCTCTTCTCTTCTCTTCTCTTCTCTTCTCTTCTCTTCTCTTCTCTTCTCTTCTCTTCTCTTCTCTTCTCTTCTCTTCCCTTCCCTTCCCTTCCCTTCCATTCCATTCCATTCCATTCCATTCCATTCCATTCTATTGCAAGTGTCACAATGCAGATAGAATGGAATAAGGAGTCCCACTTTTTGTTGTCAGGGTCTTCATTGGAGTTCTAAGCAACAGCAGAATGAGGATCATCCAGATTCAGGGGGGAACTTATTCTTGAGGTAGGTGCTTCTACAGAGAAAATGCATTTCTAGAATCCCGATAAATTATATTGTTTAATCCAAGAAACCCAAGATGCGCTAACCCTAAAATACTGAAGTGGTTGGGGAGATACTGTACAAGACAAATAACCAGGTCCTGTGCCAAGAAGGACTTTATAGTCCTTTATAGTCCCAACCATCCCCTGAATTAGATTAAGAAGCAAGCTGGCAATTGGTGTACCTATGGGCATACTGAAGCAACTACATCACTGCTCATACTGCTGCATTCTGGATCAGTTGAAACTTCTGTATAGTCTTTTATGTCAGTCCTGTATAGAGTGTGTAGCAGTGAAATATGCTTTAATCTAATAGCATACTACTTCCAAGAGTAAACTTTCATTTTATGAACTTAAGAGTTCTAAACTTTAAAAAAACGTTTACATTCTCTCTAGAGGTAGCTCTACCATTTTTTTAGCAACTTCAAACTTTTATTTTCTTTAGAAACATTTCCAAATATCTAAATAAAGAGATCAAAGTGTGCAAAAGAAAAAGACGGGAATTCATTTTCCAGATTTCCCTTTTCTGATTTGAAAGAAACCAGCTTGATGGCATACAATCTCATTTTTATGTTTCCCAAGATGCAAATGTGAGAGGAAATAAGCTTTTTTCCCCATTTATGAATTGATCCCCAGGATTTAGGTTAATAGATAGAACACACATTAATTCAAGCTTTTAAACAGAGGATAATTCCATTACTAGAAGAAGCATACTGGTCTCAATAGGTCTCATTCCTAAACAAATAAAAGATAATAGTTTCACTTATTAAATTTAAGTCCTCACAAATGCTGTTTGATTTTTCTCCATCATATAAAAATGTTTTAGTCATATCAAGATTTAAAATTTCAGTTCACATGTAATATAAGTACTATAAATTATACATAGAAACTGTATCTGTACACATTTAAAAACAAGATATTTTACACAATATAACCTCAGATTAACAATAATCACAAATCCTTGCTGTAATAATTTAAAACAAATTTGTTTCCTGATGCATTCTATTTTTCTCTTGTGTGAAACCATTCTAGGAGTCGAAGCTATATGAAATATTTAGATATTTCTAAATAAAGATAATAAAGAATAATCAAATATCTGCTTCCGCTCAAAGTATTACAAATATTCAACTGATTTTATAGAAAATGTAAACATTATATTTCTTTCAGTTTGGTGTAGTGGTTAGGGCATCAGGATAGAAACCGGGAAATGTTCTGACCTTAGGCAAAGAGCCAACTGGGTGCCTTTGGTCCAATTACTCTGATAAGAAAATTGTAGGGACTTATCCAGGCAGTTGCCAGGAGTCAAAGAGATTTGAAGCTCCCTCCCCCACAAACACATTTATTTCAAATGTGGCATGACCCAAAAAGCCTGTTCTCTCTTTTTTTTTTAAACAAATTTTATTAGTTTTTAAAGACAATACACAAACAAAACATAAAACCTAATATAAAATCTATTTTCTAAAACTGCTTATTAAATTTTAACAAAACAAATAAAACATCTTATTTGAATACAACATAGTTGCAGAGTATCACATATGCACATCTTATTTATTCTTTTTCCAACTTCTCCTTTTACCTAAATTTCTATATCTCTTTATTCATTGTACTTATACTTTCATCTGTCTTGTTTACAATTTCATTATTCTCTTCTAACGTTCTTCCAAAATTGTATTAATTCTCAATAAGCTAACTTAACAAACAAAACACTAAACATGAAAACATAAAACTTTTTTTTGGAAAGCGGCTTAATCCTGGGTTAGCATCTTTTTATACAGACATAAATTAAATTCATGCTCACCTTATATACTATTTCATATCTCATTTATCATTCTACATTTTTATATGTTTTCTCCCCTCTTTTCACTCTCTCAATTCTATTTTATTTATTTCATCTCAGTTTAAATCATTTTACTTGTATCTTTTGTCCGTTCTTTTTCAATTATCTATTTTTTCTTTTCTTACTGCAAAATTTCTCTGTAATCACTGGTTGAAGTATGACGACTTTTTATCTTTCCCCTAGATTTAACACTTAAAATAATATATAATTTCCATACTGTACATTTCCATACATAGTACATTTTAAAGTAATAAAAAAGAGAAAAAATAGTTAGCTTATAGTATATTTACACATTCCCTTTAAAATATTGTTAACTCATATAATATTCCAATTTTCTAACTCTATTTCAAATACAAATACTACAATGCAATCCTGTGCACTTTTGCAGAATCTCTTCTTTAATTACATTTTACCCGTTGTCTCTAAAAAAAAACTTTTTTAACATTTTGTTTTAAGTCTTTATAACTTCTCTTCTCTTTTTCCCTTCCTGTCTTATCCAGTCTAGTCTTTTTGTCCCCCATCTCTCAGTCTCCACCCTTTTGGTCTCCCCTCTCTCTTTTCTGTTGCTTCCTGACATTGTATCATTTTTTCACCTTATTTTTCCCTTTCTTGGTTGTTTTTTTAATCTTGGATTCTCCATTTTCTTTCCCTTTCCCTTTTCTTCCTCAACTAAAATTATTTGTCAATTAAAGAAGGCTTCTTCTTCATCATCCCAGCTTTCTTGTTGTTGCAATTCCTGGTAGGTAGAAATCGCCATTTCTAAGAAGTGGAAAACAGATCCAGAAGAGCCCTTGCCTTCTTGTGCCTCTTTTTAAAACTTTTTATATTCTATTTTTAATTCTTCAACAGATAATGCCATTGTAAGACAGACAGACAGACAGACAGACAGACAGACATACATACATACATACATACATACATACATACATATATATTTAAAACAACCCAAATGATTTTAGTCTTTCAAAAAATAGTTTCCAAGAGTCCCAAAGTCACAAAGCAATCCAAATCAGCACAAACTTTTCATTTAGCACTTTCTTCTTTTTGTATTATCTTTTCCTGGGGTGAAATTTAATTACACAGTTCCAAAGTAATTTTTTAAAAGTCTTATTGGCGTTATCTCTGATCTTAAAAGTTCCAAGCCGTCTCCTCCAACAAAATCTTAATATATATTCTGTGCCTCTCCCTTCCCACTTATAGCAAAAAAAAAAGGAAAATTTTTGGTTTCTAGTTCCAATATTCAGAAATCTTAATATCCCCTTGGCTTTAATTTTCAGATTTAATTACCTTCTATGCCAAAGCAGGTTTTTCCAATTTCCATCTGCTATTTCCATAGGGAAGGAAAGTGAGAAGAAGAAAAAAACTTTCCCTTTAACTTTTCTCTGCCATTTTTAACAATCTTGTTAGGAAACAACGTATCCTTTAAAAAGTTGAACCTCCAGAATAAACATGTAGCTTATTGTCCTGGTTCAGCCAAAAACTTTCACTTCTTCAAACTTCCTCCTGCACAATCTTATCCAGCTGAAAGCTTCTTTGTGGCGGCCACTGCTGACTGCCGCTCCACCGCCTTGAGAAAAGGAAGTTAAACCGGCTGAGGAGGGGAATTGCGATTCCCCCATACCCCTGCCCAGATCTCCCTTGTTTTCGGTTACCTCCACGGGGTAACCATAGCCTCCAAATCCAGCTGGATCGGAGGCACCTCGGCAGCGAGTGCAGCAGGAACTGCGCATGATCACGGATTCCTGTCACCACCGAAGCCTTGCAACCGGAAGTCCCCCAAAAGTCTGTTCCCTTTTGTATTCAGGATGAGATTCCATAATTTCTATCAAACTCTTTTTTTTTGTTTCATGAACAAGCAAGAACGGGCATGTAATGAGTATATGTGAAGAGAAGAAACAATGTTTGTCATGGTGGATAATCCATTTGTTTGGATCAGAATCTACTGATCTTTTAAAAAAGAAAAATTTAAAAAGTGTTTTCTTTGCTTACATAATGTTCATAGAACTATAAAGTTACATATAATTTGTCAAAGAGACAAACTATATTTGTCTAACTGTACTTGCGCTCCTTAAGATCTTCAGGAATAACTGTTATTAATTTGCCACTTGAAAAATTCATTATATGTTATGTAGTATCTCTTGAAATGAACAATACAACATCAAGCAACTAAATGAAATTAAGATTACTGGTTTTGGTTAAAACTAGCACAAATATTTGAGGTATTAAAATATATCCCTTTCAAAGTAAAGATTTTTTTTTCTAAATATTTCTGTTATGATAATTGCCACTAAAGCCAAAAATGAAGAATAAGGGAAAGAGATAAAATACCCACATTTATCTGCATTACAACCAAATTGAAAAAAAAAAAACACAAATGAATTTTAGCCACACATCCTAGCCCTGTGCTCAAAGGCACTTCACAGTGCTTTACAGCCTTCTCTAAGCAGTTTAAAGAGTCAGCATATTGCCTTTAACAATCTGGATCCTCATTTTACTGACTTCAGAAGGATGGAAGGCTGAGTCAACCTTGAGCCAGTGGGAACTGAACTCCTGGCTGTTGGCATTATTAGATTGCAGTACTCTTCCCACCTTGAGAAAATATATCAATCAAACAGGGTTTAAGTAAAATGAATCTTTAGCTCAAAATGAGAAAAATAAAATTATGTCGCGACTATGCAACACACGCGTTTGAATCGAAGCCACAGCGACCTGAAGGATGGCATTCCTCTTCATCAGAATAAACTCTGTATCATAATAATATACACGGTCTATGTAAAATGCTGTGAGGTGAAGCTATATGCATTAACCACGATTCATGTGATTGAGTTCACATGAATAATTATCATTAATAATGGTAATCTTGGGTAATAAGGGTAATCAGGGGTAATGAAGGGTAATGAGGAGAAATTATTATAAATATCGAATCCCAGGAAACTCGGGTTAGATCCAACTTTATGTTGTTTGCTTAGCTATTATCTCGGACACCTTGCGGAGGAAGGAATAAACAAAAAGCTTTTGTGTTACCAAATACTGAAGCGAAGAGTGTCTTATTTTCTCCCTGCATTTGTGCCAAAGAGTAGCTGAGAAATTCTAAGCTGTTTCCTGTGAGATTTTCAGTAGTAGAAGAGACAAAAAATAGAGAGCTTTTACAATAACAGTCAGCATCCTAAAAAACACTCCTTCCACCCCATATATATGCATATGTATGTTCCATATGTCTGTGTGTCTATATATATATTTCAGGAAATATAAAGTTCGAACCAACCATAAGATAATGCTGGTCTCTTCCTAATTTAGAAGCAATTCTAATGAAAATGGTTCTCCTTTGCACAAAAAAAAACCAAAAACACAAAATGACTGAACCTTGTTCTGTAAGCCACCTTGAATTGCTATGGATGAATAGGCGGCAATATAAATTCCCTAAATAAATAAAATAAATTTGAAAAAACCCTGAGATAAAGAAGCATAAACTAACAGACCCAGATTTTTTTTATTTGTTCATTTTATTTATCAAATGTATGTGGTCATCCATCTCACAAGAAAACACTGAATGTTGCTTGGGGAGAAATTTGGGATATGGGATAGATTTAGAAAGATGGCAGAAATTATGGTCTCAAAACTATAAAATAACAATTTCAACAGCATATAAAGATAATTTGTATAAAGCGTTTTACAGGTGGTATCTATCCCCGGCAAGAATAGCAAGGATGTTCAAGAACAAATTGGAAAAATGTTGGAATCATCAGATACCTGGATCATACTATCACATGTGATTGACGTATGTGGAAGCTAAGAGATGCTGCACGAAAATTCATATATGGCTGGAAAAAAATGATAAAAATATAGATTTGAAACCAGAGCTATTTTTATTGAATATCTTACCTGAAGAATACAATGGAAAATTGACATATTTAATTATAAATGTTTTAATAGCAGCTAAAATTGTATTGTATTTAGCAATTGTATTGCTAAAAACTGGAAAAATGAAAAAAAAATCTGATAGGAGGCGATTAAGAAAATAATGGAATGTGCAGAAATGAGCAAATTGACATTAGAAATTAGACAGCAAGAAGATGACGAATATTATAAAATATGGGATTTATTTTACCAATGGTTAGATAAGAAAATTGAGAAATAAAATATACACTGCTCAAAAAAATAAAGGGAACACCTAAACAACACCATGTAACTCCAAGTCAATCACACTTCTGTGAAATCAAACTGTCTACTTAGGTAGCAACACTGATTGACAATTAATTTCACATGATGTTGTGCAAATGGAATAGACAACAGGGGGAAAGCATAGGCAGTTAGCAAGACATCCCCAATAAAGGAGTGGTTCTGCAGGTGGTGACCAAAGACCACTTCTCAGTTTCTATGCTTTCCAGCTAATGGTTTGGTCACTTTTGAATGCTGGTGATGCCTTCACTCTCGTGGTAGCATGAGATGCAGTCTATAACCCACACAAGTGGCTCAGGTAGTGCAGCTCATCCAGGATGGCACATCAATGTGAGCTGTGACAAGAAGGTTTGCTGTGTCTGTCAGCGTAGTGTCCAGAGCATGGAGGCACTACCAGGAGACAAGCCAGTACATTAGGAGATGTGGAGGAGGCTGTAGGAGGGCAACATTCCAGCATCAGGACCACTACCTCCGCCTTTGTGCAAAGAGGGACAGGAGGAGCACTGCCAGAGCCCTGCAAAATGACCTCTAGCAGGCCACAAAAGTGCATGTGGCTGCTCAAATGGTCAGAAACAATCTCCATGAGAGTGGTATGAGGGCCCGACATCCACAGGTGGGGGTTGTGCTTACAGTCCAACACCGTGCAGGACGTTTGGCATTTGCCAGAGAACACCAAGATTGGCAAATTCACCACTGGTTCCCTGTGCTCTTCACAGATGAAAGCCAGTTCATACTGAGCACATGTGACAGACATGACAGGTCTGGAAATGCCGTGGAGAACGTTCTGCTGCCTGCAACATCCTCCAGCATGACCGGTTTGGCAGTGGGTCAGTAATGGTGTGGGGTGGCATTTCTTTAGGGGGCTGCACAGCCCTCCATATGGTCGCCAGAGGTAGCCTGACTGACATGAGGTATCGAAATGAGATCCTCAGACCCCTTGTGAGACCATATGCTAGTGTGGTTGGCCCTGGGTTCCTCCTAATACACGACAATGCTGGACCTCATGTGGCTTGAGTGTGTCAGCAGTTCCTGCAAAATGAAGGTATTGATGCTATGGACTGGCCTGCCCATTCCCCAGACCTGAATCCAATTGAGCACATCTGGGACATCATGTCTCGCTCCATCCACCCATGCCACATTGCACCACAGACTGTCCAGGAGTTGGGGGATGCTTTAGTCCATGTGTGGGGGAGATCCCTCAGGAGACCATCTGCCACCTCATCAGGAGCATGCCCAGCATTGTAGGGAGGTCATACAGGCACATGGAGGCCACACATACTACTAAGCCTCATTTTGACTTGTTTTAAGGACATTACATCAAAGTTGGATCAGCCTATAGTGTTTTTTTCCACTTTAATTTTGAATGTAACTCCAAATCCAGACCTCCATTGGTTGCTAAATTTGATTTCCATTGATAATTTTTGTGTGATTTTGTTGTCAGCACATTCAACTATGTAATGAACAAAGTATTTAATAAGAATATTTCATTCATTCAGATCTAGGATGTCTTATTTTTGTGTTCCCTTTATTTTTTTGAGCAGTATACTATAATAATATAACATAACGGTAAAGATAAGATAATGAAGTTGAGATTTGCTCAAAAGGGATGAATTGAATTTATAATTATAGTCTATAGTAATAATGTAGTATGCATTGTTGATTTATATCATATGAATTTTAATCTAAATTTAGAAGGGAAAGACTGCTGATATTGTGCACAAGAGATATATACCAACCGACACACTGTACAATGGAAAGTTCATTTTATTTGATGTTTTATGTTTGTTTTTGTCTATCTTTGTTGTCAAAATTAATTTATTTTTTTTTTTAAAAGACTGAGTAATACACACTGCAGCAAAAAATATATAAAAACAATAAACATGTCAAAAAGTCATTTTTTTTTTTTAAAAGCACACCACACAAGAGATTTGATTTGCTATGAAAGTCATCTCAAGATCTCACTGATTCCCTGAGAACGCCTCCAGGGCTGATGACTGTCAGAAAATGAGGGATGGAACCGATCTCGTTTCAGGGGATAATGTTAATTAAATATACACATAATGTTAATTAAACCTGGCAGTTGTTAACTAACTTTATTTTTTTTTACACAACAGATTAATATGGAATAAAATTCATTCTTATATTCAACTGTTATCCAGAAAGTAAAGGGAAGTAGGAAGTGGGTGGGCGTGGCCAGCGTGTGACACATCTGGCCCGCAGGTTGCAAGTTTGACTGCTCTAATATCTACCTATCCAATCAAATCTAGGATGAGTTTCTCTGGATTCCTATCTTAAGAGTCCTTCTGGGACCAGAGGCTTTCTCCATTGTGGCTTCTCTTCTTCGGAACAAACTCTTGAGATTAAATTTGGATCAATCCTCTTAGGGTTGAGAAAAAACTGTCAGGACCTAGCTATCTAAGAGACTTTGATAGAATGATGTGACATGACCCCTTCTTCTTGAAGTCGATTAGAATTTTGGTTTATTGAAACTCATTTGAGAGAGCAAAATTGTTATTTTTAATTTGTTTTAAGTTTTTACTGTACTTAAAAATTTAAGCTTATTAAGACTGACTAAATAAATAAACAACATTCTTTCTCCTGGAACTTCTATTTAATAAGAGCATCTTAATTTTATCTTTCTCTTTCCTCCTACATCATACACATTCTTGTTTGTTTACTCTCAAAGTAAATAATAATTTACTCTAATAATTCACAGTAATTTCCAAAAAAATAAAAGCTATGAAAAGGGAAGAGAAAATTATAATTTATATTTGTTATATTCTAAAAGTTCCTCTCACATGAACCATGTTGATTTATAGGTCTGAATTGGCAGTTTGCCATCTGGCATGAGGACTGACAGACAGGATAGAACAGTGGGGGTTTATTACCTACTTATACATTAAAACAAGTCATCATTACTACTATTCCCATTCCATAGATAAGGAACATGGGAGGGGGGTGTTTAAGAGGAAGAGGTTACCAAAGACCAGTTCACAAGCTTAAAAACAGATTGTATAAATATAACAAACCATCCTAAAGCTAAAATTCTAGTTTGGGTTTATTCTTAAATCCCAACAATCTGTGCATATAACATAAAGCACACGAACCATTTTTTTGTATATATTTTGCAGATCTGCAGGCTTAAGACAGAATTTATGTAATGGTATTTGGGAATGACATTGGCAGATAGAAGGAAGAGTAACAGATTAGACAATGGTCAGACAAGCAGCGACTGAGTCAACCAAAGAAATGGGAGCATGGCAAAAAAATCTCAGAAAGGACTCTAGTTTCTTAGATTGTAAAGGGGAGTGAGATATACTTTCAGATTTGCAGAATCATGTTAATGTAAATTTATAATTACTTTTGGGTAAACGTCTTGTCTGTACGAACTCCCAAGGTTGACACTTTATCACAAGAAGTTTATACATAAAGATGCACTAAAATTCACCTTGAAATGGGCAGTAGTACAGAGCAACATAGAGAAAGGGTCTTTCATTTTATTTCTTCCTAGCCCTCTGCATCATTCTTTAATGTGATCAGTAAAGTGAAAACTAAAGATTTATCACGAAGTGAATCACTTAAAAGAATTACTGTACAGAGAAATCAGGAGTGCGGAAAAAGGAAAACACCAACCTCTTTTGAGTAAACCACAAAAGTATCTATAAACTCTACACCTGTTGAGCATAAGAGTTTTTCTAATAAAGGAGCAGGAAACGGTTTTGGAAAAGAACATTGGAGAGATGGCAGATACTAGAAAACAAACAGAAGCCTGAAGAGAAAAAAAATCTCTGCTGGATTACTTTTATCAGCTTGTATTAAACAAATTCCCCTGTCCCTTTAAGTTGCCTGGCTAGTAGAACCCAGGCAGAAAAGAGAGCTAGTTTCTCCAGTTGGAAAATCTTAAAAGAAAGTAAAGGGCCAGAGATTCAAGTAAGGAGTTCCTTGTATGCCCACAGGTAGAATAGGAAGACTTACCGAGACTGCTGAAATACATGCAGAACAAGTCTCAAATTGTCGCAAAGGTGCAACTGAACTTTCTGGTTTTCTTTGAAAACGTTTCATTTCTCATCCAAGAAGCTTCTTCAGTTCTGACTGGATGGTGGGGAATGGAAGGATTTATACTCCTTGCAGACAACTAGTCATTTGCATTTTTTAAAGCAAGTTGTTAAGGCCACCAGAAGGTTTATCTGTGTCAATAGGTCACCTGAATGGTACAAATGGGTGTGGAGCCTTCTTGGAATTGTTGAAAGGACTAAGTTGTAGATTAGAGAAAGATAATGTCAAATCCCACCCCCCTATGTTAAGAGAGTGTTGTTCAATTTTGACATTGGTGGCCTCTTAAACACCTCTTTCAAACCAGAGGTCCTCTCTGTCCAAAATGTGGACTTTGATGTCTTCAAAAGAGTGGCCTGTGTCTTTTAAATACAGATGGATTGCTGAATTTAGACCCGATTTGTTTGTTCTCCTGCACTTTAAACTGGGTTTAAACTGAGCAGCGTGATATATGTAGCACAGTGCAGTGAGGCATGTGCAAATCTGTAAATTGTGGAAACAAAATCACCACTTCATAAACACATGGCACAACATGGGAGAACAAACACATCAGGACTAGATTCAGCAGTCCCATCTGCATTTAAAAGACACATGACACTCTTTTGAAGATCATGATGACACAGATAAACCTCCAGGTGACTTTAATGACCCGCTAAAAGAATGCAAATGACCGGCTGTCTATAAGGAGTATAAATCCTTCTATTCCCCATCATCTAGTCAGAGCTGAAGAAGCTTCTTGGATAAGAAGTGAAACGTTTTTTTTTAAAAAAAAAACCAGAAAGTCTAGAAAGTCACGGTCTCACGACAAGGCTCCTCAATCTCATGCCAAATTTAAAACGCTTTTTTTTTTTTCCAAATTTGGGGGTCGTCTTATACGCGCATAAATCTGATTTCTGACACAAACGACATGACGATATGACACTTCTCACATCACGCAATATCGATATTACCGTACAGCGATATATACATACAGCACATTTCTTTTCACTCTGGACGCCTCCATTTTGCTTTTTCTACCACTGGATATAACACACTCTGATTTGTTAGTTATTCACGTGACTGTGAATCTCACTATTTTTTGTAGAATCTCCAGATTTTTTTTCATGGCTCTCCAGATTTTCCTTTATCAGGGGTTGGCAGGTCTGCATCTTTGACATCTACATCTTTGGAAAGTCCAGTATTTGCTTTCCATAACTGATAACTCACTAGTCAAGCCCACAACTGTATGTCTACAAAGATCTCTGCCACAAGGATATCCTATCAGAAGGCAGTATCTTTGGCTTCAAACTTTCCCCCCCTAAAACTAAAATGCAAAATTTGAAATACTTTTAAACTTGGAGCATATTCAGTAATTAGTGCCAAATTCTTTATATTTACATGTTAAATATTCATTTCATGTACTTTAACTATAATATTAATAGTAGTGACATAAACTGTCAGCTTGTTAAAATGAAGCATTTAAGATATAAAATGAACCTCCAGACCCAATTATAGGTTCACCAAGAAGAAGAAAAATGTCATGATGAGAGTTTATAAAAAATGTTTTGACTATGAAAGGAATTAAGGTTTCCTTCAAAGCATAACAATGAAAGCTCTATACTATGCTTTGAAATTGTAGGGACATGGATCATAGGTAAAAGCTCCATTACTAAACTGGTGAAAGCTGAGGAATTATAATTTTATTATCTGCAGCTTTTACTCATTAGTTTTTTCTGCCCCAAATGATTCACTTTTAAATGCCTAGCATCAGCCAACTATATCAACAGGATAAATATTTCTTACTTTGTGTACTGAAAGTGGGAAAGCATTGACAAACTAAAACTTGTTGAAATATAACATGTTCATTACATAACAATTATTTTTGCAATATTTTCCTGGAATTTTGGAATTATTATCCAGAGTTTAATTTCTCCTACGTTATCTCTGCTTACTTAATTTATGTTTCAAATAAAGATAAATTTCTTTTTCTTTTTTTGCAATTTTATTTTGCAGGCTTGCTTCGATTGAAAATCTGTTTGGGATTTTTATTTTATCCCAATTTCATTTAAAATTGTAAAGTAAAATGTTCAGCATTTTGCTAATAGTTTGTAATAACCAGAATATCTTCTAATTACTTGATTTTCAGCTCTTTAAGCTGATAATTAGAAATTTGAAAATATTTTCTCATGTTAAAAAGAAAGTGGCTAGCAAACTATAACATTGTTTTAATAATTCAGAGAATAAATACATTATATTTATTTACACTGTCATCCTAAACCAGAAGTTTTCTTATATATTCTAAACTATTACTTCAAGTTATTTATCTTGACTTTTAACTGGCCCAAACTACAGTGAACAAAGTTGGGTAATACTAGAATAACAAAAAATTACATTATTTTAAATCTATATTATTAAGTTTTGCTGTCCCTTGTTTTTATTTAATAAATGTATAATCCATTTTTCTTCTAAAACAGTGGTTCTCAAATATTTTGGCCTTTGACCCCTTTTCATTCTTAAAAATTATTGAAGACCCTGAAGAACCTTTTTTTCTGTTTGTTGAATCTATAAGTCTACATACTGCATTAAGGCCCTGTCACACTGCCCAACGGATGCAAAACGGACACAACGGACAAGCAAAATGTTCCATCTGTTGTTATCCGTTCTCAAAAGGGGCAAAAATTTGCATAACCGGAGCGGATAACACGGATGGGGGGAGGACGCAGGGCGGATAGAAAATGGATGCGGAACAGAAGACCAGCGGATAGAAGCGGATGGCACATCCGCTAGGCTTCCGGGAGGCCGCAGCAAAGCGGACGCGGAACGGATGAAGCGGATGCACAGCGGATGAAGTGGATGCACAGCGGAAGCCTAGCGGATGCACAGCGGAAGCCTAACGGATGTCGGGTGTTAATTGTGCATGTGGGGGGGATGCATTGCGTAAGCCACGCGGATATAAAGGGAAGCAGCTCGCACGTGGCCAGAATTCGGAGGAAAGACCTGCTACAGGATACATCGAGTCCTTGCCTGCCCTGCCTGCATGCCTGCCTGCAAGCCTTGCTGCCAGCCTTCCTGCCAACCTGCCTCCAAGCCTCCTGGCCAGCCTCCCTGCCAGCCTTGCTCTCTGCCTGCCTGCCAGCCTTGCTGCCAGCCTGCCTTCCAGCTCCCTGCTAGCCAGTCTACCTGCCAGCCTTGGTGCCTGCCTGCCTGCCTTCCTGCCAGGCTTCCTGCCAGACTTGGTGCAAGGCTTCCTGCCAGCCTTGGTGCCTGCCAGCCTCCCTGCCAGCCAGCAACCCCACAACCATGGGGAAGAAGCAAAAGTCTCAGCAACCTGCCGCCATCCCTGCCAAGAGGGATAGGGCCACCCTCCCGCCCCCTGTCCCTGACTCTGCTTCTGCTGGGGCTTCTGCTGCTCGGGCTCGCTCTTCTGGTGCTGGAGCTTCTGCTGAAGCTGCTCCTGGCGGTGGTGCTTCTGCTGCTGTGTACTCTGCTGAAGCTGATCCTGGCGGTGGTGCTTCTGCTGCTGCGTACTCTGCTGAAGCTGCTCCTGGTCCTGCTGGTCCTGCTGGTGCTCCTGGACTTGCTCATACTGCTCGTGCTCCTGGTCTTGCTTGTCCTGCTCGTCCTGCTCGTGCTCCTGGTCCTGCTCGTGCTCCTGGTCCTGCTGGTGCTGCTGGTGCTGCTGCTGCTGGGGCTCCTGGTGCTTACTCTGCTGCTGATGATCCTGGTCCTGCTTATCCTGCTGCTGATGATGATGATGATGATTATGATCCTGCTGGTGATGATGATGATGATGATGATGATAATGATGATGATGATCCTGCTGGTGCTGGTGCTGCTGCTGGTGTGGAGGAGCAACCCCTACCACCTGGGACCCCCTCTGATGAGGGCCCATCTGGTCCTGTCAAAGGGAGGAAGAGGCGTATGCGGGGACGGGAGAGGAGGCAATACTTCATCGAGGAGGAACACGAGGATGAGGTGCTGGAGTGGCTGAGAGAGAATGACTATCTGTGGCGGAAGGGACACCGACTGTACAGGGACACCAAAAGGAAGCAGGCTGCTTGGAGAGAGAGGGCGGAGAGTATGGGTTACACTTTGGAGGTGCTCCTCAGCTGGTGGAAGCATATGCACACCTGGTACAGGAAGCTGCACCTGAAGAAATCTGGCCAGGCCACGGTTAAGCTGACGGACAGAGAGACCTACGTCATGGCCAGGTGCAGCTTCCTGGAGGGTGAGATCCGCCACCGAGGAGCACCAGCAGCCCCTCTCACAACCCTCTCTCTCTGGCAGCCTGCTGAGAGCCAGTCCTCTTCCGGCCGAGAGTCAGTCCCTGTCTCCAGGCAGGTTTCTGTGGAGCGGACAGCTGTTGTAACCGTGGTGGAGCGCGTGGAGGATTCCCTGGTGCGGTGGGAGAAAGGAGACATCAAGTCCACCACAGTCGTAGCCACATCCACCCCCCCCCAGCTCTGCCTCCACAGAAAGGCAGAGAGCCAGACAGCAGGAGGAGCAGAGCCACACTGTCCTGCTGGAGATCAGGGACACTATCCGCACCAGGATAGATCTCCTCTCTCAGCTGGTCAGCACCGACTCCTCATCCTCCAAAAGCAAGCCCTTCCTCACCTATGTCAACCAGACCCTCAAGAACATGGAGGAACCCCAGTACCAGGTGGTGAAGGACCGGATCACCGAGCTGCTTCACAACCCTCCAGATCCAGAGGAACCTGCTCCCACCCAGTCCAGGTCTGCTCCTCCACCTCCACCACAGGTGATGTCCCTCCCATTCCAAGGCTTCCCATAGCCCCTCACCTACTAGGGCTACGGCTACCAGGAGGTCCAGCAGCACAGGCAGCAGCCCTTCCCAGTCCAGGCACAGAGTCATCGGACGACACCGTTGCCACCGGTTCCACTGATGCCACCGATGCCACCCACGCCACAGATGCCACCGACGACAGTGATGCCACCCACGCCAATCCTCACCCAGCTGCAGACCAGACAGCCCCACTACACTACTCCTTCCTCCACCCCACAGCCAAGCCCGGCCTCAGTACATCTCTCATCAGTACTGGGGCTGACACCCCATGGCATGGAGGAAGGACCTCTCAGCATCGCGGGTCTGAGCCAGCTATCTGAGAGCTTCTTCAACACACCATCCCGTTGTCCTCTCGGGGACAGACACCCCAATGACGATACAGACCAGCACTCCAGCACCACCCACCTCCACAGCACCTGGACCCTTCACCCCTGAGACTGGGCACACCTCCGAGTGAGCAATAAGAGTGCCAGAGACTGGGTAGCTGGCTACCTGTGGATTTTATTTGGACACTTGACTTGGGTCATTTTTTTTTCACAGCTTGTTGTTCAATAAAGTTTATCTTTGATTCACACACTTGCTTCATTTCTTTTTTTGTAATAAAGTCTTGGTGGAAACTTTTAGAATTGGTTTAAGCCTTTGCATACTTGTGGGATGGGTTAAGATAGCAGTGGGGTGGGCAGGGATACCTTTGGGATGGGTTAAGATAGCTGTGGGATAGATAAACCTCCAGTGCAAGCATAGTGGGACTGTATGGTCCACCCTCCCAGGTGCCACACCTTTGGCCCTTCATTAGTAAGCATTGATCCAAACATTTGAACATAAACACAACTCTTTATTAAATGCCCTGTTCATTGTAGGCCCACCCAACATACATGGCCCAATCTCATCCGTGTGATGAGACAGGCTGAAGGAAGCACCCATTAATCTTCTATCATCCTGTCTTGCCACTCCACTGCTCCAGCTGGGGAGTTGCACCAGTGTCTCAGGAGGTTGCGCTGCTTCTTCTCTTCACGTGAGGCTCTGTTGGGGCCTTGCACATCCTGAATGTCTATCAGGTTTCGCCCTTGCCTCCATTCCCCAGGCTCCATGTCCCCATTGCCTTGCTGGAGGTCCACGAGCCTGTTCTGCAAGACTGGGTAGCGGGTGCGCATGAGATTGTGAAGGATGCAGCAAGCTTCTACGATCTTCCTCACGGTCTCTGGGCGATGCTGCATGGTGGTGAGAAGTACCTGGACAGCCTGTAGTTGAAGATCCTCTCTTCACGGGTGAGGCATCTGGAAGTGAAGGGCTTCATGAGGTAGGTTCTGAGGGAGAAGGCGTCATCCCCTACAATGAAGTAGGGCACATCTTGCGTGTCGTTGGGCACGGGGTCTGGATCTGGGAAGCCCATGATGAGGTTGCGTTCCAGCCCCTCCTTGAGGTCACTGGCGTTGTATACCTGGGCATCTGAACATGAGCCGCTGCCTGAAGCATCGATTGTACATGAACTTGTAGTCAGCATCGACCATGGCAAAGAGAACGATGCTGAAGAAGCTCTTGTAGTTGAAATAAGTGGAGCCAGACTTGGGTGGTGCTTTGCAGGCCACATGCTTGCCATCTATGACTCCAACGGTGTGTGGGAAGTTCCACCTCTGATACCACTGCTCTGCAACTTTCTTCCATCCTTCTTCAGTGGAG
>BLBF01000010.1:37055991-37177849 GCA_015471245.1 Laticauda colubrina | reverse complement strand
GAACTACAATGACGTGGGATAATACCCGAAGGAAGCTGAACAGCACATATATATATATATATGTATATATATATATATATATATATTTGTTTTCTTAGGTTTTCGCGGGTACTTACATGTGTGCTGTTTAGCTTCCTTCGGGTATTATCTTATTCTTATTACACTTTAGGTAAAAGAAATACAATTGAATAAGAAGAAAATGAGATAACCACAAAAGAAAATTAAGAGAAGTAAAAGGAGAAATTTTTAATGTTATAAGTATTTTTTGTTCATCAGTAGTGGTAAGATACATCCAATATAATGTTACTAAATAATGTGTTAGGTCCTTGAGAGGGTACTTTTGATCGGAAGATCCAGTAGATTTTTTTAATGAATTAGGTTACATGATATACCTACTTTCCAATAATCTTATTTCTGAGTCCACGTGTACCTATTTCTGAAGTTTATTTCAGTAGCATTATATATCAAGATTACATAAAATTATTTCATTTAGGGCTAGATTATGCTTTAATTTAAAGTATTCTAAAACCATTTATAAATACAATTCTAATGATTTAGAGCCTCAAAGAAATTTGAGGAAATGTAAAGAAAATAAGGAAACATAATCATCTGTGGAAAAGAACATACTTTTAAACATGATCAGTTAATCCACAGCAATTGGTATCTGCTCTAAATTTTCTATCCTGATTTTATGCTTGGGGCATTTATTCACTTATCATTTTTCCTGAAATTGTTGGCTAAAATATGGAGAATCATAGCAAACAGCAAAATGTTCAGTAGTCCAGTGATGTTTCCAGATGCAGCTACATTTTGCAAGTAATTAACCGAATTATCTTCTCCTTAAAGATGACATTACTTCGCATGTACGGACAGAGAGGAATCTATAAATTATATCTATAACAATTAGAATGATATGAAGAAAAAATAGTATATTCTCAATATGGAGCTACATTACTCCCTCTTTGACACAAAGCATAAATAATGCTTATTTTAAATAAAGGTAGGAGAAATTAACCAATTTGCCTTATTATAATAAAACAGCATAAGAACCAAAGATCTCTTTACTGTTTCCCAAAAAATATTTAACTGAGTTTATGTACATACTCAAGTTTTGACATAAGAAGTGTTTTACCACTGCAACAACTCTTTGCTGTTCTTAGTTGCAACAACTCTTTGCTATTCTCAGCTGTATCACAAAAAACTTATCTGGTTTTCTTTATAGACATAAATATCACATTTAGAGCCCCAAATACTGTTGCCCCAAATTCTATTGTGTTTACATGCAACTTCAGATCACTTTTTCTAGTTTCCTACATTATAAAGAGCCTGTACAAATCCAACTGCTACAATGTTTTGTTGAACAATCTCCACCTCAGCCAAGTGAGAAATGTTCTATGTACAGTCATACTAAATTTGTTCACCCAGTAGTTTTCATGCACTCTTTTATCTTTTCCCTATGTACTCCAAGGAAAGTAACTTGTTTATATAGTGCAGGTTATTCTATGCTTTGCCAGGCATCTTATGTTAAATGGTCAATTTTTTCAGGCCTGAGGGAAAGCTCAGCAGAACAGATTGAATTGACAAGTCAAAGGTCAATCTTTAGGGGCCCATGTTCTGATTCAAGTATGAATTTTCATGTAAGAGAAAGTCTTTTGTTTTGCTGTTAGCCTCCATAGTTGCCTATTTAGTCACAGATTAAGCTGTTTAATCCACTCTGCTGACAAATAAATTTTAAGGGTACCAATTTTAACTATTCCATTGTTTCCTTACTGCCAAAGAATATCTGCTATTTTCTCCAACCTATTTTTATTCAAAACAGAAATATATTGATTTTGTAGTCAAGGATTCTAAAAGACAGTTAAAAAGCACCATATTAATAGGAAGCATGTTTCAGTTCTTTCAAGCCAATTTGCATTTATTGTTTCACTCTGAATTGGTTTTGAAAAATGTTTCAAGTTCATGTGAAAGTTAAAGAGGAAGAAAAGCAAATCCAAAAGAATCAACATCTCTATCCAACATATAGCAATAAGCAATAGCATTTGGACTTATACACCATTTTATTGTGCTTTACAGCCCTCTCTAAGCAGTTTATAGAGTCAACATATTGCCCCCAACAATCTAGGTGCTCATTTTACCCACCTCAGAAGGATGGCAGGCTGAGTGAACCTTGAGCCTGGTGGGATTCGATCTGCCAAATTGCAGGCAGCTGGCTGTCAACAGAAGTAGTTTGCATTACTGCACTCCAACCACTGGAACATGCAGCCACATGATTCTTTAAAGTGTTTTTTTCCCTGGGATTGTATGGCAGCATTAAGGACAGCCACATGATCCAAGGAGAAGACATTGTTCTTTTAAAAAGTTGAAGATGCTTTAAAGTGTGCTTCATTCATACTTCTACATACTTCAAATAACTTTTCCAAATTAATTCTGAAGTCCTGTGTAGCTCTAAGGATATTTTTTTTTGTCCAGCTCTTGCTGATCTGCTTTCCTTCAAGTTATTTTGGACCTGCAGTTTATTTACTGCATTGCTGTTGATGATCATGTCAGCTTGAAACTATCATCCCCAAACATCTCAAGGGGCCTAGATCAACAGAACCTGTGTAGTAATATTATAGTCCTTTTCTCTGAGTTTCATTGTTATATGTCTGTTGCATAATAATAAATGTGCATCAAAAGAATGTATTGGAACCTAATTTGCTTTTATGAAGAATGGAAGTCGGGAAATATCTAGTTTAATATTCAGATGAGATCTTAAAAGTTAATCTTTAGAACATTCTAAGCTATCCTGATGTATGAAGCACAATTCACCCATCCAGAAAAGTATCTATTTGATAATTTTGCACTGATACCTGTAACCTTTAACTGGGCAAAATGATAAACCAAAGGGCAAAACCTTTTGAACCAAAGTACCTCAAATGGGCTTACTTAATGCACTCAAAATCCAGTACCCATGACTCATATGGAATTGAAAGTTGGCCAATTTTATAAAACATTTTATTAGACATTAAATTATGAAATATTATCATAAAGCAGTTTATGATATAATTCAAAATGTCATAAGACATTTCCTGTGCTGATGTTTGACTCTGCTATATAGTTCAACATGGCATCTTTTCAGGTCAGATACCTCTCTGAATGTATTCTAAAGGGTTACTTGTCTAGTATTAGAATAAAACTGCTGTCACATTGATGAACTTTATGTGTCCCTTTTGCATTTATTCAGCTCCATCATATTTACCCTCCTTTTTATAACCCTTCTTTACCACACCACATTCTGCCTACCACAACCTGAACTTAACTTTGAAAAATCCCTACACTAAAGATTGGAAATGATAAAAAGCAGTATTTTTATTTTGGATTTCTTTTGCTTCATTTCCTTTTTTTACATACATAAATATACAAATTTCTAGTGTCTTTGTATTCTGTTCAAGATGTAGAGGTAGTGGATTCATTCAATTGTCCCATTCTTTCAGCCTTGTAGTAAAGCCATAAGGTTAAAACATTTACAGTACTGCCAGCTGAGCAACCTAGTACTAGTGTGAGATTATCATTTATATTAATGTCTGCTGATTGTTTCCACCATTCTCCCTTTTTTAATGGTGTGCATCTTCTAAATTGTGTTCTCTGAGTAGACAAGGGTTGAAACATTTGAATGCAGCTGTAACATAGTTGCTAAAGGACAGAAAGGGAACCTTTGCACTAAAAATAGAGCTCTACTGTCCTTATACAAATCTGACACACTACTGCAACAGCACTGCTGTGTCAGTTCTGGCACAGCACAAACCCACCAGGGATGGGACACGCCCATATCAGGCTGAAATGCCCAATTAGCACCTCTCTGATCCTATCCAGTACTGATGTAATGAGTGATGAAGTGTCATGGATTTAATGAACCTTGAAATTGTCACTGATTTAAGGAGGGAAATACTATTTTAATACTGGGGCAGTCAATGATGGCTTAGTCTGACTCATGAACTCAGAAGGCAATGTCATGGAAATGTAGAAGAAAAATAATGTTTTGAATACATGTTGTGCTGTATTAGGTACAAATAGGGAAATGATTTGGCATTCTGAAATAAATGAAACCACTTTTTTATATAAAATAATCATTTTTTTAATTGCAATACCTGCCTAACTAACTCCACCATGATACTTTTATTTTTTGACTATCAGAAAATAGATAAAATTAACCAACATATAATACAGTATTTCATTGGCATTGTTAAGAACTACTTCTACATAGCAAATTTAGATTGCAAAATGGAGAAAAAAAACAAACCAAGTCTTTTAATTGCTGAAAATACAACCAAATCAATCCACAAATAAGTACCAGACATGAGTTAAAATAATGAATAGAGTGCTTTTATTACTAATGTATACCAAACAGAAAAACTTAAATGTTATAGGAAAGAATGACAAATAAGTAGAATAAAGTACTCTTTGCAAATCAAAGATCTGAGGATAATTTTGCCAAAGACATCTGTAACAGCCCAGTCTGAGCAACAATATATGTAAACAAAATAAACCAGCTTCCCAGCAGTACAATGCTTTGCCAAAGAAAGCAGTGTCAGGTAAAAGTTATAAACAGCTAAGAGATCTATAAACATTACACTCTAATTTGTTTTGAACACATGAGAGAGCACAATCATTTACAAAGAGTCTTACAATTTAAGTTACCCACAAATTGAGAGTCTGTTTCAAATCTACTTAGGATTAAATGTCAGAGTCCTGACATTGTTTCAACATTATTTATAGGCTTAAAAATTAATGTGAGAGCAATTTCCCTTACAAGCTGCTGAAGAGGCTTCATTTATGTTTTCCTAAAAAATAACGATGTTCTTGATAATTTCATTCATAGAAAGTCTTTCCTTTCTTATGAGAGAGGGGTATCAATTCATGATTCAGAAAGTAATTCTTGACTTATGACCATTTGTTCAGTGACTGTTCAAAATTACAGTGTGCTGAATGAAGAGACTTACAATCTATGCAGGAAGTTATGGCTGTTGCTGTAAACAAAACTCTGTACTTGGCAGCCTGCCAGCATTAATAACTGTGTGTGTAGGGGGGGGGGGAGTTGCTGCAACTTCCTCCATCTGCCAATTTCTCCATCATCTATGACCTTCTAGTATCCTACCACCCCAGCTCTGCCCACTAGTCCAAGAGACATTTTGGGACAATGTGGCTCAAGGGCTGATTTTGGCTCTCCCACACTTACCTTCCATTTTGCAATGCAAAGCCAGCATCAGAGCAGTCCTGCAGCCAGGTCAGGCAAGAAGACTGCAAAGGTTAGATGGAATGGAAGAGTGCAGGGCAGCAGGGATCTTGAACTGCAGGGTGGCAAGGGCAACAGGACTGGGCTGGGGTGTTGGCTTTCCAGGGTGTGGCAAGCAGCCCCAGAGCCTTGCATGGTAAACAAAAGGGCAAAGATGGGGGGTGGGAAGGTGGGTGAGAGAAGTTGAAGGCAGTCCCTTATCTTACTGAGGCTAAATGTTGGAAGGCACTGGGTGGGTCCTTGGCTAACAACCAGTAAAATTTGCTTAATGATGGCAACAGGAATTACCAGAGTTGGTATCACTAAGTATGCAGTTCTGTGTTATCTTGCTATACAACTATATTGCTCAGTAACTAAATTTCCAGTCCCAATTGTGGCTGTAAGTCGAGAAGTACTTCTAATATATAAAAATAAAGTCAGGTCCCTCTTCCATGGATTTGTTTTTTCAAAATTTGCTGGTTGTTTTTCACTGTATCAGAAACACACAGAACTAGAAAAGGGAACTGCTGAGATTTTTCACCAAATTTCTGAGCAAAGAAATGAGTGGATGATGTCCAAATTCCTCTGGAAGAAGAGAAATTATCCAACGATTTCCAGAAGCCTACTACAACTTAGAAAAGTCCTGTTACTAGAGAAGCCAAACAGAAGTTCTCTGGAGATTAAACTAAAGAGGGAAAGAGGATTTCATAATAAAAATGTCCTTTGTCCATCTATCTCAAAATTAGTGAAAGGACAATTGCTTCCTCCTGATAATTAAAAAAAATAAGCAAATTGTTTCACCAAATTAAATATAAAGCAAAATTAAATGTTTAATTTTGTTTCACCAAATTAAATATAAAAGGGGAAAAAGTCAATGAGTTGTCTGCCTGTCAAGAATGTAATTTTTCCTTGAGTTCAGTTCTTTTTCATCATGTCTATAGTAACTGAGTTCCTGTTAATAAACATCAATTCAATAAGTTAGTCTTTAATTAAGTTCAGGACTGACTGGATGGTTGTTCTTTCAGTCTACTATACATTTTGTAACCATTTTCAATTCTATAAAGGCATTTATAATCTTTTCAGTGCTCTGTCTATCTCAATGCACAGCTTTCATTCCGATACCTTATTATTATTAGAAAAATCTGTATCTTAATATTTTGATTTTTAAAGCACCAGAATGGACTTACTGTACATGATTCTCTCCAAGATTAAAGCTTTTAAAATTGTATGCTTTCATATTAATAAGGAACCTGACAGTTTGGATCAATTAGAATGGATGGTTGTAATGACATCAATATAAGCAACTTGGTGTATCTTACTTGACTCTGATGTTGTCAGTTGTATCAAATTTTCACTTTCTTCATCAGTGCTTCCTTCATAATTTTCTTTTTCAACTGTACTTTTTGAAGCAATTACTGTGTCCCTAAAAAAAATTCAAAACTTTATCAAAATACACTAGTATTGTAGAACATATGAAGTTCATAAAAAGGCAAGAAAAGGACAATATGCCTTAGTAGAAAAAAAGGAATGGTTTTAATTAATTTTACTTTATAATGTTGGGTAGCATTTGAAATAGTAAATTATTTTTATAAACACATTTCTTGTTGTAATGATGGAGACTGAAAATAGACAAAAGAGATTTGTGTTGTTCCCACCATTCTGACATTCAAGAAACTATTGAAGGTCGTTTTCTCAGGCGTTGGGTACAAGGTGATTGTAGAACCCTCCTTTTGTCCTTTTGTTTGTTTTGCTTTGTTTTGATTCATGTTGAATACTTCTTATGAACATTGGCTCTTGAGATCAGTTGTATCACCTTTCCTCCCTTCCTCCCTTCCCTCCCTCCTTCCTTCTTGCCTACTACTGACTAACCTTCTTATCTACCTACCCACCTATCTATCTACCCACCTTAGTTGTAAGTCATAGAGTTGTTTGGGAGTTGAGGGTAGAGGAAGGGCATATAAATTAAATAAATAAGTGAAAGGAAAAGAGAACACACATTTTATCATATATTTTATTTGTTATTGAACTTTTCACTCTTTTTCCTTTTGAATTCTTTATATCTCCACACTCTATTTTCTTTTCCTAATCTCTGGCTTCAATTTTACAAAAATGCTTTAATAGCTGTTGTCCCACTGCCAATGTGAGACATTCAAAGCCATGAAAGTCAATGTTAGTCCTATTTGTCTAAATGTTACCAATAATGTTGACAGATGCTGGTTCTCATTAAACTTTTAATATCTTATCTGTGACACTGTTGTATGTTTTCTTCCCAATTTATGGCACAGCAAAACTCTGTATATAACATTTCTATAACATTAAATCAAACTTTGCAGTCATTCAGTGCCTTAGGGAAAAATTAAGTATATGCTAAGCTTTTGGTGCATGCCAAATCTATTCTAACATGACAGATTAACCAGTAAGATAAAGTATTTTCCAATAACTAAATCCTATAGAGATGATGGTAGAGTATGTTATCAGGAATCCTATTATATAAATTCTCACATTATATATTTAAATAGAAATAAAAGCAAAGCAAGGTAGCTATGTTAATCATAAAAATGTCATCATAAAAATACACCAAGGTCACAAACATAGTCAGGTTCTTTATAACTTTCTTTTATACTAGAACAAAAAAGTTGTATTTTTAGCCTATAAGCATGCATTATAATTATCTCCAGAAATGTTTTCAATTATATATCTTATATTAATATCATTGTGTGTTGAAGTCAATGTAATAATAAAAACAAATATATCTTATATTAACATCACTGTGTGTTGAGGTCAATGTAATAATAAAAACAAATATAAATATAAGAAATGAAGTGGTCTCCTGGTTAAATTTAATGTTTATTTCAATCTCATTTATATATTTAAGTTCAAAAATTTCATCTCAAGGCAAGACTTAACCAAAGTTGATCCATAATTTTATTTAAGTAAAGACATTCTTAAATCAGTGGAGTTTAGGATAATTATGTAAATATTTTATTGGCAACAATACAGAAAAAGTCATTGCTTTTTTCTAGCCTTTAAATAAAGGCAATTATTATATACACAACTATATGAAAACACAGATGCCTTTCTCATGAGATAGCCATACACAGTTTAGACAAGGCCACATGCACTTTGGGCAAAAGGTAGCTGAGGCCTCAGGAAAAAATGCAGGAGGAAGACAGCAAAGGTCAATTGGAGGAACCAAGCCTAGCAGAGGCAGCAGGACCAGAGTGACAATGCCTGCAGTGTTAGTCAGAGCAGGGCTACTAAAAGGGCAAAGATGGGGTGGAGAAGAGATAGGTAGATGGAGGAGCTTGCAGTCATAAGTGCGGGCCGGCTGCCAAGTGCCTAAAATTGTAATAATGTGACACTGCAAGGGTGCTGCAATGGCTGAAATGTCAGGGACCACTCGTTCAGCATTGCCAGAACTTCAAAAGATCATTAAATGAATGGTTTAACTTACGAACTAGATGTATTTATTACATTTATAGGTGTGTATTGACCCCTGGGTATTCCTAGAAGATGTAGCTCCAACCAAGAATATCTTAAATAGTTTCAAAATGTTCCTGATAAACATTGCATATATCCTTTGAATCACTATTTGGGCTTGGAAAAAAGATTACAGCATAGTCCTAATATCAAGAGCATTATAATACTATTGTTACTGCAAAACTCTGCACATTTAGTAGTTTGATATTTTCTGAATTATGTATGAATATAGAGCGGCTTTAATCTTTAAGTCTTATTAAGAAAAATGGCCATTTTTAGGCCCCATTGTTAGGTTCAATGACATCAACATAAGCTGAAATATTTTTAATGAATTTATAGGGAAAACACTTTCAATTAGTATTCTCTAGCAATCACAGACCCATAAGTAGATCATTTGCAAGAGAAAATAGTTTTCAGATTTCATTTCTCATTAACTAATTATTTTATTTTAAACATATGCAGTTTAATAAATAAATTAAATATATTAAATTATTAAATAGAATGCTTCAAATATACACTACAATTAAGGTGACCAACTTTTTTACAATGAAAAGGAGAACACAAATAAATTGAAGAAAAAAAACAAAGCCGGCACACTCTTGCGTGCAGCACACTCTTGCGTGCAGCACACTCTTGCGTGCAGCACACTCTTGCGTGCAGCACACTCTTGCGTGCAGCACACTCTTGCGTGTAGCACACTCTTGTGTGTGGCACATTCTTGTGCGCGTCACACTCCCTCAAAACAATTCTCCTGGGTGGAGTACATGCATCTCACCACACTGTAATGAGCCTTGATGAATCGTCTTGTCAAATACGTCACATCACACATAACGGATCGGAATGGCATCGATCAAATACGGAGATTTATAGATTAGTCTTCAAATATCAGAAAGGAGGACATGTAGGAGGACACTTCTCGAGGGAGGACAGAACTTACAAAGGGAGGACTGTCCTCCCTAAAGGAGGTGGTTGGTCACCTTACTACAATAAATGTATCATTGCCATTCATGAGAATGCTGAATTGCTTAGTTCTATAGAACTAAGTAATATATTACTTCATTTCAAGGACACGCAGTACTTGAATTTTGAAGCCTGCACAAAATAGAGAACAGAGCTAACATCTATTTCACGCATGATGTTTACTTAGTGGAAAAAAAATCATAAATTATACCTTGCTTGTGCAGTTTCTGGTATCATTTCTTTGACTTCTTTTAAATGTTTCAGTAAACTTCTTATCTTTGTTTTCTTTTCATTGAGGACCAAGACAAAGCGCTTATAAAGATCAGTTTCCAGTTCTTCTTTAGCTTCAACACATTTTTGTAATCTTAAAAACAAATGCCTTTTTCAATTGCATAATAAAGAATAAGATAATTGTAAAAAAATACAATCTTCTTGGGAAGTTTAAATCAAAGTCATCGAGTATGACGGAAATGATGACAGTGAATAGAATAGAAGCACAACTATACCAGCAAAATAATTTGATTATGATTTCATTATTGATACAAATATAATACATATTTATTGATTTTGCATTTGGAAGAGATAATTATGTAAACCGAATATCAAAGATACATGTTGAATTTTTAAAAAACTATATAATAGCTTATGGAAAAAAACTCAAAATATGCAGGCTCATACTGAATGCTGTCAATTTATTTGCACAATGCAAATTACTAGCATGTGTACTGCTTGCATTCTGAAAGTAAAGCATCAGCTTCTAGCATCTTATTTGCTGCAACAATACCTTTCAATCTCTCAGTGTCCCAGTGAGTTGACAGAAAGCTACTTTCCCTGCCAGTAAATGAATTTGGGATTAAATCTGCCAGTGATAGCGGCTATTTTATAAATAGATCATTTTGTTAGTACTACCACATGTGTATCAGGACCATATGGAATCTCGTTCTGCTGTACAGTCTCATTAATTAAAAAAGCAAAGTATTGCCAAACTTTCCAGAAGTGCAATCACTTGTCATGCTACTACACGAGCACTAAACATTGAATCTGCATATCGTAATTGCAAATTGTTACTGATGTTGGGGATTTACACATCAAAAAATCCATCCACAATGGCACTAAATATATCTGATATAATACATAGGAGTATGTATGTGTATTATATCATGTGTATGTATAATATATTAATTCTACATGCATCATTCTATAAGTAAATCAATGTAGAATTGGAATACTGTAGAATAGGATTGGGCACTTCAGTCTTCCAATTTAAAAGCAGATTTCTTTTTGTACATTAAATGACTAAATGCATTTAAACTTTATTCATGTCAAATATATTTGAGTCTCACACTAATCCATGTCAAAATGTTAGAACACATAACTTTTACAACTTTATCTACCAAATAACTTCATAAATGACAAATAATCCTGTGATGTGAATATTAAATAGCTAATAAATAAGTCAAGTAATTTAAATGCAAATGACTGGGTATCATTACTGCAGAGGTCAATTCGGTAAATCTTGCTAGAAACATTAGAGATACTAATCAACTACCTGCAGAACTCCTGTACATAAATTAAATTTTAATTAGTTTGGGGAGTGGTAAGAAAGAACAGTCTAAAAATAATAAAAACGTATCAATATCAAAATAAATATCTCTGTGCAATACATCCTAGCAAGATTCAAATTTTCAGTAGGACTTAAACAGCAAGAAAATATATTTCTGTGTTTTCACTGATTGATGTGATCCAATAAAGGTCATATCCAACTGATTTAATTAATTCCTGGTTAATTAATCCCTGGTTTAGTAAATAGGCATTATATTCACACAATAAAAAATATGAGGGAATCAGAAGAAAAGTTTAAAAAAATCTGTGAATATTATTTTTCAACTTACTGCTCTTGCATGTCACCCAGATTACTTAGAAGCCTTTCATTCTCTTTTTGTAGGTGATCATTTTTGGCATGTAGTTCTTTTACACAATCTAGGCAATAGATAATCAACTCTCTAATGACTTCAGGTGAGTTTGTAACTCTTTGTAATTTCAATGATCCAAGTCTAAACTAGAAAAGAAAGTAAACATATTTTTTAATATAAAAGGCCCCAAAATTCATTTTACAAGACAAAAGGGGACAGGAAGCACTGGATGTTTATCTGATTATTTCTCATAACTACCTAAAGTATCAGTATTGATTTTTCACCAGGTGAGGGAAAAAATATGTTAGTGCACTTAGTCATTTTAAAATATCTATAACTGACATTAAAAATTGAAAGCTTTGTTGATGTCAGATATAAAATATGGATTTTTAGAATACAAGAAAATATATTAGATTTATTTTCAATGAAAGATTAACAACACAAGTAATCAGTCAGTCAACCAAATACAATTTCAATCTTTCTACATGTTGTATTTTTGTGCTTCACTGCTAATAACATCAGTGTGTTTTTACAGACAATGTTTAAATTTCATTCATTTCATTCTAATTATCATAATTTCCTCCCAACTTTTTATGGTTCTATGATTTTAGGCATTAATATTATCAAAATGATGAAAAAGTAACATTATGATCAATCCTCACATTAATGTTCTTCACAAGCAGGTATAGGAAAGCCGAAGTAAGATCATAAGCAGGGTTGCAGTTTCACCTAGCAATAGCTTTGCTTTAATGACTAAGTTACAGGTCCCAACTGTGATTGCTACATATATACCACCAGTACTTTCCAACATGGCCCACTCTGGAACCAGGTTGTAAGTACCCCCAGGGAGGTCTGTTATAACTTCAAACAATTGCTAAGCAATCGGTTGTAAGTCACGTACTATCTGTAATGTTTCAAGGAGAAATGCTTCATCATGTTAATGTGTTTTATGAAGATCCTTTTTAAATGCTTTCTGGGGACCAAGCAAATAAGTCTTCGTTTGAAATATGGAAAACAAAAGAGCTTGACTCCATGCAGACTCTGTTCACATATTATGTGTTAATAAATAGGGCAAACTGATCAAACAGTTACTTCTCTCTTTCCTATATTTTCCTGTGTTAAGAATTACCAAGTAATAAGCAATCAGTTACAAATAGTTTGGAGAACCATTTTAACTTACACTGCTACAACTGAATTGGACAATTGCTAAATATAAATTAAGACTTGCATCATGCTTTTGAAATAAGGACAAAGCAGGGTGAACTGGCAGAAAAATATTATGAATAGTTTTAGCATTTTAAAAAGCAGAATATCATGGCATACCACAATATGCACAGTGCACATAAATTGATGCATGTTAAACTTCTCAGTAACCTAATATTCATAAACAGATTGACATTTAAGAAAATTTATGAAACACATATGAAGTGTCTAGACTAGAATAACTGTTAGGTATTCAGACACCATATCTTGAGAACTATTTCTCCTTGAGTTGTTGCCCTTTTACTTTCAAAAGTCATGGAGATTATATATGTCTTTCAAATCTACATTTGGAATTGATGTGTCAATATAAATACAGTGATTTTAGTTATTTTATAGAAATTATGATCAATTAAGAGCACAATTTTTTTCAATGACAGTAATTGAAACCATATCCTTCTAAAACTTTTCAGAATGTTAGACGTCTCAGCTATTGAAGGCAAGGAGTTTTTTCTATTCTGCTGTTTGACTCCAAGATTGGTAATTCATAAGAATAAGCATGAGATAATGCCCAGACTAAGGCAAAATATGCAAGTCTAAACAGAGCGCTAAAAATATTTTGCCATTATGTGCAATAGCACTGTTCTCATTCTCAAATAATTACAGCTGGTTTTCTTAATATAGACTCATTTTGGAAACTCTTTCTGAAGCACAAAATCATCCCCAGCTAAATGTAACTAATAAATCACTTTTAAGTCACATATAACAACAAAAATTTATTGATATATTCAGGAATTTTACAATATGGCAAAGCTTAATTTGGATCACAAATGGTGTATCTAACGGCTATGACACTGGCAATATCCTCTCACACATCAATTTATCCCTTACTGAGTTCCAGCTTCATTTGACTGCAATTCTTCTACTTAGAAATGTTTTTCAGAATATTTTTGTCCTTAAATACTTGCTACTGGCAGAAAATCTCTTTACTGCTTTACTGTTTTGTTATCTACATAACAAAATTGAGTTTTAACTAGAGCATTTCTAATTAACCAGGAATATTATGTACTATCTATCAGTTTAGAAAGAATAACAAAGTGAAGTTAAATAATAGTAGAAGGAAAACTTTGCCTCCTTCCTGTGATAAGAGACTGTGAGTTTAAGAAGAAGGCACAGTTCACTTCTGAGAACCCAAAATCTAATCATATTTGTCCTCAATATGGGTCAACAACATATTGCAAAAAGAAAAACAGGTGATACTGAGAATACTTCCACCAAAACACAGATACAGCCATAGCAAGTGTACACTCCAAATTTACCATCCAAACTCTTTACTTTTTTCGAAGTAGTTTTAGTTGGCAACATACTTTTAGCTTTGGCTTCCAAGTACTCCATCTACAGTATATACTTTCCCCTGCCAAAAAAATTCTTAATCCTGATAAACTTTATTTTATGCCATTAGACTTGAAGACCACAGTCTTTTCCTCTGTTGGTGTCTGTTGGTTACCCTTCTCAATGTGGGCCTTCCATTTTGACTGTCAGGGCTTCAATACATTTGTACATTAAAAAAAATAATCCCACTTTCTATTGCTTTTAAAATCCTCTGAACCAGCAATGGTCACAATCACAAAACTCTGCAAATTATATTACTTACATTTGCAGGCCAGACTTCCCCCGCCCCAATTCCTCCAGATATGAGAAAGCTGATAGTGACAGTGCCACCAAAATAAAGGGCACCCAATAGGAAAAGAATTAAACCCTGTCAATAAATCGAAGGAAGGCACTGATTTTTCACTGTTAAAGGCAAAACAAGCATGGGATACTTGAATCATTTAATTCAGAGACAAAGTTTTCATCCAGATGGGACTAAATGCACTTCCCATATATATGTTTTTGTTAGATCAGAGCTAGTAGTTTCCCAGTTCTCGTCAGAGAGAATGTTTCTCCTCTTTTCCATCATTATATGAGAAATGAGAAATGTTGACAAAGCTTAGGTGAATCCAAAGTATAACACTGCAATGGTGAAAATATCATATATTTTAATGCCATTCTTAAGATTACATTTTATCATGCCATTTCCCCATCCTTTATACCCCTCATGCTATTTACTTTTGATAAGAAATATTTATGCAAAGCATAGAAAAAGAGAAAGAAGTAATAAGCCAAAGAAAATAGGGGTAAGAAGGTAAATAAGGTAAGAAAAAGATTTATAATTAAAAGTAATTTGCAATAAAAGCATTCTTATATCTCTCCACATTTTCACTTGCAAACCATGCTGGCTTCTATCATGTTTATACATGACTTCATGCATTACCTTTTGTTCTTTATATTTTTCACATTCTTTTTTTATGAATTCATGTAACATACAACTTCTTCGGTCTCTTCCTTCCTTTCTTTTCCAATTCAAATTTCATTCTCTCCAGACAATCAAATCACCCCAACCTATTTTTGTGTTGGCCATTCATACAAGTAAAATATCAGAAGATATATTACGCAACGAATACTAATGACACTGATGGTATCAGCTTTATCCCCTAAATCAAGGGTGGGCTTCCAAAATTTTAGCAACCGGTTCTCTGCTGGGGGCATGGCCATGGTAGGTGTAGTCTAGTGGGCTTCCCACACCACAGGGTGGGGGCATTTTGCTCTTCAAAGCTCTGGAAGCTTTTCTCGAGTCTCCAAGAGCATGAAAATGGCCTTCCCAGGCTCTGGAGGCCCTCTGGAGGCCAGACCTTTCGGAGCCTCCAAGAGGCCTGTTTTTTGCCCTCCCCAAGCCTCCACACAGGCCCTGTACTTACTGGAATCCAAAGTGGAGACACCTGGGAGGGGAGGGGCCAGCCAGTGTTGGGATTTTCTAGTTCGCTGAACCAGCAATTAAAAATGATAAAATTAGCAAACCAGGGCAAACCAGTAACAGCCCACCCCTGCCCTAAATACTTTCACAAATTTACCTATTTCTGGAAGGTTATTAGATTTGATGCTAACCTGGTTTCATTTTCTGGAAATGAGAGTTGGAAATTCCTCCTACAATATTCAAAATTTGTCATTTATTTCTGGACTAATGATCCTTGATCTTGCTCAACTATTTGGGTCTTGACAACAGCAGTTCATTTCCCTTTCTTTTTATACTACCAGACTGATTAAATGTCTAGAGAACTTGAAAGCTTGCAGACTCTTTTGAAATATGTAGATTCTTGCTAAATTAGATTTTAATCCTTTTTGCATCATTTATTTACTGTTAACATATTGGCCCTTAAATGACTTAGATGACCACTATGCAATGCCAAGAGTATTTTTAAAAAATTAGAATATAGGACTTTTGCCATAGAACTATAGGTTTTCATATCTATATCTATATATATATATATCTGTAACACTCTCCTAAATGTTATTTCTGAAAATGAAGAGCTTCTTTGGGATGGTATTTTATGCATTATTGGGAAGAACTATATTGAACTCTTTCTGTTCATAGTTTTCTGGAACAAAATCAATATATTGTGAAAAATACAATATTAAATATCTAGGTTTATGGAAGTTCATATTCAAGCAAATATATAATGTTAAATGTTAGATAACTGTTAAATGTTAGATAAGTTCATATTCAAGCAAATATATAATGTTAAATGTTAGATAACTTGTAATTATATATTTAATATAATAAAATTATTAATAGTAAATATAAGAACATACTGAAATTTTATTCAGTAATTTTTTTCTTCTGATTGGTAATGTTTGAGTTTGTAAGCAATAAAAATATTTGGAAATAATTAAAAGGTAGGCATTTTAGAACTGCATTTATTGGTTTGTTTGTTTGTTTGATTGATTGATTGATTGGTATATCTACTCATCTAATACCCCCCAAAGAAGACGCCTCATGCATCAGCTGGGCTCTAGCCCTACTCTGCTCTGATGCTGGTGGAAAAAGCCAGTTCTTCTTTCTGGAAGGCTGGGAGGTTTGGGGCCTATCTCGTCTTAAAGTCCATGTCACACTGAACCAACGGATGCAAAGAGGATGTAAAACGGACAAAAAACCTTGCCATCCGTTGGTTAACGTGATATATCCGTTCTGTACTCACTGCCTCCATTTGCTTCCTCTCTATCCGTCCAGCATCCGATTATGGACGTTTCATCCGCTCCAAAAGTTTTGGGCTGCCTAAAACTTTTGCGCAGAAAATGTATCCAGTTTGTCCGTTCTGCATCCTCTACGCATCCGTTACGCATCCGCTATATCCGCTAGGCGTCCGCTACACATCCGCGCAACTCCATCCGCTCCAGCGGTAAACGGACGCGGGGAGGAAGCGGAACGGATGCAGAATGGATGCCTAGCGGATGCAGCATGGAAACAAAGCGTTTAAAACGGAAAAAACGTTTGCAGAGGGGACCTATCTCGGATATTAAGGATGTCTACAGGATGCCTAGAGGATGCCTAGCGGAAAACCTATACTGCCTATAAAAAGGGGGAGCAACTCGCCTGCATCGCACTTTCAGAACAGCAGCCCAGCGGTGCAGACCTCTGCAGCCTTCATCTGACTCTTCCTCTTCCACAGCATCCAGTCATATCCACCATGGATTGTAACAAAGTCCTTTCGGCAGCCACCATCATTCTGCAACAGTGCGAAGCCATCTGCAGGCTCTGTGAACACTACTGCGAGAAGAAAAGGAGCCACCCAAAAAGAGTCTGGGTCTGAAGATGGTTCGCCAGTAGAGCGGAGGACGGACTGTACAACAAGCTGATGGTGGAGCTGAGGAGCGAAGACACTCGGGTGTTCCAGAACTTCATGAGGATGCCTCCAGCCATGTTTGACGAAGTTGTGCAGCGCCTGACACCCAGGTTGACCAAGGCAAACACCAGCTTCCGGCCCAGCCTGGAACCTGGACTCAAGGTGGGACTCACTCTGCGCCACCTGGCCTCAGGGACCTCCGACAGGAGCATGCAGAACGGCTGGAGGATGCCACACAACACCATCAGCATTGTGGTCAGAGAAGCGGTGTAGGCCATCATCGAAGAATACAAGGAGTAGCTCCTCCAGTACCCCTCCACTGAAGAAGGATGGAAGAAAGTTGCAGAGCAGTGGTATCAGAAGTGGAACTTACCACACAGCGTTGGAGCCATAGATGGCAAGCACGTGGCCTGCAAATCTCCAGCCAAGTCGGGGTCCACTTATTTCAACTCCAAGGGCTTCTTCAGCATCGTCCTCTTTGCCATGGTCGATGCTGACTACAAGTTCATGTACATCGATGCTTCAGGCAACGGCTCATCTTCGGATGCTCAGGTATACAACGCCAGTGACCTCAAGGAGGGGCTGGAACGCAACCTCATCGTGGGCTTCCCAGATCCAGAACCCCTGCCAAACGACACGCAAGATGTGCCCTACTTCATTGTGGGGGATGACGACTTCTCCCTCACAACCTACCTCATGAAGCCCTACACCTCCAGACTCCTCACCCGTGAAGAGAGGATCTTCAACTACAGGCTGTCCAGGGCAAGGCGAGTGGTGGAGAACGCCTTTGGCATCCTGGCCAACAGGTTCCAGGTACTTCTCACCACCATGCAGCATAGCCCAGAGACCATGAGGAGGATCGTGGAAGCTTGCTGCATCCTGCACAATCTCATGTGCACCCGCTACCCAGTCTTGCAGAACAGGCTCGTGGACCTCCAACAAGCCAATGGGGTCATGGAGCCTGGGGAATGGAGCCAAGGGCAAAACCCGATTGACACTGAGGATGTGCAAGGCCCCAACAGAGCCTCAAATGAAGCGAAGAAGCAGCGCAACCTCCTGAGACACTTGTGCAACTCCCCAGCTGGAGCAGTGGAGTGGCAAGACAGGATGGTAGATGCTTAATGGATGCTTCCTTCAGCCTGTCTCATCACACAGATGAGAATGGGCCATGTATGTTTGGTTGGCCTACAATGAACAGGGCGTTTAATAAAGAGTTATGTTTATGTTGACATGTGTGGATAATTATTACATTATTATTGATAATAAAGGGCCGTAGGTGTGGCACCTGGGAGGGTGGACCATACAGTCCCACTATGCTTGCACTGGAGGTTTATCTATCCCACAGCTATCCTAACCCATCCCACAGCTATTACCCATCCCACAGGTATCCTAACCCATCCCAAAGCTATCCTTACCCATCCCACAAGCATGCAAAGGCTTAAACCATTTCTAACAGTTTCCAGCAAGACTTTATTAAAAAAAAGAAACGAAGCAAGTGTATGAATCAAAAATAGACTTTATTAACAAGAAGCTATAAAACAAAAATGAGTCTCTGGCACTCCTCTTGGTCGCTCAGTCTCATGGGTGAAGGATCCAGATGCTGTGGAGGTGGCTGGTGCTGGAGTGCTCGTCATCAGCTCCTCCAGAAGCAGAAGCAGCAGAAGCGCTAGCCCCAAAAGAGCGAGCCCGTGCTGCAGAAGCCCCAGCAGAACCAGAGTGAGGGCCAGGGGGCGGGATGGTAGCCCTGTCCCTCTTGCCAGGGCTGGCAGCAGATGGCTGAGGCTTGCTGTGCTTCCGCATGGTTGTGGGGTTGCTGGCTGGCAGGGAGGCTGGCAGGAAGGCTGGCAGGCAGGCAGGCACCAAGGCTGGCAGCAAGGCTGGCAGGCAGGCAGGCACCAAGGCTGGCAGGCAGACATGAACCAAGGCAGACAGGAAGGCTGGCAGGGAGGCTGGCACCAAGGCTGGCAGGCAGACATGAACCAAGGCTGACAGGAAGGCTGGCAGGCAGACATGAACCAAGGCTGGCAGGAAGGCAGGCAGCAAGGCTGGCAGGCAGACCGGCTGGCAGCAAGGCTTGCAGGCAGGCAGACAGCAAGGCTGGCAGGGAGGCTGGCAGCAAGGCTGGCAGCAAGGCTGGTAGCAAGGCTGGCAGGCAGACATGCAGGCAGGGTAGGCAAGGCAGTCGATGTGTCCGGTAGCAGGTCTTTCCTCTGAATGGTGACCTGCTTCCGAGCTGCTTCCGTTATATCCGCGGGGCTGACGCAATGCATCCTCCCCGCATGCGCAATTAACGTCAGGCATCCATTAGGCTTCCGCTGTGCATCCGCTAGGCTTCCGCTGTGTATCCGCTTCATCCGTTCGGCGTCCGTTCTGCTTCCACTCTTTCCGTTCCGCGTCCGCTTTGCTGAGGCCCCCCGGAAGCCCTGCTGATGTGCCACCCACTCCCATCTGCTTCCATCCGCTGGGCTTCCGTTCCGCATCCACTTTCCATCCGCCCTGCGTCCTCCCCACGTCCGTGTTATCCGCTCCGGTTATGCACATTTTTGCCCCTTTTGAGAGCGGATAACAACGGATGGAACATTTTGCTCATCCGCTGTGTCCTTTTTGCATCCGTTGGCCAGTGTGACATGGGCTTAAGGGAAAGGGTGTTTCAGTTGCCAATATGATTAATTGGAAGATTTAGATTCAATGGAGTTTACATTTTAATGCACATGTATTCAAAATTTATGCTACTGAAACTCCATTAAAAAAAATGAATTTATGATTTCTTCATGGATTAAAGTAAATGATAAATAAATATAATATTTAAATAACTAAAGAAAATTACTGCAATTTATGCATAGTTTTTCACTTATGGCTAGACCCACAGGTCTCCAAATTCCTTGTAGATTTGAATCTCAGAAGCAGATTTGCATAGTTCACAAGTAAATTTATATACAGCACTCCCACTTTTCCCATATAGATAGATGCTTTAAAAATATTTCAATTCTCCACTCTAAATAACTTCTCAATTTGACTTCCAAATGCCAGTTGTTCATATTGGGTTAACAGATTAAAACTATATTATAACTGATACTAAAACATATTCATATGATTTAATACCTAGATGCTCTGATTTCTCCCTATCTTCTTGATTTTGTGGTTAAATTCTACGTGACAACTCCTTCAAATTGCGAATCTGTGTGAAAATATTGTCCAAACTGGATGAAAGATTAGGGAAAATGAAGGAGAAAAGTAATCTTGTTTACTAATTAATAACTCAAGCATTGTCATGGTGTTGTTATACAAAGCATTTTCTTGTACTGTGCAAGTAAATATTTACTCTGTAGAAAATATAAATGTTGTTGGTAAAACTCTCCAGAGGGAAAGAAAAAATACTTCACATTGAAAGGGGAGGAAATCCTGACAATTACAAAAATATTTATCTTAAAAACAGTTGGATTGTGCCAGCTGAGCAAAGAGTCAAAAATGGACTCCGTTATTGAAACAATTTTAGCTAAAGGAAACTCAGTTACAGTTATAGACAGTTACAGAGTTTGTTTCCCATTTCTATTTCTTCATCATAAAACATTTTTTCTTTATTCTGATGATGAAAAAACAGACCTGAAGACAATAGCTCCGCATTACTTTTAAATACAAAAGCCACTTTTCCAAATATGTTTTTTCTAAACTACTGTATAACCTTCTCAAAGCTTTCCTTAGCTTTCCCCCCTACCCACATCATAAGTATATCTTTACTGGAAGCCAAGAGCTGATTCATACATGCAAGTAGACATACTTAATTTCTCACAGCCTCCTTTGAAAATTGTCCTGCTTGAAATGAACCAGTATAAAAGTTTTTTCTAAATTTTGTTCAACTTGTGGCAGTAGTTTTCTAAACAGATGTTATCAAAGTACTTTTTGGAAGTATAAAATCCGCAAGACTATTTAAAATCATTGAATAGTATCAGTGTCAAAATCCCTATCTTCTCCACAAGGACATTGTACAGTACCTAGAACGCTCTCATTTTATTCCACTACTGTGAACAGCAGAAAAATGTCCTCTGTTATAATCCCTTCCTCAACTAAACATTTCAGGAAAATAAGAAAAAATATACATTACACTGTTTGTAGACAAAAGTGCATCTAACCCTTTCTTAAGCTCTGGAAATGCTAGACAGAAAAACTAGCAGCATTCAATAGTAAATTAATTTCTTTGAATACTCAAAAATTCTGACCCTATTAAAAATCAGAACATGAAGTCACAGTCTGGCAGGATACATGCCTGTAAGCCAACATTATCACTATTTCCATAAATGTCACTGTTCAATTTAAATGAAATACAGTGATATTTAGTAGTGAATAAAATAAATAATAACCCTCCTGTCTAATATCTAGCTCTTAACAGTCATTAAAAACAAAAGACCAATTCAAGCATGGAATGGTATCACTCACCACTCAGACTATGAACATGGACTTCAGCTATAAAAGACTTGAAAGCATTTTGAACGAGCAACATTTCAGAGGATGGATATGTTTATAATGCCTAACCATTAGGCAGCAACAGGCACCAAAAAACTCTAATGTCAAAGACCCCTTAAATTTGTGTGTGTGCAAGTTGAATTACAACATCTGTGCCAAGATTAACAAATGTGATCCTCAAGAGGCCATTATTTCACTGATATACTTACTGGAGGCTAAACCTAAAATGTCTTTTGTATATATTTGAGACAAATTGTTTCCAAACTCTGCTAGGTCTTTCAGGAAATGCACTTTTTTTTTCTTTTACATGCATATAGTAACAATTTTTCAAAAGAGCAGTTTTAAATTAGTTTGCACAGTATTTTAGATTATGCAATACTTTTATTAGACTGATTGCATAGACAGCATAGATATACACAATATCAGTATTCATTTCTTCAAGTTTGAGTACAACTTGAACAGCCTCAGAATCCATGCAATCAAAATTGCTTCTTATATTGCATCAGCTTCAAATTTCCTTCATTGTTACAAAGTTATTACATAAAGGTCTTATGTGGTATCTGTCCAAGACTACATTTATTTTTGTTCTACAATAATAGGCTGAGATATGCAGGAATCTATCCTATTTAGCTTAACAATATTCTGAATAAACATGAGATTTATATATCTAGTCATTAGATTTATATTCTGTCATTCTATGAGTTCAGGACAAAGCTTTCCCTTCTCCAGTTTTTCTCCAACCACTTGCTAGTGAGATAGCAACTTATCCAACATCATCTCGAGCATGGATGTCAAACTCGCCATGTCACTTGTCATCACATGACATTTCATTATGTTTTTCCCATTCACGGAATCACAATCCTTTGGAGATCTATATGTAGTCCTCAACCTAGGACCATCTATGATCAGCCCAGCACTCCATTATCTCGTGATTGCAATCTGGGTACTTGAGAACTATTTCACATTTACAACTAGTTGCAGCATCCTATAAATGTCATTTTCAACCTTCACTGACAGGTTCCCCATAAAATCAATGGGGAAGCCAACAATAAAGTCACTGAGTTAAGTCTCTGCCACACACACCCTTCTCCAGCCCCTCTGTGCTCACATTGTGTCAGTTTTTTGCAACTTTTTACACAGTCTTGCACCCTCCTTGATCTTTCTCTGTAACCACTTAATCCCTCCCCCACTTGTCAACAGCTACTTACTTATCTGCCAACCTTAAACTTACAATGTCAACTTCCCCACTGACTTTGGTTGTAAGAAGCCAAGAGGAAGTTACCTTGCCTAATGACCATGAGTTAACAACAACCAGGACTGCAGAGATTGTCATGATTAAGTAAAGCCACTGAGCTTTATGACCATTTGCTTAGTGATGGAAATCACTATTGTAAATTGAGGATAACTTGTACATAAGGCTTATTCCCCAAGTAAGACGCACAATATTGCAAACTTAACCTGCAATACAATGCATTAAAACTAAGTCACCTCCACATTTTAAATTCCACCAAAACCACATAAAGTGATCATTCTCAGATTCGGTTTCCCTAGTCCAGAGAAGTCATTAAAATAGTTTCACATTCATCTTTTTCCCAATAAATAACTCTTATGAAATCACAGGATACATTTCTAGTAAAAAAATGAACACAGGATCTTTTTAAAATGTTAACTGACCTAATGTGATAAATAAATTGCTACATATTAGTCAAAGGAAAGTATTCAATATTATGTTTCCTGGGATACTGCTTTGCAATTTTAATTACCATAAAGAATAGTCAAGAGATTTGGCCCACAAATTAAGTGTTCTGTCAACATATTCCTTCACTTCCATAATAAGATTTGGAATAAAACTCATAGTTGTCATCACATAAAGCTACATTTCTGAATAGAATCTTAACAGCTTATTCTACATGATCATGTGATTACATCCGATGTCCATCGAAGCACCAAAATCTTTGTAGTTGTACGTCAGCAACTCTAGGTAGGCAAAGTATAAAATGATATACTTTTATGTCATACTGACAAGTGATAAAACAGATTGGGATTTCTTGTTAATTTATATTTCAGTTCTGCAAAGTCTTGCAAGTTTAGCAATATTCTTTGGAAATTGAGTGGGGCAGTAGACTCAACACATTTACTGAATTCAGCTCCAGCATGATCCCGTGGCCTGGGTTGGTGTTTAGATGATACTGTTTCTTGTGTGCCAAGATTTTCCCAAATGATTATTAGCAGTAGAAGCTTCAGACAGTGATTCAACGAGACAGCTTTGGAAAGTTATTGGTAACTCTTTGAAAAAAATCCAGCAATAGCCAAGTATTACTGGAAGCTATACTGATACTAAGTCCAAATTTTGCCCATTTCTCCTAATCATAAGAAGCTGGCAGTAATTTGCTTTTAGAGAACAGTTGACACCTGTGCAATGTAATTCTAACAGAACAACTCAAACTGTTTGCTTTTAACCTTGTCATAATTACCCCTCCTACAGTGTTCTAAATCTTAAGAGAAATGTTGTGTGGTAAACTGTTTTCCCAAATGGGAAAAGTTGTGCATGGGTAAATTTGTTCAGTCAAGAGCCTATCACTACAATCCTTCATTATAGTGTATGTTCTTCCAGATTTCACTCAGGGAGCACCTTTCTTAAATAGGGAAAAGGACCGTGCATCTGGTTGGCTCAGAAAAGACGTGTCTGGTGTAATCCCTGTTTAGAATGCTTGTATGACCATACTGTACTGGTGAAAGCAGAATAATTTAATCCTTTATTAAATTATCTATTCTCAATGTTCAACAAAGCACTCTCACTTTCATTTTGTGACCATGCAAGAAGCTAAATTATTTTTTAATTTGAATTGATTCCTAATTTTAAAAAAATCCATTCCGGCATGTGCATATTCCCCATGTGTTACAAAGGCTTAGTATCAGAGAAATTAAAGGGTAGTATTATAAAACCACTTTTCCTTTTTATTACTAATACAATCTGATAATGATATCATAAATAGGTAATGAAATAAAAACAAATACTTTGAGACACATGCAAACAAACCTAAGTAAAAGCTATTCACTGGTATGTGCAACTTTCATATTTATAGAGTTTACAAATTTAATACGTTGGTTCTCTCAGTTTCCACAGCAATACACAGTCTGTTTACTCAACATTATAATCTAAGAATGTTTAGTCTTTTTTTTACTTCAGAGAGAAGCCAAAAGTTAACACAAAGGGCTAAATGCATGAAGAATTAGTGAGTTCCAAAATGAACTTCAGCCAATCCCACAGATTTTTAGGACCAAAAAGCTGAACTACAGCTGTTTTAACTTAATGTAGGTTATTGCTCAGCATACACCCATTACTATTTTCCTACTTCAAAAAATGGAAGAAACATTTATATGGATTTCCCTCAATGGAGAGAAAGTCAATTTAAATATATAGCATGCAGTAGATTTTTTAAATTCTATTGCTCAGTTGAAAAATGTTGGTTCAGGAAGAGCAACAGAAGCAGTTGTTTAATCAATTTGGAGAAGGAAATGAAAACAAAGGTTTTTATGGGGCTCAGTCTGTTTGACAAATGTGTCACACATTTCAGCTCAAAGGACTGTCTTAGGGTTTGCCTTGATTCTACATTAACAGCAGCAAAATGCTCTACTACAGGGCAAGATACAGCACCTGGACCTATGTTATAATATATTATGGCACGTGGTTGCTTCTGTTTGTGTTTAAAACTGTCACAATCTTTTACTTTCTTTACCAATTATAGCAATTCAATGGTCATGCTTTTTTTTTTCTTTTGGTCTTCTGTTTCCCACTGTTGATAAGGTACACCTGGCTTGGATCTATGCCACCCAGTTGATGCCCACAAATCTTTTCCGCAAGAGTATACATGCCATTATCCAAATCATGCACAACCTTCTTGTGACGCTTTGGACAGCATTGTGAGAAAGGCATACATGATCTTGAAAATGGAACATGTAATTTGGAGAAAGGTGAATGTGCCTTTCTAGTGAGTTATCAGAAGATCTCAGAAAACTCCCAAAGCATTATGAGAAGAGTGTGCATAACATCAGGAAGAAGGCCTGGTATAGCCAGCAGCTGCCTCACATAGGACCAAGCTGAGCATGCCTTGTCAGCAGTGGGAGGAAGAATATGGTGAAGGTCATTTGGGCCCTGCAGAGCATAGGGTGGTATGGACAATGCAAATTATGTATTAATTAAATTCACTGGCTTACCATGGGGTAACAACTTGGGGTTTATCTTAAAAAGATAAAACTATCCAAACACTACAAAAATACAATACAGAACCCTAAATAAAGGGTGGGTAATGCAGGAGTAACATGAGAGGATACAGGTGGGATTTGTTATTAATGTTTCAACCACCTTTAACGTGAACCCACACACCCATGGATCCCCAAGCCAACTGGCAGAGCTAGGTGTTTAAGGTCTTCTGGGCAGCAACAGCATCACCTGGGTCACCAGCAGTGGAAATATAGAGTATCATCCATATACTGCAGATACTTCAATCCATGGTTGACAGATGATCTCACCCAGCAGCTTCAAATAGATGTTTAAAAAGGAGTGAAGAGAGTATGTGCCCTGTGGCACACCACAAAAAAACTGTGAGCTGGATCTTTTCCTATTAACATCAATTGGGACCGGCCTTGGACAGTATGATTACATATTGTATGATTCTGCATACCACATATCTATAAAATTAATAACTGTTACATAATATAATAATCAATTATATTGAATGAAATAACATGAATCTGAAATCTACCAAACTTAAATTCTCAAATTTTAAATTCTCTTAAATTTTATCTATTTTGACAGATAAAAAAATGAAATTGAAACCTTATTCTACTGAGTTTTTTTTATTGCCATACTTATTAAAATGTTGTATCCTGCAGAGAATTTGCCTTCTCAGACTATGAATCTTGCATTATCATGGAAAACCAAGAACAAAGTATCTAATTTTCTAAACAAAATGTGAAATCGAATAAACATTTTTACCATAAGTGTAGTCTCAACTGTTCTTCTGCATTTAGTAAGCACATATGGACCCATTCACTAAATTAAATTATAAAATAAATAAAATTTTAGACTATCTTGTTTATGTTTTCTGTTTTTGCTATATCATTCTGACGGTTATCTACCAGAAGAGAATACTGTTGTGTAATATTATTGAGGGACTTGTTTTAAAAAACAAAGACCAGGGCAAAATCATAATGAAAAATAACCCCAAATGAAATGGAAAGGCAAGAATATTGACATAATTTGAACTTAAAATTGCATCCTGTTCTCATATGTAGCCACAACAGTGATAGTCCCATCTTACTTTCCACAAATTATTTCTTATTATTGCTTTTAAATCTATAGTTTACCCAGGAACATCATGTCAAAGCTGTAAATATCTTTTGTACTGAAGTGTTCCTGGTTCAGGAAGGTCAAACACAGTTCAAAAGGCTTCTACTCTTATTAATTAATAGTAAATATAAAAAGAAATGTGCTATAAGAAAAATGTTTTCCATAGGAAGCCATCATGCCTATCTGCACAATCATTAATGAAAGTTGCACATATTATATTCTATACTATCAGATAGAAATCTAAATTTTTATCAGAATAGATTTAATATAGCAACTGTGTATTATTTTCATTTACAATTAAATGATTGGCCAAGGACCATTGTCAATTAAGAATTTTTTCACACATATACCCATCAATAATTGATTTTAAAAGTCTTTAATTTCATAGTCATTTTCAACTTGGGAGGTATCCTTTGTGTGGTAGGGGAGATTTTAACCAGGCACTTTTCTGTTCTCACTTGCACAGGAAAAGCATAATGAACGTTTATATCAGAATGTTGTGAGAAACGCAGAGGTGAACGAAGACCAGCATTAAATCTATATAGACACTCACAGAAAACAATTGCCTTTTTAAAAAATTTCAAGTGTTTTAATGCTTTAACTATTTTCCAAGCTATAAAAAAATGACACAAGTTAAGTCCTTTTTGCTTTAAATGTCTTTAGCAGACTCACACCGTCTTCTACAGTGTGAAGTGATTATGTGAAATCTGAACAAGCATATATTTTATTTTCATTTTGGTACTATACTTACTACATACTTTTTGTCTTTGCTGTCCTAGGAGGTAGCCTTTATGAAAGTCCATTGTTCCCAAAACTAAACACATGTGTTTCCAGATAGCATAAATAGGCTGCAATTTGATGAACATATGCAGCATTGGAACAATGCCAAACACAAACCTTTCTGCTTAAAATGTTATAGAAATACTGTCTGGCATGTCTGATTTTAATTGCATGGCAATTAAAATCCACAAGCTTTCAATATCTCTGTCATGGTTATCATCACTATTCTAAAAGCAGCACTATTCCTAAAGGTCAAAGTGCAAACTGTAGTACAAAAAACTATGATTCATATATGATTCAAAGCTGGGAAAAATACACATCTTCCTCTGGTTGTAGATGACTATGATTCTTTTTTGCCTAGTTATGATAAAGAATTTTAAAATGATAACTTAAAAAGGAAAACAGTGCCTCCTATTTTCTTTTTGTTTAGATTTTAGCTCTTTAATTCTACAGTAAAAGTAAATGCCTCCGCAGTCATAATATTATACCAAGGCTATGACTTAACTATGGCAGCGCTGTGTCATAAAAGTCTGAGCAAGAGTCAAATATGGGTGGAGGCAGGGTACGTGGGTATGTGAATAGGAGGCTGCAGCAATGCAATCATAAAATCAGAGGACATCAATGCTAAATGACAATGTATTAATACCAGAATTCATAAAAAGTTAATAATTTACACCAATTCTACAGATGGGGACCCACAGATGATAACCAGCCATAACAAATGCCATGTTGTGCATCAAACACGAAACGAGACTGTGTGCACCACCTTTGACCTCATCGATGTCTGCATGTACATCAGAGGTGGGGAACTATGGCCCCTTTATAACTGTGGACTTCAACACCCATGGTGGCTCAGGAGTTCTGGGAGTTGAATTCTACAAGTCATAAAAAGACCATAGTTCTCCATCCCTGATGTACATGAGCAGAAGACTTTTCTAACAACTTCTGCTTCTCATAAGAAACCAGTTCAGGAAGGGGATGAGCAGACCCCAGAGATTAGAGCTCTCAGTGTCTTCATAAGGCTTTACCCTCAGGCTGGAACAATATATGCACTTTTCAACAATACTATCACTTTTCTGTTTCAGAAAAATCTTTGCCTCCTTTCTGAAAGTGAGAGAAAGTGGCTAGAACAAGGTTACCCTTCTTGTGTTGTGCCTAAGGTGGAACAAAAACCTACACTCTTCCAGTTTCTCCCCACACTTTGTCATCATACATGTGCTTTTTATACCCTTTAAATTAATTGGGAGGGATGAGAGATAACTATATATTAATAGGCATTTAAAAGATATACAGTAGGTCAGAATCTATGACATTAATCCATAAACCTGTAAGACAACTTATTTTAAGCATATTTGTGATGCGACTTATTTCTTCACTTTAAACATCAGTTTATCTATAATGTGAATAAACAGATGGAATTAAAAAGAATACTTCTCAGTATCTAAATGGTTTAAGAAAACATTATTTGATAACTATCTTAAAGTTATAATTATTTCTCTTACTTTAACTATTTCTCTATAACTATTTCTCTTATTTTAATCAGACTGCAAAGAAGTATGATTTCATTTCTGATGCTGGAAAGATTTTGAAGAAATTGCTTTAACCTTAAGAAAATAACTGCATAATTAAAACAACAAAGTTACAAGCACAAAGAAACAGATAACAAAATAAAAAAGGAGTAAAAACACTCTCAAACCCATTTTCTTGTCACTAATGTCACTGTTCAGTACCATAGTTTGTGCTAACTGCTGAAAAGCAGAAGATGGCTATGAAATCACACAATCATCCTTCCATAATACTAACAATAATGAATTTCAGATGAAGGATAATCTATCTCAAGAAAAATGAGCATCAATGCTTCAAAAGAAATGAGAAAAGCAATCTGATGAAAATTTTTGGCTTTAGAGATCAGGCAGTAGTAACTTTTAAATACAATTTAAACATTAGTGAGTAGTTGCATATTAGTGGGTGGTTGCACATCATGGCAAAATTAGGGTTAGTTCACACTCTATGCTCCAGCTTTAGTTCAATTGTTGATCTTTATTTATGATGTTCTACAATTGGTTATAATCAACGAAGACTCTATAATTACTCTTTCTCTAAGGCCAAATGATAAGTAGGGTAAGATTTAAATTTGACTTAAATTCTGTTAATATTAAAAATAAAACAAAACAAAATTGGAGTCCACTAGATAATGTTGCCAAGTGGAAAAGTCTAGACAATAATGTAGAATTTAAAAGTTTTCCTCACAGGAAATTATTTCTATTCAACTGAACAAGCAATTCTAAACACCAAAAACTGTAGCACGGAATATATGATCCAAAACATGAAAATGATATTTAAATTGAGTTTAAACCCTTGAGTAATAATTTTGGAAACATTTAGAGGTGAGGGGTCCTTGGTGTTCTCTGAACTTGCTTGTTTTCTTGCAGATGTTTCATTACCCAAACTAGGTAATATCATTAGTGCTAGGTAACATTTAGAGGCATATTTAAAAAAATAGAAAATGTATATTGAATTGATAAATGACTTTCTTGCTTTAATCATTTTGAAAAATAAAATGCTGCTGTAGGATTTCTGTTTGAGCCAAATTTTGCATATGCCAGAAATTTATATGGCTAAAACTTTACTAATGTTCACAAGAAACTACAATATCTGCCACCTGATTGTACCAAAAGGTCTGCCAGTTCCCAAATATTGTTTATCAAGAGCTCTTTAATCAATTTAATTGCCATCTCCAATGAGAAAGTCTCGCAGGAGTCCCATTATTTGCAATGTGCAGAGAGCTCCTAGGTGAAGTACTCAGAAAGATTTACTTCCAAGTGGTCACCTACTTAGATCAAACAGTAAATTTCTGACTCTTGTTATGGTGTTTGTTTAGGTGGCAGCAGTTTAGCTGGCCAAGCCTCAATGGCCCCTTACTGAGCTCTCAGTGTGTGTGGCCCATATTGCCTCTGCATCTGCTTTGACACACAAGCCCTACAGTGTTCCAGGCCTATTGTTATTTTAAAATATTTCTAAGCCATTTATTTTGCCCTTATCAGTCTAAAAACTCTTTAGAAGATGTTAAAAGTTTAAAATTCATGAAACAAAGTAGTTTGTTTTTAAACAATCTGCTAATGATTAAATGCAATTTATCCTTATTATTTTCATCTACAGATACCCCATTTTCTTTTATTTGCAAGTTTAACAAGATCCAAGCAATCATATTAATTAATGCAATATTATATATCCGTTTAGTCCTCTCGTTACATACATTCAGACCCAAGCAATGTTAACAGAAAATTAATTTAGTATAGAATCATTGTACAGATATAGCATTTTATTATTAAATAATATTTTGGTTGCAGAATTTTGGTTGCAGAAAAAGACTGGATTAAAAGATGAAGAAAAGAAACAGGAGGAGAAGAACATGAATCTGGCAAGAATTATACCATGTTGTGCAGATAAGAATGAAAAAGGCAGACCTTGTCTGCAGAGTGATGTCATGTTAGGACAGTGTGCAAAGTAAGGGATTAAGTCAATCACTGGATGTACTGACTGTAATCAAGGATGAACTTGTCTGTGGATACCATCATTGGGAATCTGGTCAAAGATCAGTACAGTATGACTCAAGTGTAAATAATGGCACATAGACATATCAGTGATATTCAGTTAGAAGACAAGAATTGAAGAAAGGAAACATTAGAGGAGCTGAAATAGACTAATATGCATAACAAAACAAAAAGATCAGAAAGCTGTTTTGCGCCCAGGAACAGACTGGATTTATATTGGCGCAGCTGGAACGTGAGAAAGATTGCTGAAAAGAACCACTTCTACAGCTTTTTAACAATGTATGTGCCACTTCATATCTACATAAACATAACTAATTTTATAAGAAATAAATATTTGGAGAATATCCACAGGGAAGTCAACAGCACCAAAAGAGAGGGTGTCAATAGGCAAAGTCCTACCTTTTTTTATTATGGATGCAATGTGCATGGCCCCATATTAAAAAGAAGTGGGACTTTAATCTTCAGTTATGTCCACCACTTTATTGCCCTTGATCTCCCCAATGCAGACATGGGGCTGATTCTTTTGGTGGCCTTTGCAAAAATGGAAAAAGTCAGTTGGACAGAGATCGAGAAAGAGTATCTTTTCCTAGTGTATTACCTTATCTTGTTTCATGTAAAAAAGGATTATTAAGAACAAAATGTTTGTTGAGGCAGAAACTTCAGTCTTTACAGATATAAGTCCTATCTCATGTAGTGATGTTTAAACTTTTAGTTTATTATTATTGTTATCATCATCATCATCATCATCATCATCATCACCATCATCATCATCATCATCATCATCATCATCATCATCATCATCATTATTATTATTATTATTATTATTATTATTATTATTATTATCTCAGTAACAGTAAAACAGAATTGGAAGGGACCTTGGAGGTGTGTAGTCCAACATCCCTCCCTGCTCAGGTAAGAGATCCTATATTTAATCTGGATAGTGAAACTTTAGAAGAAACAAGAAAGCTCAGATACCACCAAGGACACCTCATTTCAAATCCTATGCTACAAATATTTTCCTTTATTGAGATGTTATACCATTCTGGACAAATTGCTCTCCAACCTTTTTTCTTAAAAACCTCGCAACTACTGGAGGCTACTGTTCCACTGATTAATTGTTCTCACTGTCAGGAAATTTCTCTTTAGTTCTAGGTTGGATCTCTTTTTGATAAGTTTCCAACTGTTACTTCTTGTCTGGCCCTCAGATGCTTTGGAGAAAACCTCACTTCTCTCCTGTGGCAGTTCCTCAGATATTCCATTGTCTTCAATGGAAGTATAACTATTTTCAGCAATTTTAATTTTCTTTCAGTAGATCTTTGAATTTACATTTATCTTCTGATAGAACTATCAAATATATTTTCATGACATTATATATCGTAACTGAAAAATATCTGCAGAAAAATGTAAGAGAAATAGACTGGAATTGTTGCAGGAATACAGTTGGAGTCATGCAGTATTTCAAACTAGCTCTCAGCAATTCTATTACGACATGAATTGGTAATATTCATTTTTAATATATGTTGGAATGAATTTCAACATCCAGAATAATCAGGGGCTGTAAGTATCCAAAGCTAAAGCCCATGTCACACTGCACCAACGGATGGAAAGAGGATGTAAAACGGAGAGAAACACTTGCCATCTGTTGGTAAACGCGATTCATCCATTCTGTACTCACTGCCTCTGTTTTTCATCCTCTCTATCCGTCCAGCATCCATTGACAGAGGTTCCATGCGCTCAAAAAGTTTTGAGCTGCTCAAAACTTTTTGAGCGGAAAATATATCCAACGCATCATTCTGCATCCGCAACGCATACGGGGAACATCCGTTCTACATCTGTCGTCATCCGTTACGCATCCACTATATCCGCTAGGCATCCGCTGCACATCCGTGCAACTCAAATCCGCTCCAGCAGAAAACGGACATAGGGAGGAAGCAAAACGGACGGGGAACGGACGCGCAGCATTAGTAGCACGGACGGAGAAAGGATGAAAGCGGATGCAGCTCGCATACAAAGCATTTAAAACGGAAAAAACGTTCGCAGAGGGGACCTATCTCAGATATTAAGGATGTCTAGAGGATGCCTAGAGGATGCAAAAGGACACATAGTGGAAAACCTATATTGCCTATAAAAAGGGGGAGCAACTCACCTGGATCTCACTTTCAGTACAGCAGCCCTGCTGTGCAGACCTCTGCAGCCTTCATCTGGCTCTTGCTCTTCCACAGCATCCATTGATGTCCACCATGGATCGTAACACAGTCCTTTTGGTAGCCACCATCGTTCTGCAACAGTGCAAAGCCATCTACAGGCTCTTTCAACTGTTCTACGGGAAGAAAAGGAGGCGGCCAAGAAGCGTCTGGGTCCGAAGATGGATCGGGAGAAGAGCAGAGTACGGACTGTACAACGAGCTGATGGTGGAGCTGAGGAACGAAGACCCTCGTGCATTCCAGAACTTAATGAGGATGCCTCCAGCCATGTTTGACGAAGTTGTGGAGCGGCTGAGACCCAGGTTGACCAAGCAGAGCACCAACTCCGGCCCAGCCTGGACCCTGGGCTCAAGGTGGCACTGACTCTGTGCCACCTGGCCTCAGGGACCACCTACAGGGGCATGCAGTACGGCTGGAGGGTGCCACACAACACCATCAGCATTGTGGTCAGAGAAGGGGTGCAGGCCATCATCGAAGAATACCTGGAGGAGCTCCTCCAGTGCCCCTCCACTGAAGAAGGCTGGAAGAAAGTTGCAGAGCAGTGGTCTCAGAGGTGGAACTTCCCCACACCGTTGGAGCCATAGATGGGAAGCACGTGGCCTGCAAAGCTCCAGCCAAATTGGGGTCCACTTATTTCAACTACAAGGGTTTCTTCAGCATCATCCTCTTCGCCATGGTCGATGCTGACTACAAGTTCATGTACATCGATGCTTCAGGCAACGGGTCAGCTTCAGATGCCCAGGTATACAACACCAGTGACCTCAAGGAGGGGCTGGAACGCAACCTCATCATGGGCTTCCCAGATCTACACCCCCTGCCCAACGACACACAAGATGTGCCCTACTTCATCGTGGGGGGGTGACACCTTCTCCCTCAGAACCTACCTCATGAGGCCCTACACTTTCAGACTCCTCACCCATGAAGAGAGGATGTTCAACTACAGGCTGTCCAGGGCAAGGCGGGTGGTGGAGAACGCCTTTGGCATCCTGGCCAACAGGTTCCAGGTACTTCTCACCACCATGCAGCATCGCCCAGAGACCGTGAGGAGGATCGTGGAAGCTTGCTGCATCCTGCACAATCTCATGCGCACCCGCTACCCAGTCTTGCAGAACAGGCTCATGGATTTCCAACAAGGCAATGGGGACATGGAGCCTGGTGAATGGAGGCAAGGGTGAAACCTGATAGATACTGTGGATGTGCAAGGCCCCAACAGAGCTTCACCTGAAGGGAAGAAGCAGCGCAACCTCCTGAAACACTGGTGCAACTCCCCAGCTGGAGCAGTGGAGTGGCAAGACAGGATGATAGATGATTAATGGATGCTTCCTTCAGCCTGTCTCATCACACGGATGAGATTGGGCCATGTATGTTGGGTGGGCCTAAAATGAACAGGGCATTTAATAAAGAGTTGTGTTTATGTTGATATGTGTGGATGAATGATTACATTATTATTGATAATAAAGGGCCATAGGTGTGGCACCTGGGAGGGTGGATCATACAGTCCCACTATGCTTGCACTGGAGGTTTATCTATTCCACAGCTATTACCCATCCCAAAGGTATCTCTGCCCATTCCACAGCTATTACCCATCCCAAAGGTATCCCTGCCTATCCCACTGCTATCCTTACCCATCCCACAAGCATGCAAAGGCTTAAACCATTTCTTAAATTTTCCACCAAGACTTTATTTAATAAAAAAAATGAAGCAAGTGTGTGAAGCAAAGATAATCTTTATTAATAACAACCTGTAAAAGAAAAATGACCCAAGTCAAGTATCCAAAGCAAAAATAAAGTCAACAGGTAGCCACCCAGTCTCTGGCAATCTTCTTGGTCACTCGGAGGCATGCCCAGTCTCAGGGGTGAAGGGTCCAGGTGCTGTGGAGATGGCTGCTGCTGGAGTGCTGGTCTGAAGTGCCACTGGGGTGCCTGGCCCCGAGAGGACAACAGGGGACGGTGTGTTGAGGAAGCTCTCAGACAGCTGGCTCAGCCCCATGATGTTGAGAGCCCCTTCCTCCATGACATGGGGTGTCAGCCCCAGTACCGATGACAGATGTACTGAGGCCGGGCTTGGCTGTGGGGTGGAGCAAGGAGCAGTGTAGTGGGGCTGTCTGGTCTGCAGCTGGGTGAGGACTGGCGTGGGTGGCATCGGTGGTGTGGGTGGCATCTGTGGCGTGGGTGGCATCGGTGGCATCAGTGGCACCGGTGGTGTCCGATGTACCTGTGCCTGGACTGGGAAGGGCTGCCTGTGCTGCTGGACCTCCTGGTAGCCGTAGCCGTAGACCCTCCTGGTAGGGGAGGGCCTATGGAAAGCTTTGGAAGGGCAGTGACATCACCTGGGGTGGAGGAGCAGGCCTGGACTGGGTGGGAGCAGGTTCAGCTTGGTCTGGAGGGTTGTGAAGAAGATCGGTAATCCTGTCCTTCACCAACTGGTACTGGGGTTCCGACATGTTCATGAGGGTCTGGTTGACATAGGTGAGGAAGGGCTTGCGGTTGGAGGATGGGGCGTCGGTGTGTACCAGCTGAGAGAGGACATCTACGCTGCTCCTGATGGTGTCCCTGATCTCCAGCAGGACAGTGTGGCTCTGTCCCTCCGGTTTGCCTCTCTGCCTTTCTGTGCAGGTGGAGCTGGGGGTGGATGCGGGTTGGGCTGTGGTGGAAGTGCCGTCTCCTTTCTTCCACTGCGTCAGGGGCCCTCCACGCGCTCCACCACGGGTAGTGCAGCTGTCAGGGGGGTCTCCGTCATGGCACACTCCACAGATACCTGTCTGGACACAGGAGCTGACTCTTTGGCAGAAGAGGACTGGCTCTCAGCAGGCTGCCTGAGAGAGGGTTGTGAGAGGGGCTGCTCCTCGGTCTGCTCTGCATCCGCTCTTTCCATTCCACATCCACTTTGCTACTCTCCCCCAGAAGCCTTGCGGATATGCCATCTGCTCTCATCCGATTCCATCCGCTAGGCTTCCATGGAGCATCCGCTTTCCATCCACCCTATGTCCTCCCCCCGTCCATTCCTTTCCGTGTTGTCCACTCTGGTTGTGCAAATTTTTGCCCCTTTTGAGAGCGGATAACAACAGATGGAACATTTTTCTTGTCCGCTGTGTCCTTTTTACAAACGTTTTGTATCCGTCGGCCAGTGTGACAGGGCCTTATGCGGTCATATATCAAATACAACTATGTACTATATTCATATTCCTGACTTAAATTCCTTTATTTTGATTGTTTATCGTATTTAGAGGCTACTCAACTCAATAAGACTCTGGGCAGCTTGCATTGTTAAAAATAATTAAAAAAACAGAGACCACGTGAGTCAGGAAGAAAATATAATCAAGTATATATTCCACAAGAACTTAACATACCCTTAACCCAAGCTCAAAATGCAAATAGCCAGGTTTTCTCTAACTTTTTGAAAATCACCAACATGAGAACTTTACAGACGTCTGAAGTGATGCTGTTTCAAACAAGAAGCTCAGAAGGCAGGCTTCCTAAGTCCCAAAAGATGGCATTGTTTAATTAAAAGAAACTAGCGCATACCATTTAATTTGTTAAATTCTGCTGTTGCTTTATGTTGCTTTTATTCTTCTCATGCATATAAGAGTGTCAAGCTACCATTAAAGGTTGCATCCTTTTTCTAGAAGGGTATCACTTTATAGTAATGTATTCCTGCAGTTTGTTCTTAATTTGAAAAGCTGGTGTTTCAAAAAGCCTGGGGCAAATTGATTTTGATTCTGCTGTTTGATTTGTCTTTTAGAATTCTGTGATTCACTTCGTTGTTTTCCCTATTGTTCTTTTAATTCTGAATATCACATGCACTAACTAGAGTTGGAAATACCACTAAAAGATACATTACATTAAAAATAAATACATTATTTCAATTTTCCTAACAATTTCCTATCAGTTTGGCTCAAACTCCAGTTTATAGAATAGGCTTACTTCTTAAATATTTAAATGCAGGTTGCCCTTAACTTACAACTCATTTAGTGACTGTTCAAAGTTACAATGGCACTGAAAAAGAGACTTACAATTGTTTCTCCTTACTTACAACTTACAACTGTCACAGCATTCCGCACAGGCATGTGATTAAAATTCAGATGCTTGGCAACACATATATTTACAATGGTTGCAGTGTCCTGGAGTCCTGTGATCACCATTTGAAACCTTCCCAGCCAGCTTCAGACACCCAAAATCAAGGTTAAGCTAGATTTGTTGAATCATGACCCCATGATTCACTAAACAACACCAGTGATTTGCTTAACAACCATAGCAAAAAAGATCATAATATTAGGAATGACTCACTTAACAACTGCATTGCTTAGCAATGGAAATATTCATCTGAATTGGGATTGTAAATTGGAGTATCTATTTAACAAAAGACTCACATAAATACACATAATAGAGATTATTAAAACAATACTGATTAATATTAATCATGTTCTCTGTAATATTATCTTAATAGTCCCTGGATGGAAAAAAATAGGCAAAAGACATATCAACAATGTACACTGGTATGGATCTTCCTCCCAATCTTTTTGTATTGATGAACTTCAAACTCTATTGAGTCCAGTTAGGTCCTGGCTCAATGGGACTGGTATAGTAATTCTTGGCCACTGTAAGTTTGCAGCCTTAGAGATTTGGCAGTATATAAATATAAGAAATAAATAAATAAATTATACATATTTGTGTATATTAAAACAAATGTAGCAATGTTTCAAATCACAGTAGTGTATGTGTGTGTGTGTGTGTATGTGTGTATAGATATCTACATGCATTTGTTCATGTACCTATATTTGTTTGTGTGTGTGTGTGTGTGTGTGTATTCATTTTTAACAAATGAATCCTATTTTATAAAACTTTGGAACTGAAAAGTCAACATAATTTTTATTCTAACTATAGAATTTTTAAAAAGATTCCCATAAGCACAATATTTCTCACTCATTTTTAAAAAGAGAATATTATGCTAATACTTCAGTAGTGTACCAGAATTTATAATTGCTGAGATTTAAGACAAAGGCCTAAGCATCCATTGTTCCAGAAGACTTGACATCAAATATTGATTTTCTGACATAAAAATGGATAAATAAATGTAACAAAGCAATACTTACAGTAACATCTTTCAAATTCTTTTCATATGAAAAATGAATTGATTCTCCATTTATTTCTTTTTTAGAAATATCAAAACGGTATGTATCTGAGAACTGGTCACACAACAGTACTTTTTTAAGTTCTTCTACATACTTTTCTTGTTTCATTTCCATGTCAGCAGCCTCTCTGGAAATCTTTTCTTCAGACACTAATAGACAGTAATTTAAAGAATTAAAATAAATTTGAAAGAAAGGCCATTATAGTTGTTGTGATATGAATAGATAGGTTTCACACACATTTTAAGTTATTTGAAATCATATTTTTCTAAAAGTATAACCAAAATATTGCATGTTTTAGATTTTCTTTAAAATAGTGAAAATGCAAGAGGCATTCCTAACAATAAACCTCTTGTACCATATTTTTAAAATTGAGCAAACATTTTACAGATCACAGCACTATGGTTATATTTGAAAAGACATTTAAAAACAAAGACAATTGAAGTTGCCTGCTTTATAATACATAATTATATGTAGAAAAGATTATCTTCAAAAGATCATTACGGAGGAAACACTACCATAGTTACTAGTAATGAAGGATACACTGTATCTCCAGTACAATAGTCAGAGGATCTCTAAATACCAATCGCTAAAGAACATAAAGAGAAAGCTATCAATGTAATTAAGTTGTTACTGTAGTTCCTATCAGTACTTGGATAGTGATGGTAGATTTAGAATGCTGGCCTGGATCAATCTTTGATCTGTTCAAAGATTGTTCAACTAGAAGTCCACTGAAGTTTTAATATATATTATATTGTAAAATTTATCATTATTATGAAATTATAGATTTATACAATTCGACAAGAATATAATTTGAATGTTAATTTAGTAATCTATAAAATATTGATTTTAGAATAATTATAATCTCCATTGATTTCATAAAGTCTCCATTTCATAAAGTCTAAAGAACTGGCTATGATTTTCAGGTTTTACTCTTCCCAACCAGAGGGACAAGAATAAGTACCTGTAATGAGGCAGAAACAATGGAAGAAAATTTCCCCTTTTCTGCCTCATTGAATACTCAGAATTGGCTCTAGACTCTCTTCAAGGAACAAAAAAACAAAATTATAAAATAATTGTGAGTATAGGGGAAACTTCAACTAATTTTGGGATAAATAGAACATAAGTAGAAAAGGGTGAGTGGGAAACCCATTAATAAATCAATGGTAGTAAGTCATACAATAATTTATCAAATTACTGTACTTTATCATAAATTTATTATACCTCTTCCAGTCCAAGATGATTGACCATCACTTAGTATTAGATCAAAACCCATACCCACATCTTTGCACCAAGTTATTTGCAGAAAGTATGTTCTGTCTGGATCAGAAATAGGACACAGCTGTCTCACTTTCTTCTCCATATTTTTCTAGTCACTGTTTAAAAAAAAACCAGAAGTTAAAAGTTACAAAGGTAACAGCACATATATTTCCATTTCAGTGAATATAAGCAAATTTCAAAATACAAAATTAACAAGCACTGCTGACCTGTATATAATCTGGATAGATGAATGCAAACATTTAGATAAAATAATTTATCCTATAAAAAGTAAAAATTATTTTTAAAGGCTATTATGAAGACATATTTAAGCTTTGGGTGTTTAAAGAATGTTTTTACATGAAAAAACTCAGTAAGTAACAATTCAGTATTGTGGTGACCTCAATATTATTAAGCATAAAATGGACACCTTTAATATATAATTTAATCTATCTTAAAATTGCTTATGAATGCCATATTCAGCTTTTAGATATAAAATCAATGTAAAATTATCCTCATTAACCTTCATAGGGGATGGGGATGGGTGGCATGGTTATGCGCTCGTTCTACTCCTTTGGCAGATCCCATTCAGTATTGATAGGGAGTGAGAAGTCCAGCCCTCAGCTGCTATTCTGTGGTATGCTATAGGGCTCAGTACTTTTTCTACCCCAACATCTATAAGAAACTCTTTTTCCACCCCAACATCTATAAGAAACTCTTTTTCCACTTTCAACATCTATAAGAAACCTTTGGGTGAGATCATCCATCATCAGACGTTGAGGTAAAAACTGTATGCTGTTGACACCCAACTCTATATTTCTATGCTTGGTGAAGTGATGTCATAGCTGCCCTTGCACAGTTGTGGGGAGGTTGTGAGGACCTGGATGGGGAACAACCGGCTTCAACTGAACCCTGGTAAGACCAAATAGTTTTGAGTACATGGGGCTCCAGGACCTAGGATTTTGTCATATTTGACTCTGGATGGGATAGCACTGCTCCAAAAAGACTTGGACTGCAACTTGGGGGTTCTCCTGGTCTTGTGACTCCTGTTCAAGAAACAGGTGGCAGTGGTGACTAGAAGAGCTTTTGCACAACTCTGTGTTATGTACCAGTTGTGGCCTTTCCTTGATTCCCTGCACTCGGGAATGTGCTCTACATAGGGCTACCTTTGAACAGCATTCAGAAGCTACAGCTGGTGCAGAGTGCAGCAGCACAGGTAGATTCGGGAGCTCCAAGCCTGGCCCCTGTAACAACACTGCTCCGCGCGCTGTGCTGGTTACCACTCTGCTTCCAGATGCAATTCAAGGTGTTGGTGATTGCCTTTAAAGCTCTTCATGGCATTAAGTCCAGGTTACTTGAGGGACTGCCTCAGCCCATTGGGATTGGCCTGTACCACTTGTGCTGGCAGAAGAAACATGGTACGCATCCCATCAGCCTGAGTATAGCAGTATATGATAGGAGTATTTAAAGGTCAGATTTTCCCATAAATTTATAGACAATGTGTGGACGAAATAAATTAGTTCACTCTAGAAAATGAAGTTCACAAAAAGATTTTAAATGGCACAGATATCTTCATAACTTTTGTCAATGTTTTTTCTCCAAGCTCCTGCTGTTGCCCCTAGCCTAATAAGGTCACAAGGATAGTCTTATCCATGTAGCCTAATGACACAATACATTCCATGTAGCCTAATAACACAACACATTCCATGTAACTGAAGACATAACAGAAGCACTAACGCTGATAAAATAAAAGGCATATGTAAGATCCAACAAAGATCCATGGATATTTTCTGTGTACTTAGGTACACAAACCTGCCATTACAATTCATGGATTTTCAGAATTTCCAAGAAAGATGTGTGTTCCTAAGAAGCAATAATTCCTTCAGAACCACATTTCTCTTTTAAATTATTCTAAAAATATGTAGAAAAAGTATACTATGTACATTTTTAAAAAAAGCAGTTCATAAAATAGTCCATAGTTTATTCAAATGCATTGTTGAGATTTTCCCCCTAGAAAGTATTTAAATAAATATTTTTAGTTTGCTTATTTTTGACATTGAAAAAAGACCTTTAGAATTCCTCACTAGCTTTAAAAAAGTGTTTAAGAATATATGACATGGTGGCAACTGAATTATTGGTAGAAATTTTATTTAATAATGCTATCACTATTTAAGATAACACTTACAAAACCAAACATTTACCAACATTTGTTTTAAAGATAATGAGAATGAATGTTTACCCTGCATTTTAGTATCACACAAAATAATTGTCAAATGGATTGAAACAACTTTCAAGGAATAAATAATGACACTTCTATAATCTTATTTGCAATACCTGTAAAATTAAAACATTTGGTGCCAATGTCCTTTAATCATTACAGGCATTTTTAAAAAACAAAATGATTATGGTAATAGAAAAGCTAATGATTTCTCCTAACTGCACAAAAGAATCATATTTCATATAAATATTTCACCATAAGACAAGTAAGAAACAAAGATTGACTTTCAGGTGGGAACAGCAGAGTTCTACCGAAATTTGTCCATCACTAGCTTTATTGAGAAAAACCAGACAGTTGGCGATTGAACTGGTCATCTTTAGTACTTTGTGTATTTAGTGGTTGGCATCTATGATCTTTATTAGGCAATGCTTCCTTCTGGGGGAGAATCAGCTGTTGGCTGGCATGTAATTAGTTGGAGTCTGCTCCACAAACAATGACTGTCCACAGTTCTAATGAATAAACAAGACAGTTGTTTTTTAATTAGCTGACAAATCATTTTGTATGCTGCTTTGAGTAACTTTCAAGCCAACTCTTGGCTTCCTTCATTACACTACAGAGTGTCATTGATATTTCAACTTCAGCTTTTCATTTCTGGCTTGCAGAACTGTCTTTTGACTAAGAAAAAGGTTTAGTAACAGGTGCCTCAAACCTCAGCCATTCTGCTTTGGGAACATGCAGATCTAAAAGATTGCAGCTTTGGCAGTTACATTCGTAGCCCAATCCTGTCCAGGCAGTACATGTGTACTAGGCACTGAAGAAAGTGGTGAGTCATGTAAGAAAAACCTGAACAATTAATCATGCAGCATCATTCCATTTCTTGGGGAAATATACAATGAAGAAAGTATGGTGTAAGAAACCTATCTGTCTTATCCTCTAGTTTCTTGATACCTCAGAACACAATAAAAGCATTATCTATGAGGGAGACATGAACTTCTATTTAATCAGAGGTTAAAAAGGCTATTTAGAAAGAAGGATTATTACATCTTCTCCATCTGCATCTATGTTAAAACAGTTATTTCATGGCTTGTTTTACAGTGAAATTTTTAGAATAAAGACTTTTTTTGATTAAAAAAAAAAATCATGTATCTCTTCATTTAGAACTTTAAAACCTTGAAAACCATAATAGCCTAAAGATACAGGACTTACACACACTTTGTTAATTGTTAACCCTCAAAATCTACATGTTACATTTAGAGTACAGGTTTAATATTTTTATATTAATGATCCCAACCTCTGCAATACATTTTCCATATCATACTTCTTTGGCAACTCAGAGTTTTATAAGTGTGGGGGGGAAATGGATGGAAGTTTTGGTGAAAAAGGAAAGAATATATCCTCTCAAGTCACACCATTACTATTTTAGACTTCTGATTTTTTTAAAAAAAGGATTTTAGTAGAGAACTTATTTTACAATTAAATTAACTCTTCTCCCATTTTATACAATTCCTAGATTTTGTTCAAATCAACTTTGACCCTATTACCTTGCAAATGGGTTTCACTGAAACTGTACTAATGTAAATAAGGATGAAGACATTTCTTTAGTTTTTGCTGACCCCATCTCTTAACTAATATTTCAGACCATAATAATTCACTTAAGCCTCATTATTATTATTTTGATTATAAACACTACCACAATTTCATTTGGAAAATCGTATTTCATTTTTGGGGGGTTTTAGGTGGTGGAGAGGGTTGGCAAATATTGGACATGAATAAGAACAAATGAAAAGTGATATTTTTTCAGTGTAAGAAAGCTCTTTTTGAGATATCAAAAGGTTTCTTTTTAATGAACTTAGTATTTAAAAAAATCTAAAGCAGTTTATTGGAATTCTCTTGCGTATTATAAAGGATGCAGACTCAAAACAGAAACTGCATTTCTACTAATTTATTATATAGTAAATCATATTGAACAAACAGCAGTTATCATTCTATAAAAGATAGGGTCTGAGATAGAAATTAAAACCCTCATAAATATTAGTCTGGACCAGGGTGTTGCTGATGGACACTTCCTATATTTAAAACAGTAAAGTTAAACTTCTCAACAAACAAAACAGGAAGTGATGGAATCCTACACATTAACTGTGAGTTAATCAGACTCACAGTAGTAAGCACGAGAATCAGTTTGGTATAATAGTGAAGTGGCCTAGAAATCAGGAAATTGTGAATTCTAAGTTTGCCTTAAGAATGAAAAAACAGCTGGATAATACTGGTCCAGTCTCAGGCCAATTCATCTCACAAGACAGGAAATGGGAGGCAGGAGTATTAGGTATGTTCATTGCTTTGATTTCTCCCTCCCTCCCTCCCTCCCTCCCTCCCTGTGTGTGTGTGTGTGTGTGTGTGTGAAGGGGGAGGGAGGGAGAGAGAGAGAAGAATAAAAATCTGATCACCATCACCTCCCTTTTCTCATACAGCATGTTCCTGGGTGTTGATACAGGCTTTAGTCTTAACCAACTGCCCTTCAAGTTTGGATGAATACTGTAAGACACGAGTGTCAAACTTGATTTCATTGAGGGCCTCATCAGATTGTGTTTGACTTTGGGGGGCCAGGGTGGGCATGGTCAGGGTGAGTGTGCCACTTGTGTGGGGCGCATGTGGTATCCCAAGCACTCTATCAGCGAAAATGGGCTCCCAAGCTTCATTTTCAGCTGCCACGATTTCCTGCAACCCGCTGCCAGTGAAAAGGCAGGCTTCCCAAGCTCCATTTTCACTGGCAGAGGTACCCCAAGTTGGTCCTTTGCTGTTTCCAGACAGCCCCGTGGGCCAGATCTAAGCATCCTGCAGGCCGGATCTGGCCTCCGGGGCTTGTATTTGACACCCCTGCTATAAGAGAGTATCAGCTGCTGATTACTCCTCCATTGTCTTCTTGAGTGTTTTTTTATTCATTTCTTCCAGGCTTTTGAAACTCAAAACAGCCATAACAATCTTAGAATCTCACATAAACATTTTCAGAATTTCATACATACAGCTGTGCAAAGTCTTCCAATTTATTTTGAATCATCCTGTAAGGTTATATTCCATAATTAAAGGGAGAAGAAACATGGATGGACTCCATTAGATTTCCTCAGGAACATAAAAAGTTTTTGCAAATACTTGAGTATTGGCAGCATATAAGCTTCAAAATGAAACTCAGTATACACAACATAACTTTGCCAGCAATTGCTGCACAGGTTTTAATGTGAAGGAAAATCAGAAATTTCCATCAAAATTTGACAGAAAGATATGTTTGTCCAAAACATGCAAATGATAAATATGCTTATCCAAAAAATGAAATGAAAATAACAAATGTGTTTATTTTTCAATATTTCTAATATTAATGGCAATTTCAATGACATAATTTAAAATTTATTCCAAGTGTAGACTTCATGAAGTAGACTATAAATGCCAAATTCCAATTTATTAACTACACATATTTTATATACAACCAAACTGAAGATTAAAAGGATGCAATCCCCAAAACAACCCAAGAAATCCATCAAAATGATATTTTTGCTGCCATTAATAGCAAGCAGGGGAGAAAATTCAGCAGAACTTTAAATATAAATGGTATATTTATATTTAAAGATCTGCTGAATTCTTTCCCTCTTCAAAAATGCCTGAAATACTACAATGTTAAAATACCTACATTTCTGAATTATATTGTATTTCTCTCCCATTTTATATTAATTTAACATCACAGCACTTATTCAAATATAACTGTATTGATTTTCACAATGAAAATGTACAATGCGCATGAAATGAAAAATTGTAAAGGAATGAAAACATGTTGATATGATTTTTTTTAAATATTCCTTTTATCAAAACATCTGAAGAAGTCTAAATTTCAGGTTTTCTTTTTTTTTTCTTCAATACAAAATCACAATTACTTTTAAAGTAGATAATAGACCAAAAGTAATAAAATATATTATATTAATATATTAATACAAAGCTCAGTTCCTAGCAACTTGTGTTCTGAAATTTTTTGGATATTGAAAACAATCAAAGCCTACACTTATCAAATGCTTAAGGCCCTGTCACACTGGCCGACGGATGCAAAACATTTGTAAAAAGGACACAGCGGACGAGAAAAATGTTCCATCCGTTGTTATCCGGTCTCAAAAGGGGCAAAAATTTGCATACCAGAGCGGACAACACGGAAAGGAACGTGTTGGGGAGGATGCAGGGCAGATGGAAAGCGGATGCTCCATGGAAGCCTAGCAGATGGAAGCGGATGGGAGCGGATGGCACATCCGCAAGGCTTCTGGGGGAGCACAGCAAAGCGGATGCGGAATGGATACAACGGATGCAGAGCGGACGCCGAGCGGATGCACAGCGGATGCCGAGAGGATGAAGCGGATGCACAGCGGAAACCTAGCGGATGCCTAGCGGAAGCCTAGCGGATGCCTAGCGTTCACTGCACATGCAGGGAGGATGCATTGCGTCAGCCCTGCGGATATAAAGGGAAGCAGCTCCCAAGCAGGTCACCATTCAGAGGAAAGACCTGCTTCCAGACACATCACCTGCCTGCCTGCCTGCCTGCCAGCCAGCCAGCCTAACTGCCTGCCTGCCTGCCAGCCTGCCTGCCTGCCAGCCAGCAACCCCACAACCATGGGGAAGAAGAGAAAGCCTCAGCCATCTGCTGCCAGCCCTGGCAAGAGGGACAGGGCGACCCTCCCACCCCCTGGCCCTCACTCTGCTTCTTCTAGGGCTTCTGCAGCACGGGCTCGCTCGTCTGGGGCTGGGGCTTCTGTTGCTTCTGCTTCTGGAGGAGCTGATGATGCTACTTATGGCGGTGGTGCTACTGCTCGTGCTTACTCTACTGATGCTGCTTATGGCGGTGGTGCTTCTGCCCGTGCTTACTCTGCTGATGCTGCTTCTGGCGGTGGTGCTTCTGCTCATGCTGCTTCTGGAAGAGCTGCTGATGCTGCTAATGGCGGTGGTGCTTCTGCTGGTGCTTACTCTGCTGATGCTGCTTCTGGCAGTGGTGCTTCTGCTGGTGCTTACTCTGCTGATGCTGCTTCTGGAGGTGGTGCTTCTGCTGGTGCTTATTCTGCTGGCACTGCTCCTGGTGCTGGGGCTTCTGCTGGGGCTTACTCTGCTGAAGCTGCTCCTTGTCCTGCTGGTGCTCCTGGTCCTGCTGGTGCTGCTGGTGCTTACTCTGCTGCTGCTGATCCTGGTCCTGCTGGGGTTGCTGCTGCTGCTGCTGCTGGTGGTCCTACTGGTCCTGCTTTTGCTGCTGCTGCTGCTGCTGGTGTAGAGGAGCAGCCCCTACAACCTGGAAGTCCCTCTGATGAGGGCCCATGAGGTCCTGCCAAAGGGAGGAAGAGGCATACGCGAGAACGGGAGAGGAGGCAATACAACATCGAGGAGGAACATGAGGATGAGGTGCTGGAGTGGCTGAGAGAGAATGAGTATCTATGGTGGAAGGGACACAGGCTCTATAGGGACACCAAAAGGAAGCAGGCTACTTGGAGAGAGAAGGCGGAGAGCCTGGGCTACACTTCGGAGGTGCTCCTCGGCTAGTGGAAACACATGCACACCTGGTACGGGAAGCTGCACCTCAAGAAATCTGGCCAGGCCGCGGTCAAGCTGACGGACAGAGAGACCTACGTCATGGCCAAGTGCAGCTTTCTGGAGGGTGAGATCTGCCACCGAGGAGCAGCCCCTCTCACAACCCTCTCTCTCAGGCAGCCTGCTGAGAGCCAGTCCTCTTCTGGCAGAGTCAGCTCCTGTGTCCAGGCAGGTGTCTGTGGAGCGTGCCACGACGGAGACCCCCCCCCAACAGCTGTACTAACCATGGCGGAGCGCGTGGAGGGCCCCTGACGCAGTGGGAGAAAGGAGACGGCACTTCCACCACAGTCCAACCCGCATCCATTCCCAGCTCCACCTCCAGAGAGAGGCAGACAGGCAGACCGGAGGGACAGAGCCACACTGACCTGCTGGAGATAAGAGACACCATCAGGAGCAGCGTAGATCTCCTCTCTCAGCTGGTACACACCGTCTCCTCATCCTCCAACCGCAAGCCCTTCCTCACCTATGTGAACCAGACCCTCATGGACATGGCGGAACCCCAGTACCAGGTGGTGAAGGACAGGATCACCGATCTGCTTCACAACCCTCCAGATACAGATGACCCTGCTCCCACTCAGTGCAGGTCTGCTCCTCCACCCCGGGTGATGTCTCTCCCATTCCAAGGCTTTCCACAGGCCCTCCCCTACCAGGGCTACGGCTACCAGGAGGTCCAGCAGCACAGGCAGCAGCCCTTCCCAGTCCAGGCACAGGTTCATCGGACGCCACCGTTGCCACCGGTTCCACTGATGCCACCCATGCCACCCATGCCACTGCTGCCACCAACGCCACCAATGCCACCCATGCCACTGATGCCACCCATGCCACCCATGCCAGTCCTCACCCACCTGCAGACCAGACAGCCCCACTACACTGCTCCTTCCTCCACCCCACAGCCAAGCCCGGCCTCAGTACATCTGTCGTCGGTACTGCGGCTGACACCCCATGGCATGGAGGAAGGAGCTCTCAACATCACGGGGCTGAGCCGCTGTCTGAGAGCTTCCTCAACTCACTGTCCCCTGTTGTCCTCTCGGGGCCAGGCACCCCAGTGGCGCTTCAGACCAGCACTCCAGCAGCAGCTACCTCCACAGCACCTGGACCCTTCACCCCTGAGACTGGGCACACCTCCAAGTGCCATAGACTGGGTGGCTACCTGTTGACTTTATTTGGACACTTGACTTGGGTCATTTTTCTTTTACAGCTTGTTATTAATAAACATTATCTTTGCTTCACACACTTGCTTCATTTTTTTCAATAAAGTCTTGGTGGAAACTTTTAGAAATGATATAAGCCTTTGCATGCTTGTGGGATGGGTTAAGATAGCAGTGGGATGGGCAGGGATACCTTTGGGATGGGTAAGGATAGCAGTGGGATGGGCAGGGATACCTTTGGGATGGGTTAAGATACCTGTGGGAAGGGCAGGGATAACTTTGGGATGGGTAATAGCTGTGGGATAGATAAACCTCCAGTGCAAGCATAGTGGGATTGTATGGTCCACCTTCCCAGGTGCCACACCTATGGCCCTTCATTATCGATAATAATGTAAGCATTGATCCACACATGTCAACATAAACACAACTCTTTATTAAATGCCCTGTTCATTGTAGGCCCACCCAACATACATGGCCCAATCTCATCAGTGTGATGAGACAGGCTGAAGGAAGCATCCATTAAGCATCTAGCATCCTGTCTTGCCACTCGACTGCTCCAGCTGGGGAGTTGCACCAGTGTTTCAGGAGGTTGCACTGCTTCTTCCCTTCACGTGAAGCTCTGTTGGGGCCTTGCACATCCACAGTGTCTATCAGGTTTTGCCCTTGCCTCCATTCACCAGGCTCCATGTCCCCATTGCCTTGTTGGAGGTCCACAAGCCTGTTCTGCAAGACTGGGTAGTGGGTGCGCATGAGATTCTGCAGGATGCAGCAAGCTTCCACGATCCTCCTCACGGTCTCTGGGCGATGCTGCATGGTGGTGAGAAGTACCTGGAACCTGTTGGCCAGGATGCCAAAGGCGTTCTCCACCACCCGTCTTGCCCTGGACAGCCTGTAGTTGAAGATCCTCTCTTCACGGGTGAGGAGTCTGGAAGTGTAGGGCTTCATGAGGTAGGTTCTGAGGGAGAAGGCGTCATCCCCCACGATGAAGTAGGGCACATCTTGTGTGTCGTTGGGCAGGGGGTCTGGATCTGGGAAGCCCATGATGAGGTTGCATTCCAGCCCCTCCTTTAGGTCACTGGCGTTGTATACCTGGGCATCTGAAGCTGACCCGTTTCCTGAAGCATCGATGTACATGAACTTGTAGTCAGCATCGACCATGGTGAAGAGGATGATGCTGAAGAAACCCTGGGGGCCATAGAAGGAGCGTTCACGTCGCGGCCCCTGTCAAGTATCTGTTTACCTGCGAATCCTTCTATCACGCTGCACCAACCTACACCAACAGTGTTCTACAGTGGCTGGGAAAAGTGTAGCGACACGAGAGAAGAAGAAGAAACCCTTGTAGTTGAAATAAGTGGACCCCGACTTGATTGGAGCTTTGCAGGCCACGTGCTTCCCATCTATGGCTCCAACGGTGTGGGGAAGTTCCACCTCTGAGACCACTGCTCTGCAACTTTCTTCCAGCCTTCTTCAGTGGAGGGGCACTGGAGGAGCTCCTCCAGGTATTCTTCGATGATGGCCTGCACCACTTCTCTGACCACAATGCTGATGGTGTTGCGTGGCACCCTCCTGCCGTACTGCATGCCCCTGTAGGTGGTCCCTGAGGCCAGGTGGTGCAGAGTCAGTGCCACCTTGAGCCCAGGGTCCAGGCTGGGCCGGAGTTGGTGCTCTGCTTGGTCAACGTGGGTGTCAGCCGCTCCACAACTTCGTCAAACATGGCTGGAGGCATCCTCATTACGTTCTGGAATGCACGAGGGTCTTCGTTCCTCAGCTCCACCATCAGCTTGTTGTACAGTCTGTACTCTGCTCTTCTCCCGATCCATCTTCGGACCCAGATGCTTCTTGGCCGCCTCCTTTTCTTCCCGTAGAACAGTTGAAAGAGCCTGTAGATGGCTTCGCACTGTTGCAGAACGATGGTGGCTACCAAAAGGACTGTGTTATGATCCATGGTGGACATCAATGGATGCTGTGGAAGAGCAAGATCCAGATGAAGGCTGCAGAGGTCTGCACAGCAGGGCTGCTGGACTGAAAGTGAGATCCGTGAGTTGCTCCCCCTTTTTATAGGCAATATAGGTTTTCCACTATGTGTCCTTTTGCATCCTCTAGACATCCTCTAGACATCCTTAATATACGAGATAGGTCCCCTCTGCGAACGTTTTTTCCGTTTTAAATGCTTTCTTTGTGAGCTGCATCAGCTTTCATCCTTTCTCCATCCATTCTACTAACGCTGCGCGTCTGTTCCGCACCCGTTTCACTTCTTCCCTGTGTCCGTTTACCGCTGGAGCGAATTTGAGTTGCGCGGATGTGCAGCGGATGCCTAGCGGATGTAGCGAATGCATAACGGATGACGACGGATGCAGAACGAATGTTCCCCGTATGCATTGCGGATGCAGAACGGACGCGTTGGATATATTTTCCGCTCAAAAAGTTTTGAGCAGCTCAAAACTTTTTGAGCGGATGGAACCTCAGTCGACGGATGTTGGACGGATAGAGAGGAAGAAAAACGGACGCAGTGAGTACAGAACAGATGCATCGCGTTCACCAACGGATGGCAAGTGTTTCTCTCCATTTTACATCCTCTTTCCATCTGTTGGTGCATTGTGACATGGGCTTTAAACTCAGCTACGATTCATTTCCTGCCACCTGTATTCCACTGTGTACTGAATGAATTAATTTGCTCTTTATTGTCTTAGTCACATAGCATTGCTGGATCATTTTAAATGACTCTCTGTTAAACATTCAAATTGGAATTTACCAATCCAATTTACTATTTATTTTTAATAAAATAAATCATAGTTAATAATAAAAATGGAAAAAAATCTTGGATGTGGTCTAAATGTTACATCAACTTATAAAGAAAATAGATTCTTTTTCATTTGAAAAAGAAAGAAATAACATAATGACTGACAGATAGATAAAAAATGGTCTCTGCTACACCAAAAGAGAGACATTTCTTGCAAATATAGAATAACACCTGATTTTTTTGTTCTTACCATTCCAAAGCATCCAACATAGAACATAGACACTAGGATATTATTGATATATTATGTATACCCTATTCCTGGAAATAATGAACCTTTTTATAACATGATTAAAAAGTTATCTGGTTCAAAAATGAGATAAAAAAGGGAATCAACATTTTAGAGTAATAATTCTTCTCTTCTCTTCTCTTCTCTGCCCTTCCCCCTTTCCTTCCTTCTTTTTTAGAATTTTAGAATTTTAGGTTAAGAAAAGAGATTACTGAGGTAATTATTATTATTGACTTCTTGGTTTATTTAGAAGAATTACTATAAGTTGTTTCTGCAGAAGAGGAATTTTGGTTGCAGAAAAAGACTGGATTAAAAGATGAAGAAAAGAAACAGGAGGAGAAGAACATGAATCTGGCAAGAATTATACCATGTTGTGCGGATAAGAATGAAAAAGGCAGCCCTTGTCTGCAGAGTGATGTCATGTTAGTACAGTGTGCACAGTAAGGGATTAAGTCAACCACTGGATGTACTGACTGTAATCAAGGATGAACTTGTCTGTGGATACCATCATTGGGAATCTGGTCAAAAATCAGTACAGTATGACTCAAGTGTAAATAATGGCACATAGACATATCAGTGATATTCAGTTAGAAGACAAGAATTGAAGAAAGGAAACATTAGAGGAGCTGAAATAGACTAATATGCATAACAAGGCAAAAAGATTAGAAAGCTGTTTTGTGCCCAGGAACAGACTGGATTTATATTGGCGCAGCTGGAACGTGAGAAAGATTGCTGAAAAGAACCACTTCTACAGCTTTTTAACAATGTATGTGCCACTTCATATCTACATAAACATAACTAATTTTATAAGAAATAAATATTTGGAGAATATCCACAGGGAAGTCAACAGCACCAAAAGAGAGGGTGTCAATAGGCAAAGTCCTACCTTTTTTTATTATGGATGCAATGTGCATGGCCCCATATTAAAAAGAAGTGGGACTTTAATCTTCAGTTATGTCCACCACTTTATTGCCCTTGATCTCCCCAATGCAGACATGGGGCTGATTCTTTTGGTGGCCTTTGCAAAAATGGAAAAGGTCAGTTGAACAGAGATCAAGAAAGAATATCTTTTCCTTGTGTATTACCTTATGTTGTTTCATGTAAAAAAGGATTATTAAGAACAAAATGTTTGTTGAGGCAGAATCTTCAGTCTTTACAGATATAAGTCCTATCTCATGTAGTGATGTTTAAACTTATTTGGAAGTGTTCAAAAGTATCTGGATTGGACAATATGGGAGACAATATATACTTGAAGATTTTTAAAAAACATTTTGGCAAAATCTTTTGTCAAAGGCTTTTGAATAAGTTCAGTAGCGATGATATAATAGAAAATAAATACATGTTTTTTTAAAATGGGAAACAGTATGACTAAATGACCAGTTTTTATAATCATATACCAAAAGCAAGTGGAGGACATTCTCCAAAGATCCTTTTTTAGGCCTGTACTTCAGATTATAAATTATCTAAAGTTACCACTAACAAATCATATGGTCAAGTTTGCAGTTGGAATCAAATTTGCACAACATTAAAACTTCTGTATGAACATCTATGAACATCAGGCAATAAAATGGAAAATCTTCAATAAAATCTTCAATAAAAGTTTATAATGAAGCATAGGAACAAAATTTCCAACTCTGCATATACTTATAATGACTAACCAGGAAAAAAAAATCTAGGCCATGGCAGACAGCCTAAAGGAAGCAGTATAAAACTAAAGAAAATATGAAGATGCATATTAATACCAGATTTGGTCATCATATCCCTATTTATGATTTATTTCACTGATGTTTATTTCTGGGTAGTTTAATGTTGAAATACTGCGAAATACTGGAAAGGGGGGGGGGGGAATCAACTTTCAGTGCCATGATTAATGGAACAAAAATTCAACTCATGGCAAAAGAAAATATAAGGAAGTAGTGACTAACTTGAAAGTCAAAAAATAAGAGGAATTTGACAATTCCTAAGTGGTTGATTGATAGAATAATTTGATCAGACAGGCCAAATCAAGCATCAATAAAATATCTTCAAAATATATCAATATACAAGCTACAGAGCAGAGCTTTAAATCAATTTGTTCTATAAAACAAGCCCTGATAAAAAGTTACCAGCTCACCTATCAGAACTTTGTAAGAAAACACAAGAGTTTCTCTGACATAGAAAGTGTACTTCTGTCAACTAACTCACAAATGCCAATGAATCACTTAGGAGAAGTTTTCACTTTCCTTTTTCCCAATTTGCAAGATTAGGAAGAGAAAAAAAAATATTAGGTATTGGGAAAAATAAAAATGCAATACTATTCCTCAGCCCACGCGTGACACCTTTGAGTTCTCAAACGTCCTCGAGTCACAAATTCACAAGGTGTAACCTTTCTCCACCAAATCTTCTTACCCTGTGCAACCTCACAATCACATGCAGACACAAGGAGAAGGAAGCTCATATTTGGTTTGGGGATGCAGAAATGGGACCAATGTTGAACCAATAAGAGAAAAATGCCAAGAAATTGTTAATGAAGCTCTGACCCGGAGAGAGCATCACTGGTACTCTTGAGATACGCACACCTTTTATATCAAATGCCATGAGTGTGGCCGGGGGGGGGGGGGTGTCCCTGTGTGTCTGTGTATCTCCAACTGTGCCCATTCCTCCCTGCAAGAAACATCTGAGAGGAAGAATGATCGGGAAAAATATCTTTTCCGCCTTGAGTTTTATATATATATAATATATATAAAAAGGAGCGGCGGGAATAAATACAATCAGTGTAACAATAAAAGCGCTGCAACAAATACGATCGCGCTGTCCTTCCTCTGCTCCCACCCTCCCTTTCCTACCTTGAACAGCACTCAAAAATTCCACTTCCGTATTTTACGCGTAAACTCCGCCTGTGTGGGGGGGGTGTTTAGGTTTACACGGAAGCGCGCACGCACACGAACACATAAGTGGCCTTGCTTTTTCTTTTTATAAATGAACTATGGAGAACCTACCGACGTTCCTTCCCATCCCAGGCTCAGTGACTCTCACTTTCTCTTTCTTCCAATCACAAGCCCGACACTTTCTCGTCGGCGTCTCTACTCCGTCCAATCGGCAGGCGCCTGAGGCTCATCTTTCTTTCAGATCCCGCCCCCCTGGTTACCGGAAGTGTGATGTGGCTCGTGGCGGCGCGTAACTATGGTAAGAGCAGCGTTCGGGAAAGAGGCCTCCCATTTGGAGGCCACGGCCGGCCGGGTCTTGGGGCTCCTTTGGCGGGCGCGCCCTTGGGAATGGCCCGATAACGCGCGTGGGAAGGCCGCTGTGGCCCTTTTTCCCCTCGGTGTAGCCTCGCCCGCCTTTGCCGTTGCAAAAGAGGCCTAGATGACGACGTCGTGAAAGGTGATGGCTCAAAAAGAGAGCATCACTTCTTACTCCTCCCCGTCTTCTTCTTTGTGTAAACTGCACCTGGCGAAATCTTGGCCCGTTTGTGCCTCAAGAGTTTTGTGCGAATCTTGCCTTTGTAATTCAGGGTGCAGTCATACTGCGGTTTAAGTTAATCGTGGATAAAAATGGGTTGTGTGTAGAGACACAGCCCTCTGTATGTATGCAGTAAAAGTGTTCGTTTACTGCCTATCTTACCTCTGTGCCTGCTGCTTTTATATTATTCGAAGAAGTGTTAACATCTTTGTTTTATTTTTTCGTCGAAAAATTGCATTTGTAACCAGTATTGAAAGCACTTGTGGTCAGTTTGCACAGTTGTTGCAATTGAAAGATTCACGTTTTGATTTCATTGTCTCTTGTCCCTGGTGTCCTAAACAAATATTTACTACATAGAATTGGACACCAGTTCTAGAGATGCCAGGCAAAATATTTAGATGCCTAGTTTGCAGATCACTGTTTCTAAAACACAAAGCGGAATCGGCTCTTTTCAACCTGTACCGTGCTGCAGTCTGATGATTCTCAGCACTTTGTGGAGTGTGCAATATGACAACAGATAAAAAACATGGCTAATGTGATTTTTTAAAAATGACAGAATTCCCCCCTCCCAACAAAAACAGAACAACAGGGAGCAAAAACAAGAAAAAAATGTGGTGCAGTACTTGTTAAGAAGCCTTCCAAAACAATACAATATTAGAATTAATAACTTTGTCGGACGTATTTACATGGAGATAATTCTGCTGCTATTAAGGTGTGTGTCCTTCCATTTCTATTTAAAATCAGCTTGTATATTTTGTTATGGCTCCTTTTATTACATTTGAAGTAGAAAAATAGGGGACAGAAAGTGAAAGAATTGTGACATTTAATTAGGACAGTTGTATCAGTTATATTTAATTACAAACTTACTTGCGCTATGGCAGGCAGAAACTTCACGGAAATAATAGGTACTGAGTCAGGAGGTCCTTAAAAGAAGAAGAAATACATGCAATCCTAAGCATGTCAAGTCGCAAGAAAAATTTGTCTTTTGAAATAGATCCTTGGAAGGATTGAGAATTGTTTAGCAGCACTGATTGTTAGAACTATTTTTGTAGATCTGGTCTACAAAAAGGTTCCTCACTTAGTTCAGTGACACAGTGCGTGAATTGACAATTCTAATTGGCTTACTTCAAACTAATATCTGAAGTCACATGTTCAAATAAATCCCTGCCTTTTGGGGACATAAGACAGGAATCTCAATGTCCACACTGTGCACTATTCAAAATGTTATAGGTCTACTGTTGGACTAGAAGACTTCCAACATTCCTTCCAGCACTATTTTGATTGATTGATTGATTGATTGATTGATTGATTGAAAAACTTTGAGATACTGTCCTGGTGAGAGCAAAATCTGCCCTTATGACTTTATGCAATCATCTCTGACTGAGAAGACAAGGCTATTTGTATCCCATCTTTATTATTTTTACAAATAATTCAAGAAGGTGAACATATCCAACACAACTTTCTCCTCCTATTTGCCCCACAAAAGCTACCCTGTAAGGTAGGTTGGGTTGAGAGAGTATGATTGGCCCAAGGTCACACAGCTAGATTCATACCTAAGATGAAACTAGAACTCAGTGTTCCCTTATTTTTAGATTGGTATATTCCAAGTTTTGCTTAAAAGCCCAAGTTTGTAATCAGATCATAATACCCAACAAACATTTTGACAATTGAAATAGAATACAAACCTAAAATTTTAATTTGCAAAGCAAGTAATTTATGAATGAAATTCTCAATATTGAAAAAGAAATTGTCTAGTATTTCATTGTTTCTTGCTTTAGGTAGAATGGATATATTAGAATTATAAATAATAATAGGCTGTTAAATTTCATATTTTTGTATTGTGGGAAGAAGTAAATGAATATAGTAAAGAGAACTTTCAAAAACTGCTGAGTAACTAATATATCACATTTTCTTTCAGTCTGCGATCTTCAATTTTCAGAGTCTTCTGACAGTAATCTTACTGCTTATATGTACATGTGCATACTTAAGATCTTTAGCTCCCAGATTACTGGATAACAATAAAACAGGGTATGTGTATTTCTAGAAATTCGGGGAAAGGATATGCATGTAGGCTTGCTTATTTTAATTTTTCTTATGTTGATTTTTTTTACATTGATTCATTAATACAAATCATTCTTAATCCTCAAAAGCTTAATTACAGTATAAGTCACAGAACATTTTCATTTTCTTAAAATGGAGCCTGCCTTTCTAAGAAGTATGAGATTTCACTATTTAGACCATTAGAGAAAATAATTTAAAAGTTAATGTCATGCCTCAGTGTTCTATTTTGTTTTTATTATTATTTTATGGAGATTTTACAATTCTGTGGTTTTATTTGGCATTTTTATGACTGTAAATTGCTGAAACCTAGTTTGAAGCTGACAATGTACAAATCACATAATAAATATGTAAAATAACTTACAATTTAATACTTATTCAGTAAAACACTCATTAAGCTAAAATGCCCAATCTAAAAACTCTCTTTCTAAATAAAACTTCCTTACATATTTTAAAATAGGCAATAAAAGTAGCACATCCTTCATAGAGTTCACCATATATTTTTGATGCCATGCCCTTTGTTTGAAACTCAGGAGTTTAAGAATGATTGCAGAAGCTAAATTGAATTTCCAAGCAACCTTGTATGAAGAAGGCCATTAGGTTTTAAAAGCCAAATTAAAAAATAGCCAAAAATGTAATTTGATGTCTATTTTTACCATTTAAATATATATTTAGTATACTGCAATTGTTAAATAATTTTCTCTAAAGCATTAATAAAAATTTGGCTACAACTTCTGGAAACCTCTGGAATTCACATTTAAGTGATAAATTCCTCAGCGCATGAGGGGACATTCCTAGGACCTTTTAAGGAGGCCTTGGTTTGTCTTTCCCTTATAAACCCAACACTTGACCCCACCTACCTGAACAACTTTTGTCCAGTCTCCCATCTTCCTTTTTTGGGAAGGTCGTGGAAAACGTGGTTACTCAACAGCTACAGAGGATCCTAGTTGAACTCTTTTCAGTCAGGAGTCAGGCCTGGCTATGGGACGGACAGCTTTGATTGCATTCATGGATGATCTTTGATAGTAGCAGGGTGGGGTAGTGCAACGATTCTTGCTCTTCCTGATCTTTCAGTGGCCTTTGATGCCATTGTAAAGTAACACCATGGAAATAGGAAACACATAAATTTAACAAATAAAATAAATAAATAAATAAATAAATAATGCTTTAATAAGCTTTAGGTTATTCAGCTTTATCATACAACAGTGTTATTGTAACAACTGGCTATAATATCCATTTTTGAACTAAATGAGCAAACTCAAGATTTACAGGGCAATACTTAAAATTGTGTGTTGTGTCACTTGTTATGGCATTTGTAGCAATTCAAAAGCATTTTAGAACATGAAAAATATTAGCAGATTTCCAATTCCTTAAAAATAAGTATTGAGATATTAGTCTTTACTGTTGTATCTCTAATACTGTAATTTGCTTCTATCATAGTAAAAATAAAAACATATATTTTCAGATTATTGGGCATATTTTGGAAGTGTGCCAGAATCGGTAAGTAGTTTCTTGTCATTTATACATATACATGCATGCATATATTGTTGTCAAATAATACAGTTCAGTCTAGCATTTAAGCATGTGTAAATTGGTTGAAAAATGCAAATTGCTAGTAGTATGAGTTCCCATAATCTTATCCAATGTGGTGACCAAGGTATGACTAATTGTGAACGGAGCTTCCCCCTCCTGATCCAAAAATAGGTATAATTAATGAACACAAAGCCGTAAAAAAGCCATGGCTACTACCTGTTCTTCAAGCAGGAGCCTCCAGACACTGGGATAAGATGTCCATTTTTTTTCCTTTCATTTAATTCTGTCCAGTGCTCAGAGATTTCCTGGACAAGTCCCTGTAGTTTTCTCGACAAGATTTCTCAGAAGTGCCTCCTTCATAAGGTTGAGAGAAAGTTACTAGCCCAGTCACCCAGCTGGCTTTGTGCCTAACGCAGGACTAGAATTCATACTCTCCTAGTTTCTAGCCTGATCCCTTAACACTGCACCAAATTGTCTGTCTCAAGATATCCACAATATTACTTAGCACATTGATGACACCGTGATCTTACCCCATGGTATCCCATATAGGGACCAGGGATGGAATCTCCCCTCTCCAATAACCATCATCTGGAACCAAACATGGAGAAAGGGGGTGAACCAGCACAAACAGTACTGCTAATTCCTTGAGCCGATCAAGAAAGATACCGTGATTGATGGTATTGAAATCTGCAGAGAGGTCAAATACAGCAAGGATAGACGTTACTTCATTTGCCAAGACAACTTCATCCTTACTGTATGCCAAGATAATATCATTCATATATTTTCAAAAAAAATTACTTTGATCCACTGATTGGATCCAGTCTGATTTTCTTTGATTTAGAGAATAAGCATACATGATCTTGAATTTCTGTATTAACAAGAAAGATTTCTGGTCTATTTTAAAAACATCAAATAATGCACAGCATAGTTCATTAGTCCATTCTTGGACTAATTTTTATAGAATGTTTGATGATGATTTTGCCTTAAAATCATAGTTAATTATATTTAAATATGACCTAAAGTTTTAGTATTATAATCTCTCACCATTTTTATTTTGTACATTAGCAATCTTTAGGCATGTGTACGCACACACTGAGGCACATCTCTCTATTCCATGGATGAGGGAAAAGATTGTGTCTTTCTACCTTGGTTCTTACATAGAAATTGGGAAGATTAGATTGTAGGAAAAGGTTAAACAAAGTGTCCTTAAAAACAACAGTTTCTCAGTGTTTGAAGCTGACTGACTGTTTTGCAAAACAAATACTTGTTACTTGTCAACAAACCGTATATTACCGAGGTCTTTAGAAGTAATTGGCATTGTATGATCCTGTAAGTTACACATAAGTGTCTGTCTTGGAAATCCAGATGTCTTTAAGTATTTTTCCTGGATTTTGATTATTTTAACACTTTATATAAATATTCATTAATGTAAAATGCAACTCTGCTACTTTTATTTAAGGAAGTCTTTTAAATGTTCACACCTTTCAGATAAGTTCCCTATCCTTTCCTATTTGGAAAGTATTGTTAACAGACATGCTATCCTAATGGATGATGGGTGCTTTCTTCAAGAAAATTAAAAACAGAAAACTTCAACACATGAATATTGTGAGGTGGATTAGCTCAATATTAATTCTAAACAGATGTGAAATTGCATATGTTAATTCATACAGCTATTTGCAGTTTAATTACATATCTGTCAAGTAATGATGTTTTGTAATGTTAATTTTTATAATCTTGCTTTAATGGAAGAAATTGTGAATTGTTTCTGGCTAAGGAAATTACCTGTTGAAAAGAATAAAATTATATTTAGTTATATTTTAAAAGAGTAAACCATTTTAACAGGCATTTCAATTTTTCTTTAAAGAAAAATAGTTTATTATTAATGTGCCGCTTAATTTATCAAAAAGAATCTTTGGATTTTTTGTGTGTATGTGCAATAGAATGCCTTTTACTAGTTGTGGAAAATGTAGATTTCAGGAGAATTTGTGGATTAACTGTTACAACATTTACACCTGAATATGCCATCCTTCTTTTATTGTATTCACTTGCAGACTTAAATAGCAGAATTTAGTTCATTCGAATTAGGGGAAAAATGCTTCCTTATATAAAAGGAGATAGTAATTCAGTATTATTTCTTCTTCCAGGTGAACGGAAGAGCCCTTATGTAGCAGTATGCTGTATTGCAATGGCCTTCAGTATTCTATTTATACAATAAAAAAGAGAAAATGTTAAGAACATGCTGCTGTCAATTTGCAATCAAATAAAAGACTTGAAGAAATAGAAGACAAAAATACATTCTACACCTCGATTTCTTTGTTTGGACAAGAAAAACTTTTGTGCTTCAGTATTTTTGGTTAAAGAGCAGTGATGTTGAAAAAAATATAGCTATTACTCCTTTTGATTGGATAACCTTTATTTATGTTAATTATTCTATATTTCAGTAAAGGCTTTTTAAGACTACAACAGTGAGTTATGTCTGCCAATGATGATTTGATGTTAATCCCAAAACACTTTTCAATGCTCTTTATTTAAAAATCTTTATTTTTATTTTTTTCATGTTGCTATAGGAAAAAAATCTGTAATTACTACAGATAAAAAGAAAGTAAAATTGTACCACAATAGAAAACAGATGCAGATAGTCCTCGACTTACAACTATTGATTTAGTGAGTGTTTGAAGTTACAACATGGAAAAAAAGTGATGACTGGTCCTCACGCTTAACAACTGTTGCAGCATCCCTATGGTCATGGGATCAAAATTCAGGCATTTGGCAACTGGCATCTATTTACAACAGTTTCAGCGTTGTAGGGTCCTGTAATTGCTATTTGTAACTTTCCCAGGTGATCTCCAATCCAAGTCAATGGGGAAGCTAGATTCATTTAATTATCATGTAATTTCCTTACCAACTGCTGTGATTCGCTTAACAACCATGACAAAAAAAGGTTGTAAAATTAGGCACAATTCACTTAACAACTTCTGTGCTTACTGGTCCCACTGCACTTATGGATGCAAAGAGGATGTAAAATGTTAAAAAAAGCTTGCCATCCATTGGAAAACGCTATGCAAACGTTGTGTACTCACTGCATACATGTTTCATACGCTCTATCCGTCAAGCATCCATCCACTGCAATTTCATCCGCGCAAGAAGTTTTGAGCTGCACAAAACTTTGTGAACGGATGAACTTTCCGCCGTGTACATCTGCAACATATCTGGGCAACAAACGTTCTATGTCTGTTATCATCCGTTAAATGTCCGTTGTATCCTCTCTGCATCCTCTGGCCATCCCCTCAACTCACATCCGCTGCAGCTGAAAACGGAAAGAGGGAGGAAACAAAAGTTACACGGAACGTCTACACAGTGTTAGTAGCATGGAAATAGACAAAACATTTGGATCTGGGATGTATCTCGGATATTTAGGATGTCTGCAGTATGTCTAGAGTATGTAGAAGGACACCTAGTGGGCAACCAATATTTTCCATAAAAAGGGGGAGAAAATCATCTGGATCGCTGGGATGGTGGACCATACAGTCCCACTATGGTTGCACTGGAGGTTTATCTATCCCACAACTATCCTTATCTATCCCACAAGCATGCAAAGGCTTAACCATTTTTTCAAAGTTTTCACCAACACTTTATTAATTAAACAAAATGAACCAAGTAAACTTAGTGTCTTAAGCAAAGATAAACTTTATTAACTTTCTTAAGTAATCTTTATGAACTTTATTAAATAAGCAAAATGAACCAAGTAAACTGTATTAAGTGTCTTAAGCAAAGAAAAACTTTCTTAGGTAAACTTTATGACTATAAGCCAAATGAACCAAGTAAAGTGTCTTAAGCAAAGATAAACTTAACAAGTAAACAACTCAGTCTCTGACACGATTCTCAGTCACTCTGAGTCATGTCCATGGTCTCAGCTGTTAAGCGGGCAGGGACTGTGGAGGTGGCTGTGGCTTGAGTGCTGGTTTGAGGCACCATTGGAGTGCTTGGCCCAATAGGTGGTGGTGTGTTCAGGAAGCTATCTGAGAGCTGACTCAGTCCTGTGAGGTTGAGAGGCCCTTCATCAAGGACTTGAGATGTCAGGTCCAATACTGATGACAGATTGTCCGTTGACGGGCTTGGCTGTGGGGTGGAGGAAGAAGGAGTGTAGTGGAGCTGTCTGGTCTGCAGCTGGGTGAGGAGTGGTGTCTGTGGCATTCGATGAACCTGGGCCTGGATTGGGAAGTTCTGCTTCTGTGGGAAGTCCTGGTAGTCGTAGCCTTGGTAGGTGAGGGGCTGTTGAAAGCCATGCAAGGGCTGTGACATCGCCTGGGATAGAGAAGCAGACCTGGACTGGGTAGGAGCAGCTTCAGCTGGGCCTTGAGAGTTGTGCAGAATGCTGTGATCTTCTGCTTCATCACCTGGTACTGGGCCTCGGGCAGGTCCCTCAGGGTCTGGCTCACATAGGTGATGAAGGTGTTCCGGCCCGAGGATGCTCTGTCCAAGTGGGCCAGCTGAGAGAGAAGTTCTGTGCTGGTCTTCATTGTGTCCCTGATCTCCAACAGCACACTGTGGTCCTGGCCCTCCAATTTGCCTCTCTGCCTGCATCCTCTGGAGGTGGAGGTGGGGGCGGGTTGGCCTCTGGTGGCTGCTGATTCTTCCTCCATTTGTGACAGCAGGACGTCATCCACGGGATCCTCCAAGTCCGCCAGCATGGGGAGTGCAGCTGTTGGGGGTGTCTCTGCTGTGGAGCCCTCTGAAGACACCTGCCTGGACAGGGTAGCTGGCTCCTGGCTGGAAGAGGACTGGCTGTCTGTGGGCTGTCTGAGGGAGAGGGGTCTCAGAGGGGCTGCTCCTTGGTGGCGGATCTCACCCTCCAGGAAACTGCACTTGGCCATGACGTACATCTCCTGGTCAGTGAGCTTGACAGCGGCCTGCCCGGATTTCTTGAGGTGTAGCTTGCCATACCAGGTGTGCATGTGCTTCCACCATCCAAGGAGTACTTCTGCAGTGTACCCCAGGCTCTCTACCTTGTCTCTCCAAGCTGCCTGCTTCTTCTTGGTGTCCCGATACAGTCTGTGGCTCTTTCTCCAAAGGTACTTGTTCTCCCTCAGCCATTCCAGAACCTGATCCTCATGCTCCTCAGAAACGGTGTACTCTTTCCTTTCCCTTCTTCCCTTGCCTCTTCCTCCCTCTGGCAGGGGCTTAAGCAGGAGGGCCTTCAGGGGCTTGAGCAGCAGGGCCTTGAGCAGCAGGGCTTTGAGGGCCTTGGGGCTGGTCCACCAAAGCAGCAGCAGCAGCAGCAGCAGCAGCTTCAGAGTCAGTGCCAGTGGGTGGGATGCTGGTTCTGGCCTTCTTCACCTTGCCAGGGCTTGAACATGTAGGCACGGGCTTCCTCTTCTTGCCTGACTGACGAACAATGGTGTTCCTGCAAGATGTATGTGGCAGCACATCTTTCCCCTGTATGCTGACTGCGTGCATGCTGCATCCTTTTATATCCACAGAGCTGACGCGATTCATACTCCCCGCATGCGCAGTGAACGCTTTGCATCCGATATACATCTGTGCGGCATCCCCTTTGTTTCCTATAGGCGTACGGGATGCATCCGCTTCATCTGCTATGCATCCGCCCCTTCCGCTATGCGTCCGCTTCGAAATTCTCCTCCGGAACCCCTTCGGAGGTGTCATCTGCTTCCATCTGCTTTCATCTGCTAGGCTTCCTATGAACATCCCTTTAACATTCCCACTACATTCTACCCACGTCTGTTCTTTTTCATTCTTTTCCATTCTGTTTATGCAAATTTTCACCACTTTTTGGAGCGGATGACAGTGAATGGAGCCACCACCCCTGAAATTTTGCTTGTCTGCTGTGTCCTTTATGCATACGTTTTGCGTCCATCGGCCAGTGAGACTGGGCCTTTAGCAATGGAAATACTGGTCCAATTGTCATAAGTCAAGAACTATCTGTATATTAAACTGTAAGGGAGAGTTAAACTTCAGACCATTTGGAACAGAAGATTTCAAATCCATTTCATTCGAGCTTTTCTGATTGTTATGTTTATAGGTTTTACACATAAAGCATATGCAATAGAAAATATTTTTTAAAAAATTATTCTGTTCTGTTACAATTTATTAAACAAACATTTCTATGTAATACAGTCAACTGTTAATATTTTGTTTCAACTTGAATCTGCTTTTTAGTAAACAATTATATACACTTACTTATAGTTGGAAATTATTAAATTCCAGGACTTAAATTTCATGCATGTGTTTCTGTCACCAGAAATGGAATACAATCTGGATTTTTTTCAGAAACACCAAACCATGTCTTTTAACCATTTCACCAGTATTTATCAGTATTATAGTGCTTCTAAAAACTGAAAAAAATAAATATTATCTTACTGTTAGCTGAAATTAATTTTCTAATCTGATCTCTATTTGCCTGTTACCTACTTAGTGTATCAGTATAATTGTACAAGTACTCCTTCAACTTTTAACTTCATTCACAAATCACAAGAAATGTTCCATGATCCTTAAATATAAGTTTACCCAAACAGCTCTACTATGAGAATTATATTATAAAATATTGATTTTTCAAATTATTACTATACAGTTGGTCCCCATTTAACAATCACTCATTCTAACGTGTGATGCCACTGACTAGTACTTACCATCTGTCCTTGAAATTTTTACTATTGCACCAGTCTCCCGTTATATGATCACAATTTGTGACCTTCCCCAGCAGGAAGTCAGAAATCACAATTACATGAGATCCCCACTTAATGATCTGCTCAGATCTCAGTCATGATAACCTGGGCTGCCAGAACTGTTGTCACTAACCAGCAAAGTCATGTCCATATCACTTAGCAGCAGAAATTCTACTGCCAGTTACTATTATAAGCAAGGATTACTTGTAGATTAATTTGAAGAAGTATGAGAATAATAAAGCAATATAAAGATATTGTTAAACATCAAAAATGATACAGTATGGTATTAATTTGGAAAAGATGTGTGAAAACATTTAGTATTTGATAATTTTTACATTACAGGTAATCTTCAGTTAAAAACTGATTGTTTAGTAACCACTTGCAGTTACAATGAAAAAGTAAATTTGCAACCAATCCTATACATCATACAATATTTTCAAAGTAAAACATGTAAGGAGCAGTGGTGGGATTCAAAAATTTTTACTACCGGTTCTGTAGGCGTACTTGGTGGGCATGGCAGGAAAAAGATACTGTAAAATCTCCAGTCAGAGGTAGAATTTTCCGGTTCTCCAAACTACTCAATATTTCCACTACCGGTTCTCCAGAACTGGTCAGAACCTACTGAATACGACCCCAGGTAAGGAGTGATGTGTAGTATGCAGTTATAATATTGCGAGGTAATACTGTGCTACATGATGTTCCTCAGAAGCTTACCAGTTTGGAAAAATGATTAATTCTCTTTCATTTAAAGTCTGATAAGCTAATGATACCAAGAACTGCTTCCTTAAACTATGCCTAAATAGGATGTTCCATTCCAGGTATTTATAAGGATTTTTAAAAAAAATTCTGAAAAGAAGACACAATTTTTCTTGAATAATTAACTCTGAAATGAGAAGAATATTTTATATTCCTTGAACAGAACCTCACTGAGTGAGGAACTCTAGAAAAATTCATGCTGGTTACTTTTTTCCCTTCTTATATCTGTATTTTTACATCTTAATACTTGGACCGCAACTGCTTTATTTTTCGTTGTAAATTACTACAATAGTCTATTTTCACTAAATCCCTAAATTCTTTTAAAAATGAGAACATACTTTGAAGAGATCTGGTAGCTTAAGTCATATATCAGAGGGTTCAGAAGCTAAATGGTGGGGGGAAAAAACATTCAGTCTTTATTGATCACCCCTTGGGCCATATCAAAGTGCAGAATTCCAGAAACAAATTATTACTAAAATTTGACAAAAGCAATTTAAAATGGAGTTGGATAAAATCCAATTTTAAATGAAATTGGAATAAAATACAATAATTTAAGATATAAACACCACTTTCAGAACCTTCATAACATGATAACATGGTGTTTACACCTCATGCCATCAGTTTTGGGGCTTAGAACCCAATCAGCAGACCTCGAAAATGTCTACTTTGGATGTTACGTTTTAATATAAAAACTATCATGTATTAAATCTGTTTGAAGGAGATACATTCATGTAATTCCTTTACAACTTGAATAATAGAATAAAAAGCCAGTGTTGATAAATTGTTTGCATGCTAATCTGCATTGTATGATCATAAAGAGTTCCAAAAACAACTTCCTTTTGAGTATGTAGAAATTATTATAAAGGATGGCAGTAGCCAAAGAAATGTCCTATTTTGCAAAAGACCAAAAATGCTTGTGATAATTTTTTATCTTTGTTTGATAGAACTACACTACACTACTGTAATTAAAGTGAATATTCTTATTTTCCTAAATAAGAATAAAAAATTGTCTATTATTTAGTTTCACTTGTGGCAAACAATTATTTTCCAATTTTCACAAAACTTCATATGATATTAATCATATATGTAATATGTAATACTAATCATATTAATCATATATGGAGGTTTAGATTTATCAAGTCTGCAATACTACTTTAATGTTTCAATCAATAAACATTGATGAAATGTTCATTAAAAAATTGTTTTACAATCTTTCCTGTAAATAAGGGAGGAGAGAAGGTTCCAACTTATTCCAGTATAGTAATACGAATAATTCTTTCTTTTCACTGTTTCCATCATTTTTTCACTTTTTTAAAGTACCCATTTTACAGGTGAAACACCTCTATAAAATACTTTTATTTTGAAATATAATAGTTAGGAAAGCAGTACAAATTTATAAATTTGAAAATGTAACAAGAAGGACAATGTATCTTGCTTCAGCTGCACTTTTATGCCTCTAATGTGTAAAAAACTAGACAACTAACAGGTCTTGTTTAGTTTTAAAAAGTAAAAAGGAGAAAATGTTCAGTTTGTTAACAAACCACCTGGTCTGAAAGATAATCTGTGGATATCGCATGTTTGGCAAAATATATCCTTTCCTGTGGCCAAGTTTATGAAAAGACTAACCATGTGGGATTAACAAAATTTGCAAAAGTTAACATGTTTGGTTCCATCATAATAATAGTTTGGAGAGGGGAAAGAAAATCAGTTTTATGTGAGGAAGAACTGAATGTTTGGTTTCACCCTTTTGTCTGACCCCATATTCTCTTCCTCATTTATTTGGATCTGAATCTACCACACTTGAGCATCTGTTTCCTGTAGCAACCCTTATGGGCTATTGAAATATACTTCTGTACATTTTCTCTTACTTTTTTTCCTCTCAGTTGGGAAAGAAAAGCTTTTTTTAAGCACCCTCAAACTTGAAAAAAAATAGTATCTGTTCACGGTATCTTAACTGAACTCAAACTCAAATAATTTGGAAAATATATTTTTGAAAGAAGGCGGATAGCTGTATTCAAAACTAGACTGCATGATCTCTCCATCATATTTAGTACTGTATATTTCACTCTGGTTAAGAATAGTCATATTTTGGATCAGCTTGAGATATCACATGTAGTACTCCTTTAGTCACAAACTTGCATGCTAGGAATAGAAGTGTACTAAATATTTTTAGGACACTTAATGTGACAATAGTTAACAAATTTGATATGATAATAGACCTGAAATGGATCCGATTATGCTAGGGGGTAAATAAGCTCTGGGTTTCTCTCCTTTTCTAAAGGCCCTGTCACACTGCAAAAACGGATGCAAAGAGGAAGCAAAACAGAAAAAAAACCTTGCCATCCATTCTAAAACGCGATGTACTCACTGCCTCCGTTTTGCTTCCTCTCAATCCGTCCAGCATCCGTTTATTGGCGTTTCATCCGCTCCAAAAGTTTTAGGCTGCCTAAAACTTTTTCGCGGAAAATGTATCCAATTCGTCCATTCTGCATCCGCTACGCATCCGCTATATCCGCTAGGCATCCGCTGCACATCCGCGCAACTCCATCCGCTCCAGCTGTAAACGGACACAGGGAGGAAGCAGAACGGACGCGGAATGGATGCCGAATGGATGCAGAACGGAAACAAAGCGTTTAAAATGGAAAAAACATTCTCAGAGGGGACCTATCTCAGATATTTAGGATGCCTAGAGGATGCCTAGAGGATGCCTAGAGGATGCCTAGAGGATGCCTAGCGGAAAACCTATACTGCCTGTAAAAAGGGGGAGAAACTCACCTGCATCTCACTTTCAGACCAGCAGCCCAGCGGTGCAGACCTCTGCAGCCTTCATCTGGCTCTTCCTCTTCCTCTTCCATAGCATCCAGTCATCTCCAGCATGGATTGCGACAAAATCCTTTTGGCAGCCAACATCCTTCTGCATCACTGCGAAACCATCAACAGTCTCTCTGAACTCTACTACGGCAAGAAAAGGAAGCACCCAAAAAAAGTCTGGGTCCAAAGATGGTTAGCCAGAAGAGCATAGTACCAACTTTATGACAAGCTGATGGTTGAGCTCAGGAGCGAAGACACTCGGGCGTTCCAGAACTTCATGAATATGCCTCCAGCCATGTTTGACGAACTTCTGCAGCGCCTGACACCCAGGCTGAGCAAGACAAACACCAACTTCCCACCCAGCCTGGAACCTGGGCTCAGGGTGGCACTCACTCTGTGCCACCTGGCCTCAGGGACCCCCTACAGGAGCATGCAGTATGGCTGGAGGGTGCCAGCCAGCACCATCAGCTTTGTGGTCAGAGAAGTGGTGTGGGCCATCCTCGAAGAATACAAGGAGGAGCTCCTCCAGTGCCCCACCACTGAAGAAGGATGGAAGAAAGTTGCAGCGCAGTGGTATAAGAAGTGGAAATTACCCCACACCGTTGGAGCCATCAATGGCAAGCACGTGGCCTGCAAGGTTCCAGCCAACTCGAGGTCCACTTATTTCAACTACAAGGGCTTCTTCAGCATCATCCTCTTCGCCATGGTCAATGCTGACTACAAGTTCATGTACATCGATGTTTCAGGCAACGGCTCATCTTCCGATGCCCAGGTATACAACGACAGTCACCTCAAGGAGGGGCTGGAAAGCAACCTCATGGTGGGCTTCCCAGATCCAAAACCCCTGCCCAACGACACGCAAGATGTGCCCTACTTCATCATGGGGGATGACGCCTTCTCCCTCTCAACCTACCTCATGAAGCCCTACACCTCCAAATACCTCATCCGTGAAGAGAGGATCTTCAACTATAGGCTGTCCAGGGCAAGGCGGGTGGTAGAGAACGCCTTTGGCATCCTGGCCAACAGGTTCCAGGTACTTCTCAACACCATGCAGCATCGCCCACAGAGCATGAGGAGGATCGTGGAAGTTTGCTGCATCCTGCACAATCTCATGCGCACCCGCTACCCAGTCTTGCAGAACAGGCTCGTGGACCTCCAGCAAGGCAATGGGGACATGGTGCCTGGGGAATGGAGGCAAGGGCGAAACCTGATCGACACTGAGGATGTGCAAGGGCCCAACAGAGCCTCACATGAGGCGAAGAAGCAGCGCAACCTTCTGAAAGACTGGTGCAACTCCCCAGCTGGAGCGGTGGAGTGGCAAGACAGGATGGTAGATGCTTAATGGATGCTTCCTTCAGCCTGTTTCATCACACGGATGAGTATGGGCCATGTATGTTTTGTTGGCCTACAATGAACAGGACGTTTAATAAAGAGTTGTGTTTATGTTGACATGTGTGGATCAATGCTTACATTGTAATTGATAAGGGCCATAGGGGTGGCAGCTGGAAGGGTGGACCATACAGTTCCACTATGCTTGCACTGGAGATTTATCTATCCCACAGCTATCTTAACCCATCCCAAAGGTATCCCTGCCCATCCCACAGCTATCTTAACCCATCCCAAAGGTATCCCTGCCCATCCCACAGCTACCTTAACCCATCCCAAAGGTATCCCTGCCCATCCCACAGCTATCTTAACCCCTTCCATAAGTATCCCTGCCCATCCCACAGCTATCTTAACCCAAAGGTATCCCTGCCCATCCCACAGCTATCTCAACCCATCCCACAAGCATGCAAAAGCTAAACCATTTCTAAAAGTTTCCACCCAGACTTTTTAGAAAAAAAATAATGAAGCAAGCGTGTGAAACAAAGAAAAACTTTATGAATAACAACCTGAAAAGTAAACATGAACCAAGTAAAGTGTCCAAATAAAGTCCACAAATATCCAGGCAGCCAGTCTCTGCTACTCCGCTTGGTCACTCGGAGGTGTGTGCCCAGTCTAATTTTTAGGGTGCAGGTGCTCTGGAGGTGGGTGCTGCTGCTGTGCTGGTCTGAGGTGCTGATGGAGTGCCTGGCCCCGAGAGGACAACAGGGGACGGTGTGTTCATAAAGGTGTCGGACAGCTGGCTCATCCCCGCGATGCTGAGAGGTCCTTCCTCCATGCCATGGGGTGTCAGCCCCAGTACCGAGGACAGATGTACTGAGACCGGGCTTGGCTGTGGGATGGAGGAAGGAGTAGTGTAGTGGGACTGCCTGCTGTGCAGCGAGCTGAAGAGTGGCGTGGCTGGCATCGATGTCGTCGGTGGCATCGTTGGCGTGGGTGGCATCAGTGGCATCAGTGGAACAGCTGGCAACGGTGCCGCCCGATGACTCTGCGCCTGGCCTGGGAAGGGCTTCTGCCTGTGCTGCTGGACCTCCGGGTAGCTGTAGCCCTGGTAGGTGAGGGGCTGTTGGAAGCCTTGGTATGGGAGGGACATCACCTGGGGTGGAGAAGCAGACCTGGACTGAGTGGTAGCAGGTGCCTCTGGGTCTGGAGGGTTGTTAAGCAGCGTGCAGATCCTCTCCCTCACCAGCTGGTACTGGGGATCCGGCATCTTCTTCAGGGTCTGGTTTAAATAATTGAGGAAGGACTTGCGGTTGGAGCAGGAGGAGTTGATGGGGACTAGCTGAGAGACCTATGCTGGTGCGGATGGTGTCCCTGATCTCCACCAGGACATTGTGGCTCTCACCCTCCTGCGGTCTGGCTCTCTGACTTCCTGTGGAGGCGACGGTGTGGGTGGATGGGACTTCGGCAGCGGTGGACTCGATGTTACCTTTCTCCCACCGCAACAGGGAGTCCTCCTTGCTCTCCACCAAGCTTTCAACACCTGCCTGGGGGTTCTCCACCGTGGCACACTCCACCGAAACCTGCCTGGACACAGGGACTGACTCTCGGCCGGAAGAGGACTGGGTCGCAGCAGGCTGCCTGAGAGTGAGGGTAGACAGATGGGCTCCTGGTGCTGCTCGGTGGCGGATCTCACCCTCCAGGAAGCTGCACCTGGCCATGATGTAGTTCTCTCTGTCCGTCAGCTTGACGGCGGCCTGGCCAGATTTTTTGCGGTGCAGCTTCCCGTACCAGGTGTGCATATGTTTCCACCAGCCGAGTAGCACCTCCGAAGTGTAGCCCAGACTCTCTGCCCTCTCTCTCCAAGTAGCCTGCTTACGCTTGGTGTCCCTGTACAGCTGGTGTCCCTTCCGCCACAGATAGTCGTTCTCTCTCAGCCACTCCAGCACCTCATCCTCGTGCGCCTCTTCAATAAAGTACTGCCTCCTCTCCCGTTGACGCGAATGACTCTTCCTCCCTCTGGCAGGACCATATGGGCCCTCATCAGAGGGACTTCGAGGTTGTAGGGGCTGCTCCTCCACACCAACAGCAGCAGCAGCAGCAGCAGCAGAATCATCATCATCAGAAACATCACCAGCAGGATCATAATCAGCAGCAGCAGCAGCAGCAGAAGCAGAAGCAGAAGCAGGATCAGAATCAGAATCAGAATCAGAATCAGAATCAGCAGCAGCAGCAGCAGCAGCAGCAAGACCAGGATGAGCAGCAGCAGAGTAAGCACCAGCAGCAGGACCAGCAAGACCAGGAGCACGAGCAGAACGAGCAGGACCAACAAGACCAGGAGCACGAGCAGAACGAGCAGGACCAGCAAGACCAGGAACACGAGCAGAACGAGCAGGACCAGCAAGACCAGGAGCATGAGCAGAACGAGCAGGACCAGCAGGATCAGGAGCAGCTTCAGCAGAGTGCACAGCAGCAGAAGCACCACTGCCAGGAGCAGCTTCAGCAGAGTACGCAGCAGAAGCACCACTGCCAGGAGCAGCCACAGCAGAAGCTCCAGCAAGAGAAGAGCGAGCCCAAGCAGCAGAAGCCCCAGCAGAAGCAGAGTCACGGACATGGGGCGGGAGGGTGACCCTGTTCCTCTTGCCAGGGATGGCGGCAGGTTGCTGAGCCTTTCGCTTCTTCCCCATGGTTGTGGGCTTGCTGGCTGGCAGGAAGGCTTGCAGGCACCCAGGCTGGCAGGAAGCCTGGCACCAAGGCTGGCAGGAAGCCTGTTAGGAAGCCTGGCAGGAAGGCTGGCAGGAAAGCAGGCACCAAGGCTAGCAGGCAGACTGGCTGGCAGGGAGGCTGGAAGGCAGGCTGGCAGCAATGCTGGCAGGGAGGCTGGAATGCAGGCTGCCAGCAAGGCTGGAATGCAGGCTGGAAGGCAGGCTGGCAAGGAGGCTGCCCAGGAGGCTGGGAGGCAGGCTGGGAGGCAGGCTTGAAGGCAGGCTTGGAGGCAGGCATGCAGGCAGGGCAGACAAGGAACTCAAAGTGTCCAGCAGCAGTCTTCCCTCGGAATGCTGGCCATATGCGAGCTGCTCCCTTTATATCCGGGGGGCTTGCGCAATGCATCCCCTCCGCATGCACAATTAACGTGCGACATCCGTTCCGCTTCCGCTGTGCATCCACTAGGCTTCCGCTGTGCATCCGCTTCATCCGCTGTGCATCCGCTGTGCATCCATTTTTTCCGTTCTGCGTCCGCTCTCCTGAGACCCCCCCGAAGCCCTGTGAACGCGCCATCCATTCTGCATCCGCTGGGCTTCCATTCCGCATCCACTTTGCGTCCTCCCCGCATCCGTTTCATCCGCTCCAATTATGCAAATTTTCACCCCTTTTGAGCGCGGATACAACGGAAGGAACATTTTTCCCTTCCGTTGTGTCCTCTTTGCATCCGTTGGGCAGTGTGACACGGCCTTTAAGCTTCAAACATAAAAAAACAGAATTTGCCTCCAATGTATAATTATAGTTTCTTTTCAGGCTGGCATCCTTTCCATTAATGACAGTTTAAATATGTTTATACTGTATATTCAAAAAAAAAAAGAAAGCTTGTATAATGCATATATTTGACTATATTATAGAGGTGAACATACTATCAGAGGTGTAGTTCCTTTGTGATTATTCCAGACTGGATGCCAGCTGATTCCAATTAATTTTGGGAGAACAGCTTTAGTCAAGTCTAGAAATGCTAGGAATTAGGCAGCATATAAATTAATATGATTGCTCACAGAGTCAGCCAGATATTTAGACTGGAATTGGCATTTTTATCCATCTATGGCAGGGATATCAATCCATGGCTGGATGCATGACATACAGGCCAAGCCCACCTCACTTCATGCAGAAGCAAAAACATCATGATATGTGATGTTACATGATGGAATCAAGTTTGACACCCGTGACCTCTGGAGTCCTTTCCAAAGGACCTGGGATAGGCAAATGTTGTTATTTCATGGTGTTAAAGGTATCACTAGAGGATGTAAGCTGTTCCAAGTACATTGATTAATGATGATTTATCAGTGCCAATGGTGTGATCCTGTTCTCATTGGACTTGATTTGTAATAACAGATCATTATTTCTTTCTTTTTAATATTTGTATATTTTCGACAACAAATGCCTTTTCTCTCAGTAGTCCTGCAGTTGCTGACCTTTGATTGCTTAGCTAACAATCTTGAGTCCTGTAGCCCAGAAACTCCAACACCCAACACAGTGCTTGTTGATTCAAACAACAACCGATCCAGTATGAGTTTCTGTACTAAGTCTCACCACTTTGTTTATGGGAGAGACACTCTTCATCTGGTTCCTCTGATGGGACCTGTCCAATATGGTTCAAAACTCTGACATAGCTCTCATCTTCCTCAGAACACAGAAGCCCATATCAACCACATCACGGTTTATTAAAAAACATACAAGTATAATATCAGTTCCTTTTCACATTTTTTAAATCGAAAAGTAGATGTGTTTGTTAGGCAGTCAAGGATGACTGATTGGTTGTTCCAGGGTATACAAACTTTGGCTTAAATGTGATTTAAATCAAGGATTTTGTTATGTTTTTCCTATGAGATTCTGTAGGTCACTATCACCTTTTATCAATAATATTTAGGATATATTCTATTTTGTGAGGTGCTTTTAATCAGTGAAGAAACAATGTATGTGTGCATGTATTTTAATGTAATTTGGGGTTAAAACTAGAGCACTTTTTTATAAAAATGGGTTATTTTGGATGGTACCATTTTGCACAAAGTAGAATTGTACAAAATGAGTGTTCCAAGTATAAGAATTGAGTGGTGTACTCTGGTTTCTTTTCCTGTAAGACTACCTCAAAACTCTCTTCTGGGTGAGTGATACTAAAATTGCAGATGGGATGGAGAATTGCCAAAAATCACTTCCTTCCAAACTATTCACTAGAGCATCCACTTGAAAGAATTGAAGCCTCCACTAAATCTCACTTTTCTGCTCATGGAACAGCAGCTTGATCCAATCCACTATATTTAGACTTATTCTAAATATTATTTTACACACATAAGACAGGAATTTGAACATGATTATCTATCTACTCACTAAAGTTGTAACAATTATGCGAGATCTGGTATGAGCAGACTTCAGTGATCTTGGTATATTTACTGTTGTTATAAAATGAGATCTGTGGTAGTTCTTTCTGTTGTTTTACTTTCACCCAGAACAACAAACATTCTTTTGAAAATACCTCCCAGCAGGTCCCCTTTAGGAGGCAATGTTTATTACAGTAGTTCTGAAGAGCTGGTTTCTCTTGTAAAATTTATGTCTAGAAATTGCTGTTCACAAAAATGACAGATATGAGAACATACTCATGGAAGTGCAGTATAAAAAAGATACCTAAACGACTGCTTTCCCTTCCCACATGTTTTGGACAGTGAGACATAACTACGCCTGTAATTTATAGCACTTTTAATGCTAGGTTTACAACAACACATTATTCCAGATTGCTCTGCATCTGAATTTTATGTTATTCTGAGATGAAACAGAGATAGATGCTAATTTTACAAAGTAGAGCTTTTCAAGCATTGATGAGATTTCTGACATTTGCAGAAATCTGTGGGAGGATCCAGACATTCTTTTTTTTCAGGCATTGAGTCGTACTAGGATAAATTTGAAAAATGATGTACCTCAAAAGCAATTTCTCTTTTCCTTTCTGTTTCTGAGAAGAAATAAAATTTATGTAGAGATCTTCCATTTCTTCTTGCAGACTGATTTAATTTGCTGGCAACAATGGCTATACTTAAAACAATGGCATTGTTTATCAAACTCAGGATAGGAATAAAATTAGTTTTATTATTTCTTTCATTTATATTCCACTTTTATTATTTATTTATTTTAACAAAAACTCAAAGCAGCAAAAATCTAATATCCTCCTTCTCCCTCCTATTTTCTCCACAACAGATGTTTGAGATAAATTGGGCTGAGAGGAAAAAATATCTGGCCCAATGTACTCAGCTGGCTTTCATGGCTAAGGTGGGACCTCAGAACTCAGGAGTTTCCTAGTTTCTAATCTGGTATCTTAACCACTAGATCAAACTGGCTCAATACCAAATAACAGTACAGGAATACAATAAGGCAACAATTTGTAATCACAATAATAGATGATACTAAATATAGACTCTAAACCAGAAGTTCTTGATCTTTTTGTGATCCCTTTGGAAATCTGATGAAACCAACATATTCCAAACACATTTAAATGCATGAAATGAAATACATAGATACAAATTACAAAAGAAACCAATATTGCTGAAATGCAGTTATCATTTTTTTTAAAGTGTGTAATACAGTAACATTCTTCTTTAGTAATTCACTAAATTAATAATGGCAATATCTATTTTAGGAAATATTAATGTTACAGTGTGAAATGTGTGGAAATTAATAAACATTTTTAGAGTCCAGACTCCAGAGGCCCTAAATAAGTTTACCTACTTACATTATTGAATGAAAAGCTGGATTTTATTTAGAGAGGAGTATAAATAAATTGTGAATTTTTCTCATCCATGCTCATGGATCCCCTGAAATCTCTCCAAGAGATTCCTAAAGCCCATGTTAAGAACACCTTGTACTATACTAAAAGATCCACAATTTAAAATAACATTAACCACCACTAGGTACATATTGGGCTACCGAATAACCTTGTGCAGCCCATCAGCATTAAAAAAAATCAAATTCACTACTATCAAACATTGCTGCTGTCCACAAAATAATGCAATGAAGTGCCTACAACACCTCAAGGCCATAGTTAGTGATGCCACTAACTCTACGCTTTTGCCATTCTACTAGGCATGAGACGATTGGTGTGTCAGGTGTTCCTTTTCAGCCCATAATTATTTTTAATATACCAATGTGGCCCTTTTCCTCTGGAAATTAAAATATTATTTTTAATAGTGTGAAAATAATGAAAAAATGGCCATATGAAAATAATGAAAAATGAATAACAATTTGTTAAAACTCATTTTTCCCAAGCATTGGTTATTGCTTTCTTCATACATTATGGAATTTTTCCAGGAATTTTTTTTTCTTTTCTCTAGTCTAGCCAAAGTTCTGAGATTGCCAGATAGTCACCCATTTGATTATATGACTAGCTGAAAGAGATTCATTTCTGAATGAAGAGACTCGGGAAAGGGCTCCCAGGCAGATTAAAGAAGGTGAAAATGATTTTGTGGTATAAAATAGAATTGTATCTTTTGAAGTATGGCTATTCTACTTTTGCTTATTTCATAAGTCTGCAAAGAGCACTTTAATTTCTGTTGAATGTATTTTTAATCTCTTTATTTAAGCATGACATTATGATTTCTTTCACATCTTTTCACATGCTTCCTTTTGACCTCAAGTTTACATGAAGTAATATGTCTTCATTGGATACCAATGTATTTTTCTAGCTCTAGATATTTTGATACTTTTCTGAAGCATCAACTTCAGAAAATTTCTGAAGTTCTATCATGTAATTCTTTGTTTGTGTAACACATGACACTGCCATGATGATGCAAGTTTGACACCCCCTGCCCTATAGTTTTCTTGGCAAGATTTCTGTCAATGAATACTTCAGTTTCAACCATAACAACACAAGAGCACACAACAGATACAAACTCAAGGTTAACCGCACCAAACTTGATTGCAGGAAATACGACTTCAGCAACAGAGTGGTCAATGTCTGGAATACTCTACCTGACTCTGTGGTTTCTTCCCCAAACCCCAAAAACTTTAACCTTAGACTGTCTAATATTGACTTCACCCCTTTCCTAAGAGGTCTGTAGGGGGTGTGCATAAGCGCACCAATATGCCTACCATCCCTGTCCTATTGTTTCTTTTATTTTTCTTATATGTACCTATTTCATGTATTCGTAACTATGTATCCTTATAGCTATTATCTTGTAAGCGATTGACAAATCAAAATAAATAAAATAAATAAAAATAAAAAGAAGCAGTTTGTCACTGCTTGCTTCCTAGGGCTGAGAAAGTATGACTAGCCCAAGAGCACTCAGGTCGGTTTGCATGTAAGTCAAGAATTGAACTTATAATCTCACAGTTTCTGGTCTAGTGCCTTAACCACCACACTATTCCAAACTGACTCTCTATATATTTTTGGGACAATTGAAAGTATGTAAAATAATGAAACTATTCCAAATAGAATACGTGTCTGCTATCAATAGAAACATCCCTTTTTATGCTGCTTTCTCAACTATTCTAATGGAGGCTTAAAATACTCAGCAATAGAACTTGGACACATAAGGTCTGCAAAACAAAGGGGAAATCATCTTCTATTACATTTTTTTCTATCAGAAGAAAACAAATATTGGATTACAGTCTAAATTTTGAAACATTTTCACAGCCATGCATTTAAAATCCCCTCTTGCTTTTAGAGTTCATTTTTAAAATATATGTCATTCTTTAAAATAACCATTTGGAAATGCTGAAAGAACCTATTTGTCATCATAAACTTTCAAAACCAGGAGATTAACTAGAAGACACAAAAGGCTCTTGTTTAACTTTGTTGAGCTATCATATTGGATGTTTCAGATAAAACAGACCTGATTTTAGATGGGATTTTTTTAAAAAAAAAACATCCCATAAAGAATATATACATTAAAGTTTATGGCATTGCCTTAAAATTGCCATGCCATAAATAAACTTTTTACTTCAAAGGAAAAACAAGGTGTTGTATAGGAGAGAAATTACAATTAGTGTTAGCTATAAAACAATCAGTAGCTTGTTATCTATTTTTTTTCTCAACTATGTTCCCTTTAGAATCCTCAGATCTTCATATTAAGAAGACAAATGTTAATTAGCTTGACTGAAACATTAAATATGGAAATAACATGCAATTAACATTAAAAAAACAAATATTTTTCCAATTGTTGCAACACATCAAATTCACAAAGCAAGAGACTCACAATGAAAATGATCAAGAAACATTTAATTAGAGAATTTTAATAAAAACTGTCCATTCACCTCACTGGCAAAAAAAAAAAGCTTAGTTTGTAAAGCAGAAACCTAATTTCTTTTTAACTTACATCTACAGTGGAAGGTGTTCTGTATAACTTGGAAGGTTCCAAGTAGTCTCTTCTGATTGGCCAGAAAGGCCAGTACAGTACAGGATTGGTTCATTAGGAACCAATCCAAGGAGCCTCTCAAAGGCTGCAAAGTTAAATAAATGACATTGGATACAAGCCGGCAGGCAATCCTCTATATAAAGGGTTGCCACGGCTTGAGCCAATGTTCCGTTACTGTTTGCTGTTAACAAATAAAGAACCCGGTCTTACTGCGCGTCTTTTCCGAATGGAACAGAAGGAATGCATACAGTTATGGAAAAGAAGATTCAAGTAGAGTCTGGTGTGTGTGTGTGTGTGTGTGTGTGTGTGTGTGTGTGTGTGTGTGTGTGCTATTGAAGATTAATTTGTAAATTATAGTTCACAAAGCTAATTTTGCAAGTCTTTTGTTCAAATCCAACTGGTCAGGATAAAAAGTCATATAGACAGAAAACTGAAGCCTTGAAATATCAAAAGGCAAGAAATATAATTTTATTAGTATTTGAAATGAAATAATGAACCATTCAAATGTCAGGATACAAGGAATTCCTTTCACTTTTTTCAGGGACATAAGACAAAGCAGTCCTATTAATGCTGCCATCTTCTGCTCCTTCATGTACTATCTATCCTTTGATCAACATTTCTGCTTTATTTCTTCATGCCAGCATTTGAGATAAAGTATGCTGCATCTATTCTATCAGTCAATGTACAAAGCATTAAATTTATTTTAAAAATATGATTCTAAGGTGATAGAATTCTAATAGGACTAAAATTTCTCACTGCATACATACAGTAAGTTCATCTGTTGCAAAATAAAACCTATATTCATACATGTATGCATAAACATACACATATAGTATACATATATTTTTATACACATATATGTATGTATATACAGTCACTTTGGCTCAATATATTCCTTAATTGTTTGCCAACAACAGAACTTCCCTGAATATATACAATTCAAGGTACATGCAAGTAAAAATCCATTCCATTCTTCCCTGCTGCCATTTTGTTGTATATTATCAGAAATATATATTCCTTGAATTATTTCCTATGTTCATTACATGGAGACTTCCAGTGATTTCATACTTGTCTAGTAAAATGAATATGAATGAAATCTTTCTTTCTGTAGATCTGTTTACTAATGCAATTAATTACTGCAAAAAGTTGCAGAATGATATCAAAATTGCAGATAGACACGTCTATTTCAAATATTTGCTAAGCCTTCAAATACTTTCTAGTTAAATTCCTGGGTTGCAATTTGAACTCTAAATCTTATTGCTAGGAGACAATAGCTTGCCTCCCAGCTGGGCTGTGATATTTCTTTCCAGGACTCCAATTTACATGACAGGTTCAAATGTGCTGCCACTTAAAAGTCTGAAATGGAATAATTAGGTCTAACTACAGAATATAAAGTTCTTTTCCTTATCTTCTGAAATTCTTACAAATTTAATTCTCTCTGGCATCTGCTACTTTTTCAGCAACTCTCATTTTTTTTCAGCCGAGGGACATGTGACAGCTGACAGAGGAAGGAGCAGTGATCCAGGTATCAGAAAAAGATGCAGCATCTGGACTAATAACAGAATAAAAAATATGTGATAAAATACGATTAACTCAAGTCTTAATTTCATTGTTAAAGTGTCTATCATTTTGCACAGCTTTGAAATATCTGTCTTACATATAGTATTAAAATATCTTCCTTATTCACAAAATATCTGGGGCCTCATCAGAAAAAATAGAAATGAAAATAGAAAAAATAGAAATGAAAACAACCTCATTCCAAACATACTGTAAAATTGGAAGGAAAAAAAAGAGGAATCTGGATGTAGTGGGTGGCAGGACTATTTCCTCTAGTTGGTGTATAAGAAGAGACATCCAGAATGTTAAAATGTTGTATTAGATCCAAAGTAAACTTGACAGTCTGAGTTAACAAAAAAAAAAAGAGTTGAGGAACTTTTGTTGTTGTTAAGTCCTCCATGATCAAGAGGAAAAGGTAATTTGATGTTACTTATCATCCATCCTTCTACCTACCTACCTTATCTACCTTTTTGAGTGGAATATCATTCATGCTCAAAGGTCACATGGTGCTTTGTATAAGTCACATTATAATATGGAAAACTTGTAATATGAACACGCAATGTGCAATGTAGTGAGCCTTTTATTTAGTATTTATTTGATTTGTCAATCACTTACAAGATGCAGGTATAAGAATAAATATAGTTTTGAATACATGAGATAGATACTTATAAGAAAAATAAAGAACAATAGGACAGGGACAGTAGGCACAATTGGTACGCTTATGCATGCCCCCTATAGGCCTCTTAGGAAGGGGTGAGGCCACAGCTCCCACAGTAACCAAGATCTTACTAGAACAGATTATCCCATGATATGGTATGATGGAAGCAATAGATTCAGACAGAGGAACTCATTTCACCCAAAAGGTTCTGCAAAGGGTAATGGAGGTGGTGGGGGTGAAATGGGAATTTCACACGCCATTTCATCCTGAATCCAGTGGAAAAATTGAAAAAGTGAATGGGGAATTGAAGAAACACTTGACCAAACTACAACTTGAAAATGGCTTGCCATGGACAAAGAATCTTCCCTTAGCTCTGCTCAAGATCAGAACTTGTCCAAGGAAAGACACAGGGGTTTCTCCTTTTGAAATGCTGATGGGGAGACCCTATTTGGCCAAACTAGGCAATCCCATACCAGAGTTCAGGGACTTGTTCCTTCGGAAATATTTGCTGGCACTGTCTCGGTCTTTGCTTTCTCTTCACAAACAGGGACTGTTGGTGCAATGACCACCTTTGGCTGGTAGCCAACACCCACATGAGGCTGGAGACTGGGTCCTGATAAAGACTTGGAGAAATGAAAAACTGCAACCTAGCTGGGAAGGTCCGTACCAGGTGCTACTGATGACTGAATCTGCAGTCCGTACTCGGGAAGGAGGCTGGACACATTACAGCAGAGTCAAGAAAACACCGGAACCTGAGAAACATTCGAAGGCAATCCCAGTGGACGGTCAGCCGTTAAAGGTAACCTTGAAGAAATAGCCAGCAGAAACCACCATGGAGATGTTGGCTGAACTCTGGAGAGGACTATTTGTTGCAACTATATTTACATTAATACATCAAAGAAGTTCACAATATGTTGGACCTGCAGGTGACTTGGGAACAGACTTGTGGGATGACAATGTGTTCATAAAGGATCTCAAGAAGGTCTCACATTCCTTGAACATCACCAATTGCTGGTTATGCATGCACATGTCAGGAAGAACAGGTGAAGGATTAATCCTACACGCAATTCCACTTGATCAGAACAGACTAATACCACAGGGGCACGAGACAGAAAAATATGGTGTAGAACGAAATATAACAGGAAGGATTTTTGTTCATTTAAGGGAAACGACGTATGTGTATTTTAGGAGAAATGAAACTAGAGGGCTCCATTTAGGAGATTGGGAAAAATGTAATAAGACTTTTGATATGACATCATCCTATAGTAACCATAGCTATACCAAGAGTTATCATAAATTAGATTATTTTAATCAAGATCAGTATCAGATGTGTATGCATTTTGAGGAATGATCAATTGGACCTGAAAATCACAACAGACCTATGCTATGGAAAACTTTAGGTGGGTATTGTGTGGGAAATATGCATACAGGGAGATGCCACCTTACTGGAGTGGCACATGTACACTCGGGTATGTGATACTGGTGATATATAAACTTGATGGCCTTCCCCAAGGCCGGATACATAATAAAAGAGACTCAGAATCTGGCCTTACCCAGAGACTCTGGACCCAAATCTCCCGTAGTATAATAACACCATTGGGAGTAGCCATGAACTACCGAGATATACATATTCTAAATAATTTCACGGTAACAATGTTCAATGATACAATAAAGAATATTAAAATGATTAACACCGAGCTTTCTGAAGTAAGACAGGTTGCTCTACAAAATAGGTATGCTTTAGACATTGTATTAGCTACAAAAGGGTGTGTGTGTGCTCTGATTCATTCACATGACTGTTTATACATCCATGATTTCCAACCCAATATTACAAAGACAGTAAAAGTAATGGAAGAACATATTCGGTCTAATCCATTATCACAAAGAGGTGACTCCTCATTGACAGACCTGTGGGGAGCACTATGGTCGTGGCTTCCCAGTTCCACTTGGTTTAGATCTACCATAAAGGGAATTATATTGATTATTATATGCTGTGTATTGTTGTGTTGTTGTGTTCAGTGTCTCCCTGGTGCAATAACAACGTGCTGGAAGATAGGGAAATCCTTGGGTTCAAGATTTGAGAAGAAGCAGGAAGCAGAACCTCTAATGATGTATCAGAGAGAAATCACTGTGAAAGAAGCAGAGGATCTGCTATTTGAGTTTGAGACAAGAGTGGAAAAAGAAAAAGAGATTGTGAGCAGAACTGAAGTCATGTTGGATGACCCATTGAATTAAATAAGGAAGTGTGTCTCAAACTCAGTAGTTCTGCTAAATAAGAAAGTGTTCCAGTTTGTGCACAAGAGAAAAAAACAAAATAAGGCTAGAAAAATGGGAAATTGTAATGAAATGCTGCGATCTCAGAAACCATGTAACTGCTTTTGCTGGATAGGGAGCTAGTATGAACCTTCGAAATATATGTGTCAATTTAAAAACAGAAAGCACATGAGCCAAGCCCTCGTACGAGGGGGCGGACAGTTAGGGTATAAAAATGCTGCCTGAATTTTGCTCTGGGTTCCTTCAATGCCTGAGGGAACCCGTCTCTGCAGTCACGTAAATAAAACCTTGTTTTCCTTGGATCAACGAATCTTTTTGTGGTTTTTTTAATCTGCTTCCACCTCACAAATCCAATATTAAACGACAGGAGCATTAAACAATAGTTATACGGCACCTATTTCAGATCATGCCAGATGTAGTAGAACTGAGTTTAGAGTTGTCTACCAAGATGTTTATTAACTAGGGAACATATAATTTAATTTATTTTCATTTAAGTTACCCTAACCTTATGTTAATACATGACCCTTATAAATAATTTTCTCAACAATATTTGTCCATCTTAATAGATTTCTGTTGCCAATATCAATACCAAAATAATACCCAGAATAAAATAGTTAAAAAAATTAAAAGATCAAAAGGGTTCTTTTTGATATCAGTCGAGAAGCATTTTCTATCAGCCTCATATATTTAGGGACATAATTAAAACTGTGGCAGGGAGTTCTGCAGATCCATGTTTTATAAGTGGGATACCAAATGTGTCTACCTTCCCTTTGTTTTAAATTCAAATAGCAGAGAATGGATTTGTAGCCTTGCATAATTACTTCCATGTAATTATGTACAGAGAAAAAGTATCTCATGCACTGGAACTGTATGCATACATGTAATTACAGATTGCTTTGGTGTATAATGTTTGTCCAGGACATTTGCAACTGCTCCTTGCACTTGAACACAGGCCCATCTGAAAAATGTACATTCAATATTTGGGCAAATTCTTATGAATTAATGAATTTTGAATCTACATTCAAAATTTCTTACCGAAATTAGGACCACATTTAAAATGGAAACATCTGGTCAATTTTTGTCTCCGAGAGTACAAAGGTGTAATTAGCACACAACATACTGGACTTCAAAGATGCAAGGAATAATATGGTTGGATGTTGATGAAAACAATGAACTCTTAAAATAACATCTGGGCTCCAGGTTTTAGATATGCTTTCTTCTCTAATTAAAAAAAGTATGAGAACTCCACTCTGTTCAAAATAAAAGTGGCAACCAACTAAAGCTGCTCCAGAAAGAGACTATGAACTGCTTCATTAATACAGCAGTATAAAAAAGGAAAAAACACACTTGATTTTTACAAACTTGCTACAATAATTAATCAAAACATTTTAACATATCTAAAATATTTTTTTTAATAAAGAAACATTATATTGTTGATGAAGTTTGTGTTTTCAAAAAGTACAAAAGGGTCTTACATCCTGGTTTTTTATTGCCCCTCCCAAATCACATAGTCACATTTTTGGCACTTGAAACTGAACTGCATTATGACCATTTGTAGCATCCTCTGGGCACATGATCACAAGTTATTACATTTTTGTTGGAAACTGCCCTTTACTTCTGGATTTTGCAAAAACTGCCCCTCAATGAACAATGGGTTTTCTTAATGACTGTGGTATTCATTTTATCACCACCACATTTGCTTAGCGACCATTGCAAAAAGGTCATTAAAAACAGGTCTGGTCACATAGCATTACAATTATCATGACTTATAATGATAATGGCAGGGAGTTCTGCAGATCCATGTTTTATAAGTGGGATACCAAATGTGTCTACCTTCCCTTTGTTTTATAAACTGAGGATTATAAACTGAGGACAACCTATATCGTCCAGGCTTTGCCACCTGAAACCCTGAAGATATGTTGAATTATACTTCCTGTCATCTTTCTTACTTTCTTCGTGTCAGAAGCACCTTTAAATTATAGACATATAACATTCAGCACTGAGCAAATAAAATAGGGATAAAATAAGTCATAGAAATAGTGTGTGTATAAAAAGTATGTATGCCAAATTTGTCTTCCTGTGTCATCCCTCAGCAAATCCCCTTTCTTACATATTTTTCTTGTTCCTAAGCCTTGAGCAAATCTCCTAGGTGACTCCTAATTGTCACCTTTGAACTGCCACTTCCCATGCTCCCTCTTAGATGTGGGGTACAAAAAGGAAAAAATGTCCACCTTATGGTTTTTGGACAAAAAAGTGTCTGGGGAGGTTCTGGTTCCCTTTTAGAGTATGGGCACTCCCTTCTGGGAGAACACTAGCCACAGTTTTCAGACCCCTTCATGGGCGCCTGGAAGGACCTGCTGCCCTTTTCCCTTATGCAGTGAGTACTGCCCCCTCCTTTCCTGCCCATGGTTTTCAGACCCCTTGTGGATCTGGGAAGAACTGCCACTTCCCTATGCAGTGAGTACTGGCACTTCCTGAACCAGGCTTTGCTTTTGGGCTTTCACAGGACAACAATTTTTCTTCCTTCCCACGCTTCAATCACAGCCCATTTGGCTTTCCCTCTGATATACAGAAGGCCCCACACTCTGATGACCCCCCTTGCTTTCCCTGTTCTGTCAATCATGGCTCAGAGGAACTAACAAAAGGGTAGAGGCCAAACAGAGTAATGAGAACCAGCTGCTGTCCAAGGGTAAAGCCACACACACACACACACACACAGAGGCATAGACACATTACCCACACTTTCCCATGCTTTAAAATTAAATTTTAGAGGTACTCACCTTCTTTCCAAGCAGCCTTTGAGCTCAACACTCAAAATCCCTTTAAAACCTAGTTCCAAATGGTCAAGGTCCAGGAAAAATTCACCCAAAGATTCAATGGGGTCTGTGCCAGTAAGGGAGGCTTACCTGGGCCAGGTCCATTGGTTAGCAGCCCTGCCAACTCTCACGGTTCTGCCGTGAGTCTCACGATTTTTTGTCATTTCTCACGGTCTCATGACAAGGCTCCTCAATCTCACGCCGAATTTAAAATGCTTTTTTTTTTTTTTTCAAATTTTGGGGTCGGCTTATACGTGCATAAATCTGATTCTCACACAAACGACATGACGCCACTTCTCAGATCACGCAATATTGATATTACCATACAGTCATATATACATACAGCACATTTCTTTTTACTCTGGGGCCTCCATTTTGCTTTTTCAACCACCAGATATAACACGCTCTGATTGGTTAGTTATTCACGTGACCGTGAATCTCACTATTTTTTATAGAATCTCCAGATTTTTTTTCATGGGTCTCCAGATTTTCCTTTATCAGGGGTTGGCAGGTCTGGGTTAGGTTAACTTGGAGTCCTATCTTTGGATGCCAAATTGTTGGAAGAAATATCCTTCTGGGTTCAGTTTCAAGTGGGGAAAAAGGGAAACATGGAGGCTGTTTGGAAAGATGGCTTAATGGTGGACAGGATCACATGCCTTTGAGCTCTTGTGCAAAGAAAAATAAAGGAAATGCTGAGAGTCCTTGGGTTTTATACCCTTTCTGGCTTTGAATTAATTTCATGGAGCACAGGAAGAGTATTCTGATTGGTTGCTGTCAGAGGTCATAGCTAGCTTTGTAGGTTATCTGTGTGCTAACTTTGGTTGAAACTTTGTGGGTGGGTGCAATGAAGGGCAATTGAATGGCTCTGCCTGAAGGAGACAGATCTTTGTTATGTGGAATAGACTGTCTCAGGCCTTAATGGCCCATTAACAAAGGTGGGGGGAGGTGACTTTCTGCATCTCTGAGTTTCTACTTCTCTTTTAGGGGAAATATTCTGCCTTTTTAGTATATCCTAAAATATTTCATTTTAGGAAAGGAATGCTTCCAATGGTAACATAGGGCTAATGCATACAGTTGGTTACCCATCTTGTCACCTAATTCCTGTCACCTAATGTGGTATATCAACTTGCTCAATTATCTAGACTGTTTGCAGATTCTTTACTCAATCTTTTTAAAAATGAGCACTCCATAAACAAACTCTGTCTTTCTCTCTGTATCTCTCTGTCTCCCTCCCTCCCTCCTTCTCTTTTTGTGTGTGTGTGTGTGTGCGTGTATACAAGCTAAATGTTGCCAGCAACATGATCTTTTAGAAAGGTTTTCAATTACCTCTCCACTATCATTTGTAACTTATTCCAATACATTTTCTAAGCTGAGATAGCTATCTCAAATACTTGGAGAGGCCTCCAAATATCAAAGCACAACTTCTCACCAGTTAACTCCTATCAGTCAACCTGGCTGGGTTAGTCATATAAAAACAAGAAAAAGTAACAATAATTAAATAAAGGTAAACCAGAAGCCACAATGCCATAAATAAAATAATTTTGTGATGAAGAGTTTTTTCATTCTTTATAATGCCAAGATTTCCATTAGATTGTTAGGAATTAGAAAGTTAATCCAAAATGTCTGTAGTAATGTAATGCAGTTTGAGTGGTTAAGTATAATCACACACAACAATGCCTAGATTACCATTTTGCAGAGGGAGAAGCCTGTTAATCAATTATATCAAAAACATGTTTCCATCTCAAAGACTCATAATTTATTATGATATAAGCTTTCATGGATCAAAACACACTAAATTTTAACCATGGAAGTTTTAATATAACAAATACATGAGTCCTTGTGGTGGCAAAGTCATTCTGCTTTATGTGAATTTAAGATGGTAGACTTAAAGAACGATTTTTATAAGTACTATTCAATCACACATGTTGCTGCTTATTTCTTTACACAGTGTATGGTTTGTAACAAGAAACACTGAAGACTGAATTGAACCAATGATTGGAACTCAAAGAGTTTCTCCATTCTGACATAAAGCTATTTGACATCTGATTCTTCATGATTTGAGAAGATTGAGAAGATTAAACAATTCACTATCTTCTCCCTTTCTCATCCATGCCCAGAATATTTCCCATGGAACCTCCTGGACATGGACAATCCAATCTTCTAAGTCTTTTTTTTTTAAAAAAAAGCTCTCTTTTCATCTGCTATGCTTTTTTTTTCCTTTTGAAAATTACCCACCCTTTATATGAAATTATTTCAGTCATCTATGAACTAGGAAATGTGCATTTGTTAAATATATAAATAATGTGCATTTGTTAAACTTTCTCCCTCTCCTGTATTCATTCAAACTAAATATTTAAACTAAGATTATGTTTTCTAAATGCCAAATGAGTTAGTTGCTAATTAAACTGGAGAGGCTTATTTATCCAGTAGACAGATTACTAAATATGAGTGAGGGGAAAGCATTAAGAAGTGACAATTTAAAGAAATAGTGGGATCATTGGTTTTAAATTTATGCTTTTTTTCCTGATATTTTTGGAAATACCAATGTTTTCTGAACAATCCCCATTAATATTAATGAAAAGGGAATTGGATTATCAATCAACAGTCATGAACAAGTGGCCAGATACTGCCATTTGAAATCCATTTTAATGGATAGCTTTAGATATAATAAGGAAGAATGAGACAACAAAATACCAATCCTAATAAAATAAATTAATCCTTACCTTCCAGAAGAGTAAAGATAACTTAATTAAATCATTTTGTGTTCATATGATGAAGACATTTACCTAGAGATGACTTGAAAACTCTAAGTATACTAACCTCTTAAGAAATCATGAATTTTAGATTCTAACACATGCTATATTGTTTGAGGATTACTTATATATAATCAGTGAAAAAGAGACCAATTAATAACAATAACAATAACAACAATAGCAATAACACTTAGACTTATATACAACTTCATTGTGCTTTACATCACTCTCTAAGCAGTTTAAGGCCCTGTCACACTGGCCGACGGATGCAAAACGTTTGTAAAAAGGACACAGCAGACGAGAAAAATGTTCCATCCGTTGTTATCCGCTCTCAAAAGTGCCCCGAATTTGCATAACCAGAGCGGACAACACGGAAAGGAATGGACGGGGGGAGGACGTAGGGCGGATGGAAAGTGGATGCTCCATGGAAGCCTAGTGGATGGAAGTGGATGGGAGCAGATGACACATCCACAGGGCTTCCGGGGGAGCACAGCAAAGTGGACGCAGAACGGAAAGAGCGGATGCAGAGCAGATACCGAGCGGATGAAGCGGATGCAGAGCGGAAACCTAGCAGAAGCCTAGCAGAAGCCTAGCGGATGCCTAGCGTTCACTGCGCATGAGGGGAGGATGCATTGCGTCAGCCTTGCGGATATAAAGGGAAGCAGCTCGCAAGCAGGTCACCATTCAGAGGAAAGACCTGCTTCCAGACACAGCTTGCCAGCCAGCCAGCCAGCCAGCAACCCAACAACCATGGGGAAGAAAAGGAAGCTTCTGCCATCTGCTGCCAGCCCTGGCAAGAGGGAAAGGACCACCCTCCCACCCCCTGGCCCTGACTCTGCTTCTGCTGGGGCTTCTGCTGTCCGGGCTCGCTCTTCTGGTGCTGGGGCTTCTGCTGCTGCTGCTTCTGGAGGTGGTGCTTCTGCTGATGCTGCTTCTGGTGGTAGTGCTTCTGCTGATGCTGCTTCTGGTGGTGCTGCTTCTGCTGGTGGTGCTTCTGCTGGTGCTTACTCTGCTGGCATTGCTCCTGGTGCTGGTGCTTCTGCTGGTGCTTACTCTGCTGGCACTGCTCCTGGTGCTGGTGCTTCTGCTGGTGCTTACTCTGCTGGCGCTGCTCCAGGTCCTGCTGGTGCTTACTCTGCTGGTGCTGCTCCTGGTTCTGCTGGTCCTACTGGTGCTCCTGATCCTGCTGGTGCTCCTGGTCCTGCTGGTGCTGCTGGTGGTGCTGGTGGTGCTGGTGCTGCTGGTGCTGCTGGTGGTGCTGGTGCTGCTGGTGCTGCTGGTGCTGCTGGTCCTGCTGGTCCTGCTTTTGCTGCTACTGTTGTTGTTGCTGCTGCTGTTGGTGGTGGTGGTGTGGAGGAGCAGTCCCTACAACCTCGAAGCCCTTCTGATGAGGCCCCATATGGCCCTGCCAAAGGGAGGAAGAGGCAGACACATGAACGGGAGAGGAGGCAATACACAATTGAAGAGGAACATGAGGAGGAGGTGCTGGAGTGGCTGAGGGAGAATGAATATCTTTGACGGAAGGGACACAGGCTCTATCGAGATACCAAGAGGAAGCAGGCGGTTTGGAGAGAGAAGGCGGAGAGCCTGGGCTACACTTCGGAGGTGCTCCTTGGCTGGTGGAAGCACATGCACACCTGGTATGGGAAGCTGCACCTCAAGAAATCTGGCCAGGCCGCAGTCAAGCTGACAGACAGAGAGACCTATGTGATGGCCAAGTGCAGCTTCTTGGAGGGTGAGATCTGCCACCAAGGAGCAGCCCCTCTCACAACCCTCTCTCTCAGGCAGCCTGCTGAGAGCCAGTCCTCTTCTGGCCAAGAGTCAGCTCCTGTGTCCAGGCAGGTATCTGTGGAGCGTGCCACGACAGAGACCCCCCCCCGACAGCTGTACTACCCATGGCGGAGCATGTGGAGGACCCCCTGACGCAGTGGGAGCAAGGAGAGGGCACTTCCACCACAGCCCAACCCGCATCCACCCCCAGCTCCACCTCCACCAAAAGGCAGAGAGGCAGACCGGAGGGGCAGAGCCACACTGTCCTGCTGGAGATCAGGAACACCATCAGGAGCAGCGTAGATGTCCTCTCTCAGCTGGTACACACCGACGCCCCATCCTCCAACCGCAAGCCCTTCCTCACCTATGTCAACCAGACCCTCATGAACATGTCGGAACCCCAGTACCAGGTGGTGAAGGACAGGATCACCGATGTCATGGAGGAAGGGGCTCTCAACATCACGGGGCTGAGCCAACTGTCTGAGAGCTTCCACAACACACCATCCCCTGTTGTCCTCTCGGGGCCAGGCACCCCAGTGGCACCTCAGACCAGCACTCCAGCAGCAGCCACCTCCACAACACCTGGACCCTTCACCCCTGAGACGATGGGAATGCCAACTGACTGAGAAGAGTGCCAGAGACTGGGTGGCTACCTGTTGACTTTATTTTTGCTTTGGACACTTGAGTTGGGTCATTTTTTCTTTTACAGGTTGTTATTAATAAAGATTATCTTTGCTTCACACACTTACTTCATTTATTTTTGTCAATAAAGTCTTGGTGGAAACTTCTAGAAATGGTTTAAGCCTTTGCATGCTTGTGGGATGGGTAAGGATAGCAGTGGAATGGGCAGGGATACCTGTGGGATGGGTAATAGCTGTGGATAGATAAACCTTCAGTGCAAGCATAGTGGGACTGTATGGTGTACCGTCCCAGGTGCCACATCTCTGGCCCTTTATTATCAATAATAATGTAATCATTCATCCACACATGTCAACACAAACACAACTCTTTATTAAATGCCCTGTTCATAGTAGGCCCACCCAACAATCATGGCCCAATCTCATCAGTGTGATGAGACAGGCTGAAGGAAGCATCCATTTATCATCTATCATCCTGTCTTGCCACTCCACTGCTCCAGCTGGGGAGTTGCACCAGTGCTTCAAGAGGTTGCACTGCTTCTTCCCTTCATGTGAAGCTCTGTTGGGGCCTTGCACATCCTTAGTGTCTATCAGGTTTCGCCCTTGCCTCCATTCCCCAGGCTCCATGTCCCCATTGCCTTGTTGGAAGTTCACGAGCCTGTTCTGCAAGACTGGGTAGCGGGTGCTATGAGATTATGCAGGATGCAGCAAACTTCCACGATCCTCCTTACGGTCTCTGGGCAATGCTGCATGGTGGTGAGAAGTACCTGGGACCTGTTGGCCAGGATGCCAAAGGCATTCTCCATCACCCGCCTTGCCCTGGACAGCCTATAGTTGAAGATCCTCTCTTCACGGGTGAGGCATCTGGAAGTGTAGGGCTTCATGAGGTAGGTTCTGAGGGAGAAGGCGTCATCCCCCACGATGAAGTAGGGCACATCTTGTGTGTCGTTTGGTAGGGGGTCTGGATCTGGGAAGCCCATAGTGAAGTTGTGTTCCAGCCCCTCCTTGAGGTCACTGGCGTTGTATACCTGGGCATCTGAAGATGACCCGTTGCCTGAAGCATCGATATACATGAACTTGTAGTCAGCATCGACCATGGCGAAGAGGATGATGCTGAAGAAGCCCTTGTAGTTGAAATAAGTGGACCCCGACTTGGCTGGAGCTTTGCAGGCCACGTGCTTCCCATCTATGGCTCCAACGGTGTGGGGAAGTTCCACCTCTGAGACCACTGCTCTGCAACTTTCTTCCAGCCTTCTTCAGTGGAGGGGCACTGGAGGAGCTCCTCCAGGTATTCTTCGATGATGGCCTGCACCACTTCTCTGACCACAATGCTGATGATGTTGTGTGGCACCTTCCAGGCATACTGCATGCTCCTGTAGGTGGTTCCTGAGGCCAGGTGGTGCCGAGTCAGTGCAACCTTGAGCCCAGGGTCCAGGCTGGGCCAGAAGTTGTTGTTTGCCTTGGTCAACCTGGGTGTCAGCCGCTCCACAACTTCATCAAACATGGCTGGAGGGATCCTCATGAAGTTCTGGAATGCACGAGGATCTTCATTCCTCAGCTCCACCATCAGCTTGTTATACAGTCTGTACTCTGCTCTTCTCCTGATCCATCTTCAGACCCAGACACTTCTTGGCCGCCTCCTTTTCTTCCCATAGAAGAGTTGAAAGAGCCTGTAGATGGCTTCGCACTGTTGCAGAACGATGGTGGCTACCAAAGTGACTGTGTTATGGTCCAATGGTGGACATCAATGGATGCTGTGGAAGAGCAAGAGCCAGATGAAGACTGCAGAGGTCTGCACAGCAGGGCTGCTGGACTGAAAGTGAGATCCAGGTGAGTTCCTCCCCCTTTTTATAGGCAATATAGGTTTTTCACTAGGTGTCCTTTTACATCCACTAGGCATCCTCTAGACATCCTTAATATCCAAGATAGGTCCCCTCTGCGAACGTTTTTTCCGTTTTAAATGCTTTCTTTGTGAGCTGTATCCACTATCATCCTTTCTCCGTCCGTTGTACTAATGCTGTGCATCTGTTCCGCGTCCATTTCACTACTCCCTGTGTCCGTTTTCCGCTGGAGCGGATTTGAGTTGCACGGATGTGCAGCGGATGCCTAGCAGATATAGCGGATGCCTAACAGATGATGACGATGTAGAACGGATGTTCCTCGTATGCGTTGCAGATGCAGAACGGACGTGTTGGATAGATTTTCCGCTCAAAAACTTTTGAACAGCTCAAAACTTTTTGAGTGAATGGAACCTCAATCGACGGATGCTGGACGGATAGAGAGGATGAAAAATGGAGGTAGTGAGTACAGAACAGATGAATTGTGTTAACCAACGGATGGCAAGTGTTTCTCTCCGTTTTACATCCTCTTTCCATCCGTTGGTGCAGTGTGACATGGGCTTTACAGAGTCAGCATATTGTCCCCAACAATCTCAGTTCTCATTTTACTGGCCTTGAAATGATGGATGGGTTAAATAGGGCCCAATGTTCAAGTCTGTTAAGATCCTTCTGTATCTTAAGCCTATCTTTTGGAGTGTTAGCTATTCTTGCCACCTTGGCAAGAATATCCCATCAGGTAAATCATTGATGAATATATTGGAGAATATCCTATCAGGTAAATCATTGATGAAAATATTGGAGAGTACTGGGTCTAAGATTTACCAAGGTAGTAGAAGCATGGGACTAGGAGGCCTGGCCAGCACGAGCACCACCACTTCTATTTAATAAGGCCACCTTGTGCTATTCCCAAGGCACATGAGCATAATTGTCCCCTAGACACAGTATTCCGCAGGATCTGCCAAGTACCACTTACCTTCCAGTGGTGTTTGTTTTCTGTTCACAGGTACCTATGATCTGTCTGAGGCTGCTCTGGGTCCCAAGAGGCCTTCTTTCTTGAAGTGGCTTTGGAGACTTCTCTCCTATGGTCTTTGCAGCCTCTGAAAATCATGCTAAATCATGTTTCATACTTGTGCGACTTCCATAGAATCCAAAGGTGACACATCTCAATCTTTCATGGCTTCTGCAACCTCTGAAAATCACACGGGAGAGGGCATGCTTTTGAAAATAGTAATTGTTGGGGGTTAGTGAACACTGGCATGTCACCAAAGACATTGTGGCATTTCACCTTTGACACATATGTCATAGGTTTGTCATCATTGCTTAGGAATGAAAGAGGATTCCCAATACAAATTCTAGAGAGATCCCTCCACAACAAGCATAGAACTGTGCCCTCTTGTTGCAAATGTCTATTTTTCTCCACTGTTCTTTGAATCCTCTCTAGAGGACATCAAAGTATATCATGTAATCCTTGTAATCTCCCACATACTTTTTACTGATGATATCACAAGGGTTTTGATATTTACCAAAAATCATTTTAATCCCCCAAAGCATTCTTCTTGGTCAGAATTTCACCAAGTTTCAAGAAAACAATTTGTGACCTCTCTTTTCTTCCTCTCATTGTTATATGTATGTACTACCACAACATACTTTCCAATATAACATCTGCATTCTAGAAGCTTTGCTGGGAATCAGGCAATTCAAAATATGGGTTTCTTGCCCCATCAATTATACTGAGCTTCATAAGAAAGAATTTGGAGTTGCCCCTCACTCCATTCATTGAAGCTAATTAGACTGGAATGAAAGGCTTGTTCCTACTCAGAAACCTTTGTCATGTCCTATCAGTATTCTGTCTTCTGTATGTTGTTGATGAATGGGCTTTACAAACCTGATATAATTATTTCCATTAGTTTTGTGAGATTGCTAACATAAAAGGCCATTCACATTTGTTCCTGTAGTCTCTAATTTAAAAACAAATGTTCATAATATACCACGAAGCTGCTGTTCTTTGAACCAAGCAGGGTTTTAAGAACAGCTCTATAGGCTACAAGGCAAACATTTCAGACAAGTCTCCCATCAGAAAATATAAACTAATAGCAATATTTGAGGGAACAGAGCTGCTCTGGTGCCTCAAATGAAGTGGCACTGGCAGGATATGTAAACAGGATGTTAATACTGTACTAGAATTACTAGATCTGGAATACAACATCTGATGGCAAAGAAAAGAGAAGAGAAGAGAAAAAAGGAAAGGAAAGAGAAGAGAAAAGAAGAGAGAGAGAGAGAAAAAAAGAAATCTTATTCATATATTTGATTTTATTTAGTGGACACCCAACTTAATATGCACTGGGTCTGTCCTCAGGCATTATTTATTTAGCACATGCTGTACAATGTCAGGGAAATCTACACATGTTAGACATGCAATGCAGTCCTGACAGTCTAGAATACTAGTGTCAGTGTTCCAGAAAAACCCAACTCCAATGAATTACATCTGGTTCATTCTGTTCAGCGTTTACACGTTTATCATTGGTGCACTGTGGGGGATGATGTACATCAGCTGTTCCTGTTCCTCTGCTGATCTCACTTCTTTTCCCCACATATTGTGATGCCTTGTGCCAGCTTCCATTCTCTGCTCATACTAATGCAGCTAGGTTTTTCCCACTAAAGTGGTACCAGTGGTGGTATTCTAGCAGTTCAGCCTGGTTCTGCTGAGTCAGTAGCGTCGATGAGCAGCAGAGACCGAACAGTTCTCTCTGATGCTCTGCTGTTGGGGACACCCACCCGCCCAGGCTCCATACTAAACTTTATGTCCTGCTTTTGAAGCACAGCTGCTTTGCACGGCACAGCAGATTACCACATGGTAGCTGCTGAAGTGACCGGGAGAGTGCTGGATTGCAGGAGATGAGTCAAAAAGCCTTTGCTCCTGTGCAAAGAGCACATTTGGCACACACGTGCAAAGTGTGTGCATGCGCACATGCAAAACACACCCACCAATCCACATCCACTGAACCGGTGGTAAAAAAAATTGAAATGCACCACTGAGTGGTACCCATTTATCCACTTGCAATTTTGCATGCTTTCAAATTGCTGGGTGGGCGGGAGTTAGTGATCAAATGATAAGAGCTCACTCCATCTCATGAGCTCAAACTGCCCGAGTACAGACCATTTTTGGCTGGCCAATTCCAGCCTCATGCACTGATCCAGTGTTTTGCAACCTTGGCAACTTCAAAATGGGTAGACTTCAACTCCAGAATTTCCTAGCTAGGAACATCTGGCTAGTGACAAAGAAATTGGTCATTTAAAAAATAAATAAATCATGTTCTATTCTTTCTGGAGAAAAATCAATATTCATTTGCTCATGTCTTTTTAGTTCTTTTTGTTGCCTATGCCTGTTATGGAGTAATTTTGTATGTGTATGTCAGCTCTAGTTATCATTTTATTATACAATCTACTTTAATTTCACACCATTCTAAATTATGATGAATGGTAGCCATACATTAAACAAAACAAATACAATCTAGTACTCCACTTATGAATGAATTTTAGACTTGCCCATAGAAGCATTTGCTTGTTTTAATACTTGCCAGCCCATAATGAAGACCGCCATCCCAATCAAATGACCACTGAATAGAAAGTTTCTTGCATTCAAAGTGGGGTGGGGACAGGGGGAACAAGAAAAGCAACAAATTCCATTCTGGGAAGTTCTATTTGTCTGACTGGCAACCCCATCTCCAGCACAGAACTGGGACAAAGTATGAAACAAGGCAATGGGGGGGAAAAAGGCCAAAATTTATGGGTTGGACTGTGACTTGAAGCCCTGTAGGGACATCATGACTCAAAGCATTGGCTGTGCATCATGATTCACCACTTTATTTTGGAGCAAGAAAGAAATGAGATGTTTCCTTTTCTGTCTCAGTTGTTCATAGGGAGTACCCCAACACTCCACCTATTTCTCATTTTCCTTTATTCTTCCCAGTAACATATTCCAAAAATACTTGTGAGTTTCCATTTCAGGTCATGAGTCATAGACTATACATGGGTTAATTCTTTCTGATTTTTACTTTGTGTTTTACTTCCTAAGGTATAAAATGAGAGATATTTCCCAACTAACATGTGCATCTACCTTCCTGCACCACCAGTTTTTTTTAGTGTAATCTATAGAAACATTATTTTTTATCCTAACCCCAACTATTCTGAGGTGTGGTCTGTGGTATGCAAGTGAAATATCACATGTATCTCTTGCTTCGGATAAAAATGTATCTTCCTGCTTAAAAACCACCATACCCTAACTATCTGTCTTCTTCCAAGAAACCTTAATAAGACTACAGAGAGGCATTCAATGTAATAAGATGGAATTATTTTCTAATAAATTGCAGTTTTAATTATTGTACCATAATTCTGTACTTATGTAAATGTGTAAGTTTTACATACAAATTTAACACATAAAAGGCAATTTCACTATTTTTTTAAAGCATGGCAGGCTCTTTTGCAGAGTAGAGAAGGAAAAAGGAAGCCCTCCAATGAAGCAATAGTGATTTTAATAGCATTTCTATGGAATCCTTCCCCTTCTATAATCCCACCCAAGAGGAAGAATTCACTCTCTGGGGTGTCTCATCAGCATCTGACTCTGATAGCCTTTTTCCCCTTTACCAGAATGAACAAATAGCTAGCTTCTTTTAACTCTTATCATGTCAGAATTTCCTGAAATGGAATTTCCTCATAGCCATGCAATGAATTCTCTTAAGCTGTATTATGAATTTAACTAGTTCTTTCCCTTTAAGCCCCTGTCACACTGCACCAACGGATGGAAAGAGGATGTAAAACAGAGAAAAACACTTTCCATCCGTTGGTTAACGCGATGCTTCCATTCTGTACTCACTGCCTCTGTTTTGCTTCCTCTCTATCCATCCAGCATCCGTCTATTGACATTTCATCCGCTCAGAAGGTTTTGAGCTGCTCAAAACTTTTGAGCGGAAAATGTATCCAATGCATCCGTTCTGCATCCGCTAGGAATATGGGGGACATCCGTTCTGCATCCATTATGCATCTGCTATATCCGCTAGGCATCCACTGCACATCTGCGCAACTCAAATCCGTTCCAGCGGTAAACGGACGCAGGGAGGAAGCGGAACGGACATGCAGCGTTAGTAGCACGGACAGAGAAAGGATGAAAGTGGATGCAGCTACACATCCACGTCATCCGCTATGCATCCACTCTGCATCCGCTCTGCATCCTCTATGCATCCGCTCTGCATCCTCTACGCATCCTCTCTGCATCCTCTCTGCATCCTCTCTGCATCCTCTATGCATCCTCTACGCATCCGCTCTGCATCTGCTCTGCATCCACTCTGCATCCGCTTCTATCCGCTTCCATCTGCTAGGCTTCCGTTCCGCATCCGCTTTCCATCCGCTCTGCGTCCTCCCCCTGTCCGTTCCTTTCCATGTTATCCGCTCTACTTATGCAAATTTTTGCCCCTTTTGAGAGCGGATAACAACGAATGGAACATTTTTCTCGTCTGCTGTGTCCTTTTTACAAACGTTTTGCATCCGTTGGTCAGTGAGACAGGGCCTTAAACACCACTTTCTGACTTTCACTTTTTAATAATGTCTTACTCTTCCAGGCTTTTTTGGCCTCCTTTTACTTATTTTGCTTCCTTTAAGTATTGCTTATCAATTAATATCTGTTTTTCTGTCCTAATAACCAATCTTTTTCGCCTTTATGAAACTGACTTGTGTTTTTGAAGTTTTCAGCTGGGATATAAAAAAGTTAAAACTGATTTCTTACTGGTTAAAATGTCTAGATGCAGGGAACAAATAGAGGGTTTTTAAAAAGTTTAAACTTGTTGGAAAAAGAATGAGCAACTGAATTTGCTTATCCCAGCTGCTGTTCCAAGGGCCAATCCTATAGTCTTCCCCATGACTCAGTTAAAGGATTCCTATCTGTGAGCCAGCAGAAAGTTACATGTCAGTATTTATACAGCTGGCGTTAGAACTAGAAGTCTCTCAGGCAATGATTCAAGGACAACTTGTTGATAACTTCTGCTAATTGCAATGACATAGGGAAGCTGTTTTAAAAGAAACCTAGTCACTACCAAGGGTAAAAGATGAGCTATATTTAAGTAGAAGCATGGTTCAATTCTTGTAACTCCTTTAACAATATAACAGAGTTCCAAGGGACTTTAGAGATCTTTTAGTCCAACTGTCTGATCAAGCAGGAAACCCTAAACCATTTCAGACAAATGGCTGTCCAGTCTCTTCTTAAAAGCCTCCAGTGAGGGAGCATCCATAACTGCTGAAGCAAGCCATTTCACTGGTTTATTGTTCTCACTGTCAGGAAATTACTGCAATCATTTCAACTGATAAGTTTTCAAACTCTGAGGAAACTGATATCTACAACAAGGACTAAAAATGAACACCTATATCTTGTGAATTATAGGCAAACACTTTAAACTGCATTTTATATGGAATAAGATGGGTAGTAACATATTTAAAACTGCTATTTCTGTTTCAAATCTATGAAAATATTTCTGTCAAAACTTTTCTCAAAGACTCATAGAAAGCTCAGATAAATGTTGCTGAACCTTTGTAATTGTATAAGAAGTAACACCATTTTGGAAAGAGAACATCTATTTTTAACTCCATAGGGTTTGCTTCAGATGTCAGTGAAGAAAAGTGTACCTTTCTTGCTTTCAAATAAACGCATGCTGAATTGAATTCTGTGGGATTGCAGTCCTCATGAGAATGTCACTCTGAACATGACTGAGTAGAACATGAAGACCCAATTGGTTAATGAAACTGAAATCAGTCAGCATAGCGATTGTTTGTAATTTTGTAATCAAATTTCTTATGTAAAACTTTTAACTTATTATTTGTTTAGCAACAGCATTAGCACATTGAGAGCATGGGAGTCTACAATGTTATTACAGAGTAGTTTGGTTCCCTAAGCTTGCTAGTTCATTTAGTTCAGGGGTATCAAACTCAAGGTGCTTGTTTTTGGCCCATGGGGCCACCTTGGAAACAGATAAGGACTGGCCCGTGGTACCTCTGCCAGCTAAAACAGGCTCCCAATCTCTGTTTTTGGCTGGGACAGCCTCCTGCAACCCTCTGCCAGCGAAATAGAGCTCAGTAGGGCTGCCCTCCCGAGCTCCATTTTCATTGGCAGAGGGTTGCAGGAGGCAATCCCAGCAGAAAATGAAGATTGGGAGCCTGTTTTCGCTGGCAAAGCACTTGGGCCACCACAGATACCCCTGACACAAGTGACATCAAGCTGGCCATGCCCACCATGGCCATACCCAACCAATTCCCCAAGGTAAAACACAACCCTGATGCAGCCCTCAATGAAATTGAGTTTGACAGCCATGATTTAGTTCACGTTCACACATTATCCAGGATACACCACAAGGAATGATCTAGCTCCACACACAGTGGCTAATGACGTTCTGCAGAAGTGTCATCATCATCTGGTATTTTTCTCTACTGATTTCACCTCACATTGAGGCAGATATGGCACCAGTTGCTTTTTATCTATCCCTATTAGCATCCTGCTAGAGTGGTACCTTTTTACTTATTTGCATTTTTGCAGGCTTTTGAACTGCTAGGTTGGCAGAAGCTGAGGTGAATGATGGGAGCTCACATGGTGCTAGGGCTCAAACTGCTGAAGTACAGTGAGCTGACCTTTTTTGGCTGTCAAATCCAGTATCTTTAACCTACAGAGCCACCATGTCCCCAAAAACTTTTGACTTCAGCACCCATCAAACTTATTACTTTTCTATTTTGTCTATTTAAATCAATCAAATATATTCTGAATCTGAAGCCTAATGAAAATATTAATCAATAAGCCCAAAACATTAAAATACTATCTTCCATAGTGTCAGTGTAATCAAGCACAAGGATATCAGAAAGTAAATCCATAGAGTTTAGCTCCAACTAAAAATACAATTTTATTGTCCATTTTTATGTATATGTGTGTGTTTTTTCTTGCTTCGATAATACTTTGTTTAAAACTAGACAGATTTACTTGGGGAAGAAATTGGTATGACTTAAAGCTACACCAAACAAAACCTGGAACAATGCACAAAATGTTCCAAAAGTCATGAGTTTCAAAAATGGCATGAGAATGTTGGGAAAATTTTAGTTACATAAGCAAGGTTTTCTGAAACTTTATGTATATTGGGAATGTATATTGGCATAATTCAAATACTACTCAAATAATTTTCTGTGGGTTTATAGTTGTAACACTTATACATTTATGAAACAAATCCATTCTTCAGCCTGCCATAATTCCAGCTCAAACTCTGAACTGGTGTTTTAATTCACCATGATAAGAATGTTATCTTTGCCCGTTTTTTGTCTCATTTAAAATCTTCATGCTTTTATCTCTTCAGTGCTAACAGTCACGTTCAATATAAGACAGGCAAAAATGCAAGAAACAGCTTGCAATTTGTCTGTCTTACAAAATTCTTATGACAATACTTTAGAACAGCTAGAAAGACTAGAAAGACGCAGCTATGCAGAGGGCATCCATACTTTTCTTTTTTCTATCACCCATATTATATTAGAACTCTTAATATGGAACTTAATTTATGTTTTTCAGCATTTTTCCTGAACAAATTCCACCCTGGGCATTTTTATCTCATTCTCATTCTCTGTCCCCTTTTTTTAGTTGTATGAGAGTAGAACTTGAGAAAAAGGGCATATTTGTCTATCCCTAAATACTTAATTTATTTGTCCTTTCCTGTTCAGAAGTACAGCATAGGAAAACAAATTCAGAAAGAATAACTTTTTAGAAATTAATTATCAATGGATAATTAATGCATATGGATAAGGTGAGAGTGTCCTGTCCATGAGTTTCAAAAGTTTGTCAAAGGGGACTGCTACAAAAGCTAATGCAATCTTAGAAGGCATCAGCAGAAACAACAATATCTAGGCTACAGGAAGTAATAGTCTTGCCCTGTTCATGTTATGTTCCATTCAGAAAATTCTATCTGTAGATAGAAGATTATATATATATATATATATCATTTTAAAATGCTAGAGTAAATTCACAAACTATCCATCAAAATGATGAAAGAGATAAAAGCCAAGTCATATTAAGAATAGAAATGAGCAGAATAACAATAACAGAATAACCTAACTGGAAAGCAAACTGAAAACTCTATACCATTTCAAACAAATGATTGTCAAATCTTTTCTTTAAAACCTCCAGTGTTAGAGCATCCACAAGTTCTAGAGAAAAATCATACCATTGATTAATTGTTCTAACTGTCAGGTTGGTTCTCTCTTTGATTAGTTTCCATCCATTGCTTCCTGTCCTGCCTTCAGGTGCTTTAGATAATAGGTTGATCTCCCTGTTATTTGTGACAGCCCCTGAAATATTGAAACATTATCAGTCCTAGTCTAGTCCTTCTTCTCATTAAACTAGACACAACCAATTCTACAACCATTCTTCATATATGTCTCCTAATCATCTTTGTTGCTCTTCTCTGCACTTTTTCTAGAGCTTAATATCTTTTTTTATATTGTAGCAGTCAAAACTGGATGCAATACTCCAAGTGTGGTGTTACCAAGGCATTATAAAGTAGTATTAACCGTTCACATGATCTTGATTCTATCCCTCTGTTAACTACAATATTTTTTCAGAGTATAAGACACACTTTTTCCACACCCAAAAACTGGATGGAAATGTCTATGTGTCTTATACAGCAAATGTTGCTGAAGTTCCATCTACCCGCCAGCCCCCGCCCTTCAGCCTCTGCCTCCCAGCAATTTACCTCCTTGCAACAAACAGCCTGGTCAGCTTCAACACAGCACAAGCAGCTGATTGTCAGTAGGATTGGCCTTCCGATCAGCTGTTTCAGGCTGCAGGGATTGCCATTCCCTATTGTGCTGGGATGTGCTGCCTCCTCACATCCCATTTTCAGCCTCTGCATTCCATTTTCAGCATTCATGTGCCCCATTTTCACCCTCCGAAGGCTCCCTTTTCTGCCCATTCTGATCCCTGCCACCCAGAATGGGCGGAAAATGGGGCACACACACTGAATACGGGATGCAGAGGTCAAAAATGGGACATGCGGAGGTGGCAATAAGTGATAACAATTTCTGCAGCCTGGAAACAACTGATCGTCAGGAGGCCAAGCCTACTGACAATCAGCTGCTTTTGCTAATCAGGCTGTGCTGAAGGTGACCAGGTTGTTTGCTGTTTGCTGTAAGGAGGCAAATTGCTGGGAGGCAGAGGCAAATCCCCCCCCCCCTTGTTTCTCTCCCCAAAAGCTAGGTGGGTCTTATATTTCAGTGTATCTTATACTCCAAAAAATATGGTAAGTCCATTTTATTCATTAGCCTCTTTAAAGAAACATTTCCAGCCTGATAAACTTTTCTAAATGGTTGTTTTATTTAAAAAAAATATCACTCTATTTAGAGGCAGGGTATTAGGATTACTCTGTAAGGCTATAAGGTGACTGAGGGCTTTTCCTGTTCTGTTTTTACATCTTATAAATATACTTCAAATGAACTGAGGTCTGGGGCTTTTGGCAGAGAAGTTTCTTTTCCCAGGCTATCATTTTTACCATTTAAAAGTAGGAGATGAAACACTGGTGGCTACTTCATATATCTGAAAAGTAAATCCTAATTCCTCTTATCCCTCTCCTGTCTTTGTTGGTCCTTCACTGGGCATCACATCTCTGTGCTTTTTCCTTGCACACAGCTGACTTCTAACACAAGACTAGATCTCTGTAATTTACCACACTTCATCCTTTGAAGTTCCAGACTCAATCTTGGAACTTGCAGTTATAGCAAAGCTGGCCAAAAATATTCTTCAATTCTGGCCTGTATAATATATTTTATTTTTGTCTAGGTTTTTCTTTTGATGGTTTGTAATAATCAAAATGGCCTCTGCAAGGTTTGGGAATCATCAAGTAAATTTTCAAAACATTTTACAACAGACTAACCTTGATGCCTACATCTGGTATAAAGTTCAGAGTTTTGCAATGAAAGTGGTGCATACTTTGTAGAATCCATTATTAACCATAATGGAACCATGATGGAGTTGGAAAAGATATTCAGATGGTATAATAGTAGCTATTCCTATAGCAATCAGAATTGTACAGGCACAGTTTCCCCTGTGACAGTCTTGGAAACAGGAAGCTGGAAGCAGGACAAAAGAAGGAGGATAGAAAGAATATTCATGCTTTTGAAGGTTAAAGCTGGAAAAGATTCCTGAGAAATATGGTGAAAACAAATTGGATAGGATGAAAACAAACTGGATGGTAGACCACAACCTACTTCTTAATAAGTTAGAAAAAAGTGGAATAGATAGCACCATCACTAGATGGACTCGCAACTGGCTGACAAACCATATTCAATGAGTAGTCCTTAATGGGTCTCAGTCTACATGGAGGGAAGTAAGCAGCGGGGTGCCACAAGGTTCCGTCTTAGGCCCAGTACTCTTCAATATCTTCATTAACGACTTAGATGAGGGAATAGAAGGGGAACTTATCAATTTTGCAGATGATACTAAGCTAGCAGGAATAACTAACACCCAAGAAGATAAGTTCAAGATCCAGTTGGAACTTGACAGACTAGAACACTGAGCCATATCTAATAAAATGAAATTCAATGTAGAGAAAAGTAAAGTCCTACACTTAGGCAAGAAAAAACAAAAATACACATATAGACTGGGTGAAACCAGGCTCAATAGCAGTAACTGGGAGAAATATCTCGGAGTCTTAGTGGACAACCAGCTATATATGAGCCAGCAGTGTGCAGAGCAGCCAAAAAAGCTAATACAATTCTAAATTGTATTAACAGAGGGATACAATCAAGATCAAGGGAAGTACTAATACCACTCTATAAAGCATACTAGAGTACTGCATCCAGTTTTGTTCACCACATTATAAAAAAGATGTTGAGACTCTAGAAAAATATAGAGAAGAGCAACCAGGATGATTAGGGGACTGGAGATTAAGGCATACAAAGAACGGTTACAGGCACTGCGTTTGACTAGTCTAGTAAAGAGATGTACCATGGGAGACATGACAGTAGTCTTCCAATATTTGAAGGGCTGCCACAGAGAGGAGGGGGTCCAGCTATTTTCTATAGTGCCTGTAGGCCAGACAAGGTGAAAACTGAACAAGGAGAGATTTAACCTGGAAATAAGGAGAAACTTTCTGACAGTGAGAACAATCAACCAATGGAACAGCTTGCCCTCGGAAGTTGTGGGACTACCATCACTTGAGACTTTCAAGAAGAGAGATTGGACTGCCATTTGTTTCCTGCTGGGTGGGGGGTTGGACTAGATGACCTACAAGGTCCCTTCCAACTCTGATTATCTGTTATCTGGATAACTGAATAAATCATCCTAGAGTTCTCAAGGCAAAAATGGCAAGGCTTAAATTATCATACTTTAGATCAGGGGTCTCCAACCTTGGCAAATTTAAGCCTGGCAGACTTCAACTCCCAGAAATCAAAGCTGGCAGGAGAATTCTGGGAATTGAAGTTCACCTGACTTCAAGTTGCCAAGGTTGGAGACCCCATGCTTTATATAGATTATGAAAACATAGTCCTCTTCAGATGTCAATAGTGCTGAGAAAATGTGAAGAAAGAGAATGATCAATAACAAGGTGAGTCAATTATAGTACCATTGGGAGACCTGAAGGATCAGGTAAAGGATGGATTATCTTGGAGAAAATCTGTTTTCTCACTAAGAGTCAACAATGACTTGATGGCACATAATAAATCATAGAACAGAGTACTATCCATGTGAATGAATTGCAATGTACAAGGTCTGGAACATTTTATTTTTCAATTAAATATGCTCAGATTTCTATATAAACAAGAAAACTTTGATTTATTGTGGGAAGGGAAGAGAAAAACTAATACTTCTGCAAGCTATGATAAATAACGATAATTTAAAAAGCAGTAAAATTAGCATGAATCAAATATAATACATTTTAAAAACAAAAGAATTGATAAAATCTTGCCATGTTAAGATTATCTAAGAAAAAAAACAGAACAATGTTAGATGTAGTATAACTCTTTTTAATAGTCATGCAGGTAATATTTACAGATTTTGGTTTGTATCACTTTCAATTTTAATAGAGTTATATTCCTTTTTCAATATTGTAATAAATCAACTATCTTAATTAAACAAGCATGTTATAAATAAATAGATTTCAACTAAATAAAGCCTTATCAGCTAAGCTGAACTACAGTACAACATAACTGAATCTCTAAATACAAACATGGAAGTATTTTTAAAATAATTGTATAAGGAAGGAGTTACTTATGGCAATACTTTTCTCAGCATTAAGCCTTCACTCCCCTTATCTTCTCTTCCTGCATGTGCACTAGAGAAGTGGAAGAGGATTAGACTCTATTTATAGCCTAAGGAACAAGAGACTCTATCTTAACAACTACTAATGGAAGAGATGCTATCAGGTGTCCTTTATATATTTCTACCAGAACAGTTCTCTTGGCTAGTTCAGCCTATAATGGCTATTTGCTCTATAAGTACCCACAGAATTAAAAGGTCTCCACTGGCTCATATCTTTACAATGATAATTGCAAATAATGAATTTGTCACTGATGCAAGTATTCCCAGGATACCTTTTTGAAACTTTCCTGGGTTAAACATGCAACTATTTATTTCATTTGAAATAGATCAGAACACTTGAGTACCATACCATATATACTTAAATATTTCCTATAATCATTTTCAACAAACTTATGAGATCTAAACTTATGAAATTGTAATAGCATGAGATTTGGGTGATCTCATCCCAGAGCTCCCATGAAATCTCACACAATAGCTACATTTCATAGGAGACAACATTCCTGCTAGATAGGTGATGTGATTCCATACAAGAGTCCCTAAATTCATAAAGTTTGGGTCGTTTTTAATTTACTATTGTCATTGTACTGCAAGAACATGTTATAGAGCTTATGTTTCCTCATGATGAACGTTTCCTCCATCCACAAAACCCAATCCATGTTTTACTTTTTTAAAAAATTAACATTGGAGATGTTCCTGTGTTTGAGTTAAATTAGCATGCTTGTTACCATCTCTGTGGATACAGTTATTAAAAATTTTCTGAATATTTCTGGATCACACATCTCCTTAGGTGTTAGACTGGAAGGAAGCAATGGATTGCTTGAAATTTACAGCATAACTGCCTCTCATGATGACTAACATAATCAAGTTGCTGTCAACAAGAAAAAGCAAGAAAAAGGCTTCAAGTCTACACCACAGGATGAGATTTAAGGATATGATTGACTGAGAATTCATAATCATGAAATTTAACAGATTTTGCTGAATTTCAGACAAGTGGAGGAATGCAATCTTGGGTGGTCAGTCTGATGAATATTTTTTATGTTAGCTGGCTGTAAGCGATTGCTCAAGTAGTATATCCTTATTCCCTTTTGTGGAGTGATACTTTTCTCTAGTGAAGCTAGTATGCTTTTATTTTTATTTGTGTTAATTATTTCTTCTCAGAAGGTAATTGGACCTTTTTAAATGAGCAAAATGAATATGATTGGGAATTAAATGTACAGTCCTAAGGCTGGAATCTTGTAAGAGTGTCAGTGGTGTGTAGAGCTATGAGAAAAGTGGTATAAACAACTTTTAATGGTGAATTGCTTGTCCTTCCAAAGAAATGACAGACTAAGTGGATAATTCAAGACCAACCTTTATACAGTATATCTAGGAAATCATTGCACCAAGATTTCTAAATCAGCTTCTTTGAACAATAACAGTATGATCCAATCTGAGTCTATCACCAGTACCAGAAGTTCAGTCTTCTGAGATAACAGTATGTTATTTCAAAGTACTTAAAATTTCTAATCCTGGGAACAGATATCTTACTTTTCCATTGCTAACTTTCCTCAAAGTTTTATTTGGCAAACAGAAAAAGAGTACTTTTAAATCCTTTCAAAAACTTAGTGCGTATGCCCAACATTTTTTTTTTACAAAGGTTCTCATTCTGCTACTTCTCAAGGGAATTGTTGAAAGCCTCTATAGTTTCCTCTGCTTTTTCCATGTTTCTTAGTATATCCAGATTGTTCTTCCTATTCCAATGAGGCCTGGTGCTAGGATCTTTGTGCCCCCTGCTGACCAAACAAAATACTGCTAGCCTCTTTGGAGTGTTCCTGTCTTGCAAATTGCAGTCTAGATTATCTAGCATTCATTCTATTGTGTTTCTAATTAATTACCAACTATTGTTTCTCATGCCAGCATTTCAACAAAGAAATCTCACATGTATCAGCATCTATCGGCAACATTATGTAGGATTAGTGTAGCTAGTTTTAGCCAGAGAAATGTCATTTTGTTGAAAAAAAAACCCTTCATTTTGTTTACTTTTTTTCTTAGATGTTTTGTTCTTTGGGCCTCTCACTCTGGAAGGCCATGTGAAAGCTTCATCAAAGAACATGAACTATCATGAATCAAGACAGCAGTGGAAACAAGGGTAACCCCTCTTTCTGTTGTAAACAGAAATGTGGTTGGAATATGCTAACTTACCTTTTCTTGTCTTCTTAGACAAATTAACTACAAAGTATTACATACTTAATTACCATCCTTATCAGATGGATCAAGAAGGGTAATCATCATCATCCCACATTTTGAGAGTCCCATGTAAAAGGGAACTGAATACCTTATTGCTTGTTACCTATTGCTTCCTAATGATCATGTGCTTTTGTTTTCTAAAAGTATATAAAATTATGCTAAGCTATATATTGGGGGAATCTCCATTTGTGATTTGGTCCCAAAACCACACATCATTTTGTTGTACAGAAAAACAGGGTTGCAATTTCCACTTGTGTGATAATTGGTTACTGATACCAGGGAAAAACCAATCCAGCTTTTGGTTCAACTGATCAATGATTTGGCCAACATTATAGATATCCTTATAGATAGTATAAGGTATTATAGATATCCTCAACCCAATTTGAAGGTCATCTCTGAAAGAATATACAATACTTTAAGAGATACTTTTTATATATGAGCAGAATAAAAAGTGAGGAAAGTAATTAGATTTGAATTTTTGATTTGCCAACATGGTTGAGGTGTATTTGTTACATTTTCAAAACAATGAAGCTAAGTTTAAAGGTAAGTATCATCTAACAGTCTCAGCATATAAAATTATCTCTATATGATTATGTAAACTTAGTCTTCATATAATGGCACTAGTGCTCCTTCCTCTACTTTAACTGCTGAGGAAAAGGAGAGAAAAGACTAGTAACAATATAAACAGGGAAATGAATGATAATAAACTCAATACCTAATTTGACACAGATTCCTCTTCACTACATGCACATAATTTCTTATTTTGGAGTCCTCCAAAAATGAAAATTCCTTCAGTAAAGTTAATAAAGTAGAATAAAATAAAATTGAAAACTTTTCTAGTTGTCTTCTTAAACTTTCAGAAATCCATCATTCCATTAAAGCTGCTATTTAAATCTCCACAGCAATAATGCCACAAATCAACTATGTGATACTATTATAGTGTTTGCAATTCCCAGATTTTAAATTTACTCCCCACTTTCTCTGATGGATTAATTTATACATGTTAAGAAAAAGAGTAGATACATCCAGAAAAAATTCTTTCAAAACAAAATGACCCTTTTTAAAACTGTAATTTTCTGATTTCAACCACATAGTATTTATTTGAAAGCTATTTACACAGTGGTTTACAAACAGAAGTTGCACTGACTATAGGATTCTAAAACCTGGTGCCTTGTAGTTGAATTAAGAAGTCTACTAAATTATAGAATATCCTAGTTCCTTGACAGAAAACAATCTCAGAAGTTAATAAGAGTTTTCACTTGTTCTGCATTCAGTCATAACACCAGGATTCATAATGGAAAAACAATCTATTCATATACTATGTTGACTATATTTATGTAATTAATTTATTTATCATATTTGTAGATTGCCTATAAGGATTATAGTGATTAAAATATTTTATGTGCTCCATAATGAATTCCAGGTTCTCGAATTACTCAGTAAAGAAAACTACTGTAGCTAAATAAGTTTAAATTTGTACTAACAAGCTGTATTTGTTAAGTATCATTTTTAAAGAAGCCAAGAATAGCGCTAAAATCATTCTCATACAAGGTAAATGTTATTTTATTTTTTAAAAAACCAACCGATGTTTTGAGTGCTTTGAGACTTATTGTGACTCCAGAATGAATATCATTTGAATATTGCCTCAAAAGCAAAACTTATTACAATTTAGCAGATGAGTCTATATATGTAGTGCATTCATAATTACCGTTTAGGTCTACATATATTATTTCAATAGTGCTAAACTGATACATATACATCTAAATACATATTATTAGATGTATTATACATAATACATCTAAATCATATACATCTGATACATATACATTTAACTTACATCAAAAATAACAATGAACATTTTTCTCTCATCTAACTTTCTTGTACTTGAACTATTTTATTCTTCTATTTTCAAACCCAGTTAGATACTGATTATGCTTTTGACATCCCAAATACAATTTTAAAGGAAAATAATATTTTAAAGGACATTAACATTAAACTGCAGCACACATTTCAAGGCATAGGAAAATATGCCAATCTAATAATGATTATATCTCCTAGGTTTGTGCTGATCTTCTATAATCTTCAGGGTTATATCTGTAAAATGCTTTTTTTTCTTCAGCTTGTAATAAATAAATATGGATCTACAATGCAATTTGTATTATTCCATAGCAATTATTTAGCTTCCAGATATAAGATTTTCTCTGTGATTTCCTATGTGATTTTCCGAAAAAAGTCAGATGAAATCATGGAGAAACCCAATCATTACAAAAGAGTAATGAAGAGATGCTAATGGAGATGAGATAACAAGAGGAAAGGCAACTTTTATGGCCTGGGATACATTCCCATCTCCCCTCCTGAGAGCTGGTGGATGTGGTGGTGGTGTCCTCCAAGTAGGTGAGCTGGGTTTTCTTTTCTTTTTTCTTTCTTTTCCTTGGGGTTTGGTGACATTGATAATTTAAGTTGTGTACAGCTGCAGGGCATTTCTCTTTTACCCTTCAAGCTCCCTTGAAATGGGAAAAAAAACCTGCCAAAAATATTTTTGGGGTGGTAGTGATCTGATTATTATGTGGTATAATGGATAACTTAAGCAACTGAAAGCTAAAGGACCATACAAAGCATGTTTCAGCTTCCAGTGATGGGGAGGCACATTCTGGGGGTGAAAATGGGATGCAGGGGACCACCAACAAATGTCAAAACCCTACTTTAATTGGTTCTCTGGCTAATTTAAATGTTGTCCAGTATGTTCTACTATAGAATTTATGTATAGCTATTGGATGCATTCACCCAACATTTCAATACACTCTATGTCTTTGTGAATCCTTCACTAGGATTGGCAGTTTTTCACTACTATGAAGTAATGGTATGTTAGTCTGTGTGCTGGAAGTGCCCTGTATCTTTTGTTTACAATTGAGGAAGATGTCAAATAGTTCAGTAACAGCAGCTTAAAGACTAGGCTTCTGTCAAAAGACTACAGCATAGAACTGTGAAGGATCAAAACAGGACAAAATATACAACTTTAATCAAGCAGCTAAATTGTATCCTAAATAGTAATAATGATAAAATAAATTATTCATCTTTTATAGTTGTTAAATTGTTTTTGTTGCATATAGGTAACTACCAGAAGAAAATTGCATTTTAGCCCATTTCATTATAGGTGTTAAATTTTGAACCCAACATTCTGCCAAATTACAGCTTTACTGTGATTTTCACTCAATAGTGTTTCATGATAAAGACTGTAGCAGGTCAAGATACACTGCATTAAATATAGCTGTAACATTAGTACTTTTTTAAAAAGATGTAGTTCCATTATCTGTCTGCCAGCCAGAGCAACGTCTATTACAGCTCATGGGACTGAGGCAAGAGCAGGAAATATGATGTTCAGTTGTAACCACACAAGGCAAAGTGCCAGCTGACAATCTGGTTTCTCTTTCTCTCAAGTCTCATCCACTGAAAAGTAGATCTTCTTATCTTACAAGTGGCCCAGGAAGTTGCAGTGCTCTGTGAAATCCATGATGCTTAGTATGAGATTGGGCTGTATTCCAAATAACCAGATGAAGACTGAGTATCTGGAGCAGGCTTGGTTTATTTTTAAGGCTAGTTTTTAAAATGTTGCATCACTTTCAAGAAACCCTACAGCAGAATTGAACTTTAAATGCTATTTTGTTTGCCAAAATGAAAGAACTACGCAGATGTGTAGCAATATATATATATATATATATATATATATATATATATATATATATAGAGAGAGAGAGAGAGAGAGAGAGAGAGAGAGAGAGAGAGAGAGAGAGAGAGAGAGCGCCTGAACCAAAAGAAGGAACAAAAGCTGTCAGAGTATTAAAGCCAGATGTGTTCTTTCTCCATTTCTTTTTCCATTTTATCCTTCAACCACTCCACCTGACAGATATCCTACACTTTTGCAGTTATTTATATGTTGCTATCCTATATGTATTGAAGCATTCTCTCTCTTTTTCTATAGGTGTATATTAAAATATATAATTACAGAATACAATGCAATGGTTGTTAGATGTAGCGTTTCCTTCTCCACATATTAGCAGTTTCCATTTATCTTCCTATTCTTAGGACATTTTCAGGGACCAGTTGAATTCCAACTGGAAGTATCATTAAAATCAAGCCACAGTCTTTTTGATGAGGCAGTTGTTTGTTTTGACCACAGTGGTGGTCCTCGTTTCTGGGGAAAAAAAAAAAAAAACAGATTCAGGCCAAACTCAGGCAGATGTAAAATACTGCACTTCAAGGCAAATTTGGAAAACAGGAAACTGGTTTATATTATTGGATCTATGAACCTGTTTCAAGTGCAGTTAGATAATGAGGCTTGATTCCCATATAGTTGTCTTCATTTATCTTTGAGGAAGAAGTTTTTATGGGCCTCTGGCTTGCTTCCTTGAGGCTTCACAAAGAATCTTTCAAGCAGATCCTTTTACTTGTCATGCATTCTCTTTCTGTCGTGGGGCCAGCCTTCTTGCTAGTTCTGGAATCAATCCAATTTTGGAAATCAGCCCATGTCCAAGAACCCACTGTTCTTCCATAATGTTTTTAACATTTTAGTTATCTTTTTTAAAAAAAAATACAATTTACATCATTCTTCAAGGCTGCCCTTGCATACTTTCACCAGGTTTGTATCACTTGAAATGCTTAATTTTTTTCATACATTCAAAGTAAATTTGCAAAACATAATAACATAAATAGAATCTAGTAGACAAATTGAACTAATTTCTTTGAAGTTAAACTTCAGTTGGACCAGTGGTTGGATTAAAAAAAATTACTACTGGTTCTGTGGCTTGGTGGGCAAGGCAGGGGAAGGATACTATAAAATCTCCAATCAGAGGTGGTATTTGCTGGTTCTCCAAACTACTCAAAATTTCTGCTACTGGTTCTCCAGAACTGGTCAGAACCTGATGAATGCCACCTCTGAGTTGGATGGAGATAAATGAGAGATGGCAAAGGCATAGACTGGTTGGGTTAGTTAGGGGGAGTTTCATCCTCTAACTCTGACAAAGTTGATAGGATCCTTGGGACTATTACCCCCCTTTATTAGTTCCTTCTTTCACCTAGTGTGTGAAGGCCACTTGGGAGATGATATGTGGTGGAGCCCATGGGATGGTATCAGCCTTTTTCACAGAAGCTATAACTATTACTGTTGTGGAGCGGCGGAATAACCTGAGGCAAACATGGGGTGAATTTCAGCTTTTTTACTTTATTGAAACAATAAAGGGTTGCCGCAGCTGCTGCGCTAACAAGGCAGCCAGCTGGCGGACAACATTTGATGCCGTTTGACAGCTCCCTTTTATAGCCAGCTGTCAAATGGCATCAGCCAATAGGAATGGACCAGAGTGAAGACTTCGGCTTTAGTCTATTGCGAACGCTACACTCCTTTCCCCCAGCACAGAGCATGTGTAGCCTTTAAAATAGTTTGGATGCTTGCGCAGGCGGCCAGATCTTATGAGTCCTGATGAAGTTGCTGCTGGAAAGAACTTCTCTGCTTTCTGGGTAACTTCTGGTGCCAACAAAGCTGGTGTCTCGGCTTCAGGCATCTCAGGAACGAGGGACCTCTGGCAGATCAGGTAGGCTTGCGTTCTTGTCGGGCCCGATGGAAGTTTCTGTGTGCGCCGGTCATTTTTTTATGGCAGGGACATCTTGAGGGCCATCTGCAAACGTACTCCACCGTCTTCTAAGCTGGTCGATGTGGTGGCACCAGATGCGCCCGTCTTGCAGTAGGACCCTGTAAGGACCAGTTACTGCCACAGAGTCTATCAAGGGTGGTCCTCAGATGTCTACCAATGAGAAGTTCAGCTGGAAACTTATTAGTGGTGGCACAGGGGGTTGTGTGCTGGGTTAGGAGGTACTTAGCGAACTTAGAGTGCCAATCTATAGGCCCAAACCTTGCCAGGGCTTCCTTAACTGACCTAACTGACCTTTCAGCCAGGCCATTACTGGCAGGATGAAATGGAGCTGTAAGGGCATGCCTTATACCTAGGTTGGCTAGGAAAACTTCAAACTCACAGGAAGTAAACTGGAGGCCGTTATCAGACACAATGGTGTCAGGGAGGCCATGGGTAGCAAAAATCGTTGAGAGAGCCTTAATGACAGTTTCTGAAGTTGTAGTGGTCCTTAAGGTCAGTTCCACCCATTTAGAAAAAGCATCAACCATTACCAAGAATGTGCGCCCATGAACAGGACCAGACAAATCAATGTGTACACGGGACCAAGGGGTCCCAGGATCTTCCCATCTGCCTGGAGTGGATGTGGGTAGAGCAGGTCTGGTAACTTGGCATGGCTGACAAGCATTCACCCAACTAGAAATCTGAGCATCCATGCCTGGCCACCATACGTAACTGAGAGCCAGGGCCTTCATCCTGACAATGCCAGGATGGCCCTCATGCAGGACCTTTAAAACTGAGTTCTGCAATTTAGAAGGTATAACTACCCTAGTTCCCCAGAGTAAACAGCCTTGCAAAAAAGATAGTTCCTGTTGGCAACTTTTGAAAGGTGGGAATTCAGGGGTATAAGGAATTGCTGGCCACCCCCTTCCCACCCAGTCAAAAACTTGGGCGATTACCTTGATCCCTGGAAGACTGGGCAGCGATATCAAGGGCAGTTATGGGGAGTTTGAGATCGTTGATCTGTAAAACAGAATTTGATGGTGCAGGATCGTCCACAGGAACAGGCAGTGGACAGCGACTGAGAGCATCAGCATGGCATAGACTCTTGCCAGGGCGATGAACAAGTGTATAGGAATAGGCAGCCAGAAATAAGGTCCACCTGATCATTCTTGGAGACAAAATCTGAGGGGTTTGTCTTTCACCAGACAGAAGGCCTAACAGAGGCTTGTGATCAGTGATCAGCTCGAAATAGTGTCTATAAAGAAACTCATAGAATTTTTTGACAGAAGCAACTGCAGCCAAAAGCCTCCTTGTCAACTTGGCTGTAGTTGTGCTCGGTTGAGGAGAAAGTTCTGGAGAAAAGGCAATGGGTGCTTCCGAACCGTAAGGCAGCCTATGACTTAAAACAGCACCCATGCCAAAAGAAAAAGCGTCTGCAGCTAAAACTAAAGACAACTTGTCATTAAATTGTATCAGGACACATTGGATGTAAGTAATGATTTGACAGCATGGAAGGCATGGGCTTCCCTAGGTCCCCAGGGGGATTGCTTGTCTAAGAGTCTAATGCAGAGGCTCTGCAATGGAAGCTTTATGAGGCAAGAATAAAGCGTAAAAGTGAAGAAGTCTGAAAAAAGCTTGGAGCTCAGTCTTGTTAGTTGGCGTGGGTGCCTCGTGAATAGCCCTTACTTTGGATTTGATTGGGTGAATACCAGAGGCATCAATTTTGTATCCCAAAAATTCCACCTGTGGGGTAGCAAAGTTGTCTTTCTTTAGCTTAAGGCCATGCTGTCTGAAACGATCAAGGACTCCTCTGACTCTTTGCAGTAGCTGTGGCTTGTCAAGGGCAGATATTAAAATGTCATCAAAATATGGAACTACTCCTGGTAATCCTTGGAGAAGCCTTTCCATTAAGGTTGGAAAATCCCTGGGGCTACACTTACACCAAATTGGAGGTGCCTATATTTAAAAGCGCCCCTGTGTGTAACAATAGTTTGTAGTTCAGTGGCTGTGTCATCAACAGGGAACTGTTGGTAAGCCTGTGACTTATCTAATTTAGCGAAAATGGTTCCTGGCTCAAAAGAATGTGGAAGGTGCTGGATAACAGGGACTGGATAGGCGCTGATTTGTAAATATCTGTTCAGTGACGTCTTGTAATCAGCGCAGATTCTCACACTCCCGTCTTTCTTCAGGGGTGTCACTCTTGGGGTTTCCCATTTTGTGAAGTCCACAGGCTCCAATACACCTTGTTTAATTAATTTGTCCAGATCAATGTCTAATTTGGGGGGGATTGCAAATGGTACCCTTCGAGGCTTTAAATGGATTGGTACTGCCTGAGGGTCCAAGTTGAAAGATATTGGGGTTCCTGAATAACAACCCAGCCCCTCGCTGAACACATCAGCATAGTCATTAAACAAGGTGTCAACTTCAGCATTTGTAATAGAATGGATTCCGCTTATATGGAGGCCAAGGGCAGGGAACCAGTCTAACCCCAACAGGCTAGGGAGGGCACCATCCACTACTACTAAAGGCAAGTGACCTTTAAAATTTTGAAACTGTATAAAAACTTGCCTTTTCCGATGACTGGGATGGTTCTGCCTTGGTAGTCACGTAGGGTAACTGGCAGCCGTGAAGCTTCTTCTGAGTCATTCTGGTAAGTAGTTGTTTCAAGGTGCTCCATGAGATGATGGACAGTGCTGAGCCTGTGTCAACCTCCATCCTGCAAAGTTTTCCTTCTATAGAAACAAAAAACACTGATTTTGTTAGAGCCTTTGTTAGTCAGCTTGGCTTGATAGCCAAGATAAAACAGTCTTCAACTTGTTTTTGGAAATGTTAGGTTGTCTGAGGTTTTTGGACAAAAGTCTTTCCTACTTGACAGATCCTGGTTAAATGACCCTTCCTCTGGCATTTTAGACAAATGGCATTCCTGAACTTGCAGGATGCCCTGAGGTGGTTTCCTCCACAGCTTAGACAAATGGGCTGAGACCGTGGAGGTGGATTGGGGTTTGGCCTGTTCTCCCCTTGACTGGTTCTTTGCTGCCTGAGGTGATTTACATCATTAGCCCCTTCAGAGCCTTCTTCTGAGGAGACTTCATTGTAATGGATGGCTGAGCTGCTCTGGCTAATTGGATTTCCCTGAATTTCTGCTTCTGAAAGGGCTGATAGTTCAGCAGCTTGAGACTCTTCAATTGCTAACTTAAGGGTTAAATCCCCTTTAGCCAGTAAACGTCTTTGTAGCCTTAAATCCCTGACTCCACAAACTAGTTGGTCTGATAACATGTCTTCCAGATAGTCTCTAAACCCACAATGCAAGGCAGCTGTTCATAGGGCAGCCATGTACCCACTAATAGTCTCTCCCTCAGCCTGAATTCGTTTCCTGAAAGCATGATGCCTGGCAATTCGGGATGGCTTAGGGGAATAGTGGTTGGAAAGAATTTCCTGCAATTCTTCCCATGGAACAGTCTTAATTGAACGTGGAGCCAATAATGCCGTAGCAATGTCAAATACTGTGGCTCTGCAAAAACTTAAAAAGTAGGACTTTTTCCTATGGTCGGAAATGTCAGCAAGGTCTATGGCATCTAGGAAACAGTCAAATCGGTTTTTGTAGGTCTCCCATGTTTCCGCTGTCGGTCTGAAAGGCGGGAATGCAGGGTTCGAAGTCATCTCGACTCAGAGGTGCCGGATCTGTCGAGGAAAGTTGAAATTCGTGCTCGTGAATAGTGACAGTAGCTCTTAAAGTGACATTCAGCTTGGTAGTGATTTCGGCTCTTTTTGTAGTGACTTTGCTCAGCAATTCTTTGCCCGGTTGCCTCTTATATGTATCCCACCCTCGTCGCCAGAGTTGTGGAGCAGTGGAATAACCTGAGGCAAACATGGAGTGAACTTCAGCTTTTTTACTTTATTGAAACAATAAAGGCCGCACTAACAAGGCAGCCAGCTGGCGGACAACAGCTGATGCCGTTTGACAGCTCCTTTTATAGCCGGCTGTCAAACGGCATCAGCCAATCGGAACAGTCTGTGTTCCCGCTGGAAACACGGACCGGAGTGAAGACTTCGGCTTTAGTCTTTTGCGAACGCTACAATTACACACATATTAAAATAATAAATCAAAGTGCTGTTGATCAATATATTTAGGGTTATCTGCACTTGTCTGATTTCCCAATCAAAAGAAATGCCAGCAATGATCTTTAGAAGGCAGAAATGGATGAGGTCACACAGTTTATAACTGGAGATTTTTATGTGTTCCTTTTTTAAAAAAATGAAGGGCTAACAGCATTTCCATGGCCAACATCAGGGCTGAGTAACTTTCTTCTGCATAAGTGCCAGAGGCCATGTCTCTGTGTGGAGGGCAGGCCACTATTTCTCCTTCTCTTAGGTGAATACATTTGTATTTGGAAGAACTTTTCAGGGCAAACCATAGAGACACATTTCTTTCTTAAGAAAAAAAATGGGAGGCATGGCCAAACAGAAAATTAAGGGTATGGCCAATGAGGGAAGAGAAGAAAAGTACTTCAGTAACCAAAGGGCACAGTGGGGAAGGATAGATAGATAGAAGGAGTGAGAGAGAAATGAGACAATGGTAAATCATATACCAGTGATGGCTAACCTTTTCAGCACCAAATGCTCAAAGCACACGTGTACATCCCAAAAATTCAATGTGCTCACATCGTGCATGTGCACCCTACCTCACGTATGTGTGCACATCCCCCTGCACTCTTTCAAACTGCTGCAGGAAAACATATCAAATTTACAAAAGAAGGGTGAATAAAGTATGTTTGCACTCTCAAAAAATAGTTATTGGTCTGTCCTAGGAAAGAAGCAGTTAGACAGTTTGAATAAGCTCTTTGAGAGAACTTGAAAATTTGCCTGAACTTGAAAATATTCAAAACCAATATAAATGTCCTGGCTGATAATCACAACCATAAGTGCTTTTGCTCAAATTAGTTCAATGAATTTGCTGCAATAATTTCTGGAAAAATATCCAGCCATGCTGGCAAATATTTAATTTTTGTTGTGTTTGTATTACTGCTATCTGCTTTACATGGAGTAAAAGTTCTGTGAAGTTTCAGTTGCTTCAGGATTTGATGACAAAACTGTACATCCGTGCGATTATGAAGAGCATTTGGATCCTTTATTACAACAGTTTCTCTGGATGTCAAATTAATTCAGCTATGACAGCCCAAATGCACGAAACTAATGTGAAATTGTCCCTAAAGAAAGAGGGAGTAATCATTGGGATGGGGAGAAGAGGGAAAGTGGAGGTGAATGAAATGGGAGATCATCTTAATTTTCAGAAGATGGTTGCTGGGTATTTCTTACAAGAAACATCTAGAGGAAGAGCTTTTCTGTGAAAACATGAAAAGTTTTATTATTTTTTTAATTCAGTAAAGAGACAAACAGCTCTTGATCATTTCCTTTGAGATAAAGCTAGTATTTCTCTCTCTATCTCTCTCCCTCACCCCACTAATTTAAGAGAAAATCTTTTGTTTTCTGTGAAAGACATAGGGGAAAGTACCATATATATCTTGCAGAAAATGAAGAATTTCTGGATGCTGAAGCAGGAACTGGTCCAATAAAACATGACTAAAAGAACTTTTTATTAGATGTTACCTTTTTTATTAATTATGTCAATGTTGGACTGTTGCTTGGGATATGGGCAAATGAAATCAGATTACATTCTCTGACATTTTTAAAAAACAAATTCAGGCACCTAGTTTATTTTCCATAAACTTTACAAAGATATATTTAAAGTGGATTAAAGAGTTAAATGATCATTTAGCCTTCGACCCAAACCTTAGTGCAACATTTATTACACATATTGGTTATTGCTAATGCATAATAAACAAACAAACAAATATAAGTTAATTTTAGATATAGGTTATTTCTTTTTTTACTTTTGTATTAAAGGAACCTATGTTAAAATTACCTTTAAGAGTAATGTTTAAAAGAGAAAGGATGATATAGATATTTTAAACAAAACTGATACAATTACATATTTTGTACTTATGTACTTGAATAACTTCAAATATGTACTGTAGATTTTATTTCTTTTTTTCATTTCTTCTTCATTCTATTGCTCACATCCATCAATATTCACACACACACACACACACACACACACACACACACACACACACACTGAATATACTGAATTTGCCAGGTCTGGGATAACAAACTTGTCAGATCCCCTACCTTGGCTTGTTTTTCAACAGCACTCTTTCCTGTGCATTAGAGATTGGGCATTTCAAGATTAAAAGGCTCAACAAATGCCTTCAGCACTAGCATTTGGTAGCAGAAAACCATGAGGAAAATGTCTGAATCATAGTATCAAGCCAATGTTTCAAATGTCCAATACTTGGCCAATAAAGAATTCTATTCTATTCTATTCTATTCTATTCTATTCTATTCTATTCTAT